>JAMZAV010004844.1:0-327184 GCA_024449915.1 Sweltsa coloradensis
TGAGAGATTTATAAAAGTATGTCGCCCGTATATATGATAGAGTGAGAAAGTTCTTTATGTGATTGTGAGATCAAATTCGTGCGTAACTGCAGCAATATTTGGTAAAATTAGTGCCTAAAATTATGTGTACGGTTAAAGGTACACATCACATGTGTGTCACATCTGGGAATAACCTTTTCCTAGGTAGAGAAATCTTGAGTCAGACGTGAGTGGGCTCCGCAAGCAACCTCCTCAAATACACAAAGTTTAAATAATACGTTGTTTGTTAAATAATTGTAAATAACACTAATAGACCTGGGAGTGTCTGTCGATGGTTCTAGATTGTCACCACTTTTATCAAAGGAAACTTGAGAGCAAACTGGAAACAGCAAGCTCAAGCTATATCAAACAAATTTTCACCAGGAGTTCGCCTCACTTGAACGTAGCTTGATAACTTTCCACGGCGACCTGAGAATCTAGGGCGCTTCAACGGTTAGGTCATACTGCGCCTGCCTGTGATGTGTTTTTAAACCAATAAGTTGTTGTTGGATGTATTATTGTTTTTATTATTATTTTATTTATTTTCCACTAATAGGCTTCGTAGGAAGGTTGGCAGAAAACGGGCAGTTTGCCCCAAGCACAAGGTGTCATGCCAGCCTCTACACAACAAACTGTGATAATAACAAGAAATTATAAAAAATAGATCATAGAAACATAAAAAGCAGAAAAACATGGAAGAGCACACCCACCACCATGAACACACACCAACACACTAAATATCAAGGAAAGCTCATAATAACAAATAAAAAAGTCAATATAATGTAGAAGATTAAATAGCTTCTTGAAAAGCAGACATGGCAAGACCTTGTTATTTCTTCAGATAGGGAAGTAGTTTTTTTTTTCCCCCCCCCCCCAAAATATTTGCAGTTCGACCAGTGTAGTTAACCAATTATGTAGCGCTGGTGGCTAATAATGACTTACCTTTTTACAACACTATTGTGCTTTTTACGCAAATTCTACCACGTTTTTAAAAAATATGTGTGGCGATTCAGGACGGCGTCAAACTTTAGGACATAATGCAACACTTTATTATCCTAGGGCCAAAGGGGCAGAGGAGGGTCAATGTGGTCAGAACAGCGCCACGGGTAAGGGGGAGGAACAGGGTATTTCCGAACTCGCGGTTCGTTATCGTCCATTGGGTCTTTGGGAGGTCGTCATGGGTTGGAGGGCGGGGGGGGGGGGGGGGGTCCCCGAAGACACATGCTGCCAGAGCTCGCCTTCTAGTTCAGGGAAAATAATCCAATTGCTAGCGGTTTGTTTGCGACAATGGACTTTTTCACTTCCCAGGCACGTATGATTAACAGAGCCATGCTCTGTTGCTAAATTCTTCTACCCACACGCGGGGACACGCAGTATTATGGACAGAACCAGCATTCACATGATCGACAGGCGAGATGTGTAAGCTGAAAAGTTCTTACGGTCACAAAGGAATAGAACAAAAATAGGTTATTTTTTTTTTTTTCAGCGTTGACATCCATGAGCTACAAGAGAAAGTAAAAACACTTTCTCAATATTATCGATGTCTGACTTGCTGAATATGTCGGCAGATGAACAAAAACCAACCTGCCCAGACAATAAACCGATGACCAAAATCCAAGATTCCATCTTATCATGATAAGAACAGTGCCCTACAAACAGCTCAAACCTGAGAGAAACTTCATCAGTTCGTTATCAACACAAACTGTGATTTAACTTTCTTTCCGAATTACAAAATGAAAGTGAATTTAGTAGAGAGGAAATCAAACACGACTCTAGGTGTGAAACACAATCAAGACTGACCACACAAACTGGCGTCCTGTTCTCAACAATGCTTATCCACAGCCCTCTTAATAAAAAAAACTTATTTTCTTACGTGGCCGAGCAGGAAAAACGCATTCGTGGTGCCCCGCCCGCAAAGAAAATAGTTGCGCAATAGTTATTTATATTATATAATTGTTTACAAACTTTTAATATGTTACCATAGTGGTACTTGGCACAATTTATTCTAAAATGTCTAAATGTTTATTTAAAGTGTATTTCTTCTAAATCATTACTGTGTATTTTTCCCCACAATCGGCTCCATGTGGCCCTGGTCTTGGCGTCTCGGAGCAAAGAGCTCAGATTAAAAAAAGAACCATCCGTGCCTAAATATTATTGTTCTACGGTGTTTAGTTACTACAGAGTCGATAAAGACGTTTCAACGGGGAAACTTCTTTGTCGACTCTGTTATAGGGCTCCGCGTATTCGTGCACGGTATTTACAATTCGCGTTGGTGGTAGGATAGTGTGATTTAAGTATACAGCTCTCTTTCCTGTGCTTTTACTTATTGGGTTTCTATGCCATTACTATTTGGAGAATAGTAGCCAAACGGTGTAAAATCAGTATACATTAAATCGATGTTTCTTATTTTTGTTAATTAAAAACTTATCGACCCTTATCGTACTCAGAAGATGGATACAGAAGGGTGTGCACACATTTCAAAACTATGCTCAAGTTTATATTTTTATATATTGGTTTGTCAGTGCTCTACAAGGATTTTAATATTAAGAAAATTACTAGAAAAAACGCCAAGTCGTTATAAACGATGAGTGAGTCATGTGTTTAGTACATAATATGAAAAATCTAAACCAATGCTATTGATATTTAAAAAGGATCACCTTTTTATCATAATAAATTTAAAATCGCTATGTATCTAGGTGATTGTTAACCAGTTCTCAGTAAACTCGTACCGGATGTCCCAGCGTTAAAAATGTTTTTAGCGCAATCTTTTGGCGGAGTCGGCCTGATATTTCGACGTACAGAGAGATACAACAGAATTACAGAAATAAGAGCCGTTTGAGTGAAGGAGACACTCGTCGGTTCGTTCCCTCGTTAATACTTATGCGTCCGAATCAAGAAAATACTTGCAAGATCTTGATATTTCTCTTTAAACTGGTTTGGTATTTATTGAAGAGGATTTAGAGTACATTATGTGTTGATTGTATTCATGATCTAAGCGGGTACTCCGCTCTAAATGAAAGTGTCCAGGAGACCTTCTAAAGTTCTGAACTTAAAAACTGTTTGTTTGATGCTGTAATTGAATACATCTTTGCGAATTAAAACAGCCCTATGTCAAATCCTTATTATTTTAAGTGCAAATATAGTACACAATTTTAATTGATGTTGATTGTATACTGAACGTTGCTCTTATTGGCCTGTTTATTATGGACTCCTCAAATGCCGCCTCACCGTGACGCTGTCCACGTCGTAAGTATGAAATTTACTCCTATCGGCGAACACTTATTTATTAAGCTTAAAGGGCGGCGTAAACCGCTAGGTCATAATGCGCCACTCTAGCCTTGGGGATAGAGTGAGTGGCGGCCCATGCTGGTCAGAATCAGCCACGGGACTGGGGGTTGGGGGGAAGGAAACAGGGGTTTCTCCACGGCGTGGTATTCATCGCTTTTTCTTCGTTCGTGGGGTCATTGTCGTCGTTCTTCGGCGTCGGGGGAGGTCGTTAAGGGTAGTAGTAGTAGGTGTCCCAGACGGACTATTGCCAGAGCTCGCCTCTAGTATCGGAGAGTAAATACTCCCCTTTTGGTAGTCTGATATTTGCCGAAGTTGATTTTACTCTTGAATTGCCTTGTACGCTTAGCAGAACCATGCTCTGGGCCAATTCTACCCGGGCCCCCAAAAGGAATTTCATCGGTTTCTTGCGCCATAAAAAGATACCTTAGGTATCCGTGGAAAAGATCATAGAAAACTCTATGAGAATATCTAACTGGTCGGATTCACAATCTGTTGGTAATGGACACAAGTTCACTTAATGAATGTGAGTATTGTTTTGAACTCTTGATATTAATATGTCTAGTGGAAATGTACTGCGTGTGGTATTGTTAGTGACAAATTACATCCTCATCTATCTTTCACTCATCGTCTCGAATAAGCCAAGTGCATTAATTAAACGAGGGACCGGAGGCGACCGAGTGTCTCTATCAACTCGAACGGCTCTCATTCTGTGATCGGTCTGTTTGTCTGTCTGTCTGTCGTGTACTGTCTGTCTGTCTGTCAGTCTGTACGTCGAAAATAAGTCAAACCGTGAACAGATGGGCTGAAATTTTTAAAACAGTACATCCGGTACGAGTTTACTGAGAAACTCCTAAAACAAATCAGATAGATCATTGCGATTTTAATCTACAAAAAAATAAAAAATTTTATTTTTAAAATATCGATGCATTTGGTTTAGTGCAGCTAGCGGGGCGATATCTACGTGGCTTTCATGGCCTATTATTGGTAAGATTTAGTCTACCGCAAGGAGGGTTGGGGTTCCGATTACCCGTTAGCTCGACTTTTTTATATTTTTACACCCACATATTATTTTTCAGGGGTGTTAAATGGGAAATAAAAACATAGGTGATTTTGTTTTTTTCTTGGAATTTGTTTAATGTTTCCACGCTTATAGTTTTGAAACACTGATTCGCATTTCAAATGTTCATCTTAAAAACTAGGGAAACGCAGTCAGTCGTTGTTAAAACGAATGCGTGGTGAGCATGTGTGAGTACCGGTTTTTGGTTTATTTGGATTAAGGAACGCGTTCAAAAACCGTGTAGGGTCATAATGCACCACTCTAGCCTTAAGGGGGTGGGGAGGAGGAAGGGGGCCAATGCTGTCAGAACCAGCCCGGGTAAGGGGAGAAAGGGGGGGGTTTCTCACGTCACACGCGGTCGTCACTTCTTTGTCACGTTCGTTGTGTCATGTCATCGTCGCCTGGGGGTGTTCAACTTGGGGAAAGGGGACAAGTCCCCGACGACGATTGCCAGAGCTCGCCTTGTTTCGGTGTAGTAACCGAATGTACCCGTCTTTCTAGACTCGATGTTTGCGAGGGGTGGACTTTTTCTCAAGCAAGCAGAGCACCATGCCCTCGCAGGGCCAAGTTCTACCTCAGGGCCCCAAGAAGTACCCGGAAAGCATTCCCTATACTGGGCAAGCTCGATCCTTAGGATAGGGGAGGAAAGGGAAGGTTCCCGGGTAACGCAACACTGTCTCAACTCACCTCCCACTCGTTATATAACAACGACTTGGCGTTCCATAGTATGAAAGAATTAAGAAAATCCAACCAAATCCAATCCTATCTTCCAAGGGACGACGTGGAGAAGAAACCAGTAATGCGATTCAAACCGTGTGTGGTCATGAGTGCGCTGCATGTGATATTAGGAACAGTTAAGTGAAATTAAATGTTGTTGTATTTCTTACTTTATTTTTTAAGTTTAGTTGATTTGTTATTTATAAGGTGGTTATTAGGTTAAAGGGCGCCTCGCGTCAACCGTGAGGTCATATATTGCCTCCTTTGTGATAATGTAGTTGTTTATTAGTTAGTTTATAACTATAGGGCTATATAATTTCAAAGAGGAGGAACGTAGGAGGGGTGACGTGGGGGGAGGACGCGGGGTGGAAGGCTTGTGCCTGGTCAGAACCAGCAACCACGCAAGGGGAAGGCATGGGATATTGGTCGATTTTCCAACGTCGTAGTCGTCTTCGTCTGTGTCATCGTCCGTGTGGTCATTGTCGTCGTCGTCGGGGAGTTGGTCAAAGGGAAGGACAATGTTCCGACGAACTGACCGCCAGAGCTCGCCTCTAGATTCGGGGGAGTAATAACTACCTTATGTGCTAGAGCTCCCTTCTAGACTTCGTGGAGTAATATACTCCCTCTTACGAGTCTGATATTTGCACGAGGTGGACTTTTCTCTGAATCGCCTTATTACGATTAAGCAGAGCAATTCTCTGGGCCAATTCTACCGGGCCCAGACGGGGTCAATATCTAAAGTTGCTTCTGTTTTTTTAATAATGTGATAATTTAAATACAATCGCTTAGACACAATCTAAATGTTGTTGATGGTGGCAGATGTCGACCCTGCAGGACATATGAACCTGAAGAAAATAGGGACCCAAACATAGTAAGGTACAGTAGCAAGCTATTGCAGCAGCAGCTGATGGACGACGACGTGAGAAACTAGGTCGTTTCAACGTTACGGTCTTATTAGGCCGCCTGTGATTTTGTTTGTTAGTTTATGTTATAAGCTGTTTGTGTATTGTGTTTTTTTATTTTTTTATAAAAGACAATTTGAGATGAGATTTAACGCATTTTTTTCCACGATTAATTATAATGTGTTTGATGAGTGTTCAAATATTTGGTTAAACAAATAACTTTGAAAGAGAAATTTAGGAAAAGTTTGTCACAAATATAATCTCCCGCCCACATCACTGACTTGTTGTGTGAAACGTAGGATCATATGGCTCGCCAGTTGGACAGTACGAACTGCTTGGGACCCAGGGTAGCCACCCATTGGGCATCTTGTAGCAGGAAGATTAATAAACAACAGTTCTTGATTGTCCGTGATTATCTATGCTTAATCATTATCATGTCAGGAGTGTTAGAGTGTGAATTTTGTGTAATAGTTTAGTTTTTGATTAAGGGGCGCTTCAACCGGTTAGGTTATATTGCGCCACTTGGAATATTGTAGGCCTAAGTTAATGAAATGAGTGCATGGTTGCATTGATAAATATAGGGTTTTCTGAAGTATAAATGAAAAGAAAAATGACTGAGAAATAATCGCGCACAAGAAAAGTAATTATTTGAATTAAAATCCTATGTTATTTTTATAGTTGGAATTTTGTACAAAGAAATAGTGGTAAGACTTATTGTCTTGCTTGATTTGGTTTACTTGTATTAGAGGTTGCGTCAACCGTTAGGTCATATGTACAACTCGAGCCCTAGGGATATGGAGAGGGGCCCATGCTGGTCCGAAACAGGTCACAATGATATCATGTGGGCTAGGTATGACACTGCCTCATCTCCGCCGCGAGTGTGGGACGTCAGCTAGATGCAGCAGGCCCGTGCATAAGCACGCACTTGAATTCATTGCTTCGTTATGTATTCCAATCTATTTGGTGGACGGCATCTGGGTGTTTTCTGTAACACACACAATTGTTTATGAATACTGTGCTAGTGACAGCTTACTACATGTTTCCATTAGTCAAGTGCATGGTTTTTTCAATTAACCGATATCTTTACTTGCATTTCGTTCAAACTTCAAAATTAAATCAAAACAGATTCATGTGCACATTATATGGATCTCTCAGCGCAGTGTGTATTCTTCCTTCTGCTGCAAAGACTAGAAGTTCTTATGGAACAGTTCTGTGGTCCAGATATTTATCTCGTTCGTGAAGAGTTCGATTCGAGTTATCTAGCGCCTCGATTTTGTGTCAAACATATCCATCCCCCCCCCCCCCTACAGTGGAATTTTGTTGTAGTGAGTTTAGGACGTATGAACGATAAAATGTTGACCTTTCTCGAGTGTTACAACGCAGTCAGTGACGTGGACGCGTAATCGGATATTAGGCCTACTTTTCGTATGCGTGTCCAAAATTAATGATAATTGTAATAGACTTAAAAAAAAGTTATAAAAAGTGAAAAGAAAATGTATAAACCTCGACGATTCCTTTACTTTACGTCGTCAAATAAGCATTTTTTTAGATTCAATCAAAAGTCTCTTTCGAACTACATTGACAGAGAAAAATATCAAAAATATTTGCACTCACGCGAATGTGCTCTGAATAAGATAAAACAACTACTTGACGATCGTCCACCTAAAGAACATGCCGACGGAAACAAACATTTTTTTTTTCGTGAGTGCGGAAATGTTTTATTTAAGGATTATATTGAGAAGTAGTATATTTATTAGTAATGCTTCAGCGGATGGCGAATGTTAAGGTTTTTTTTTTTTGGATTTCTTTTTTACAAATGATACAATCAACTTTCAAGGAGATTGCTCGAGTTTTTATAAAGGTTTTATTCCCGTGTCTTAATTAACTTTACCGTGGAAGTAATGGGGGGGGGGGGGAGGGTTACGGGCGTATGACATCAAAAATAAATATGACCTCCGTATACTAAAAAAAGAAAAAATCAGGGTATACACGCAGGAAACGCGATATTGTCTGGTAGCCATGTAGATCCAACGTCAACCACGAACAAAAATATAATTTTGCAATATCAACAACAATCTTAACCACAACCAACCACTAACAAAAGTTATTCAAATATATATCAAACTATTAAAAATACTCGCAAAAACACTCAAAAGAATCGGGGAAAAAAATCCGGGCGTGTGCCCTGGCCCCGCATTGGACCTGGGGGTCCTCTCCCACCCCCCCCCCCACACGATCCTAATGTACAAAGGATTACTTTTTCACACAGTCAACACTTAGGCAAAGAGTGCAGTTAGATATAACTACATAAATTTGATATATTGTTTTTGTATATTACAATCCCTGATAACAGACCTATTGAGTGCAATCACGCCACCACACTAGAGTACCTTCTAGCCATTTTTTTGTTTTTTTCCAATCCACCATTCATGATTACCGCGCCACACACTGGCTGAGAGCCCATATATCCTCAAACTGCACACCACATATTATACTCTATATATATTTTGTTTGATACGAACACATAACACGCTCCGTGTTGTGCATGATGCTCCCCTATTTTATCTAGCTGTTATTTTCGAATCCATTGAATCCGATAATCTTTTTGTCCATTCATTGTACAGTCCTAAATATGTGCTGTATCTTGTAACTCGACTTTATAATTGAGTGGTTTACATTTTTTTAGGTTTGTAGGCCCTATCCAATATTTCGATAATTCCTCTCCACCCAACCACATTTTTATTAATTCATATTATAGATTTAATTATAACCACAGTTATTTAAAATCTAATGTTATATCTCGGCGCCATCCGATCGCGGGTTGGAAGATTTGGACACACCCATTACGAAAAATCACCGCACGTGATTTCTTTATTGGTTACAATTTATAAATAAAATATCATCCCAAATGGTAACACTTTTGAGTTGTGAGTATGCATCGATTACGGTACATAGTAATTAACTGTTAAGGAAGGTCATAAACTATCTATCCCCATAATTACTGAACACAATGTACTGGTTTCAAAATGTATGATAGATTTAAGTTCGGACAATGATAGTTATCACGAATTTAGTGACTATGATAGTGTTGTTTTACCACATTTGCGCCACTTTGCGGCCCACAGCCTCTCCATCTCATACGGAGTTTAACCTTTCATGGCTTTCGACCCCACGTTGTACGTACGCCATCTCAGCTGTCCATTAACCATCTCGCGCGACTCGCGCACCCACAGCAACACTAGCTTGTTTTCACCAGGAAGACCGGATCACTGGTGTTTGTGAAAGAAGTAACTATACATTGGACCTTCATGGCTGCCAACCCCGTCTTGGAGGATGTCCTCCAGCAATACTTCTCGCGGGAGAGCGAAGAGGAACCTTCGCGCATCGCGCGGCTTCCTCCCTGATGACGCGGGAATGAAGACGTGTATACCCAACTGCGTTACTGGTATCAGCTCTCGACCTCGACACCCTTCGCAAGGCGCTTACGTGCAACGTTTCACGCAGGCGGCAGTAATGAAAGGGGGCAGAGGGCTTCAACGACCTCGTTTTCGGCGTCCTCGAGCCCTTCAGACCGCTATCCCGCTTCAAGTACCCTTATCCGCCTCCTTTGGCCTCTCAATTGGTCTAACTCAATAAATATATGTTCTCTAGTTGTCTTTCATGTAACACTGTATCTCGTGTGTCACGCTACAGAGGGCCACCACTATGCCCTGCAATAGCCTTCCTGCCTTATGGGCAGAGTTAAATAAAATAAATTATAGCCGGGCATTAGTGGATCCCTACCAAACCGAAGCTTACACGCTAAATCATGCCAACGAGAGAAACTAGGGCGCTTCAACCGGTCAGGTCATATTGCTCCGATTGTGGTATTATAAGTTTATGATATGAGTTTATGGTGTGTTTATTTATTATATTGTTTCAAGGATAAATATAAAAGAAAAGAATAATTAAAATCCGTGTGGATCTTCTGCCTCGGCCAAGAGCACTGGCTCAGGATCCGCGTCTCCCGATTACCCTCATGGGTTGATTGGATTGATTGGATATTACTTAACATCTCATATTAATGCACTTTGGCTAATCGAGACGATGAGGGGTGATAGATGAGGATGAAGTATGAACAGAAGGGAGGAGGGGAAACCCGGTACCGGCACGTAGCCTACTCCTTTCGAAAAGTACCAAGGGGACCAACGACTTAACGTCCGTTCCGAAAGGACGGTCTAACTTTGACAGTCATATAGGTTTCTCCACTTACCCGGACTGCCGAGCAGACGTCGGGGAGTACGAAGCCGTTACACAAGCTTTCGAACCCTCCATCTGCTCTAACCAGCGGTATACGTGAGTTTCAAGTTTGAGCGGTCACCCACTCTACTCATGACCATGCCTGATTCTTCTTAACTTCGGTGTTCGAGTGGGAACCGGTTAAACGAACTCGGCTAATCCGCTGGCTGATCCACATTGGATGAATCACATCTGCAAATATCTTATCCAATAGTGTTTCATTAAAGCCGGGTAACCATTAGCGGATACCCTACCCTACACGAAGCTTACACGATCATAGACCCGTCAAACAACGACGTGAGATCCTAGGGCGCTTCAACTGGTTACGTCATATTGCGCCGCCTGTGATATTGTAAGTTAATGTTATAAATTTATGGTGTGTTTTATTATTATATTATATCAAGTATATAAAAGAAAAGAATAATTAAAATCCGTGTGGATCTCCTGCCTCAGCCAAGAGCACTGGCTCAGGATCTGCGTCTCCCGATTACCCTCATTGGATGAATCACATCTGCAAATATCTCATCCAAGAGTGTTTCATTGTAGCCGGGTAACCATTAGCGGATACCCTACCCTACACGAAGCTTATACGTTAATACAACCGGAGTACGAGGACTTGAGAAACTAGGGCGCTTTAACCGGTTTGGTCATATTGCTCCGCCTGTGATATTAAAAGTTGATGATATAAATTGGTGGTGTGTTTGATTACTATATTGTTTCAATTATTTAAAAAAAAAGAATAATGAAAATCCGGGTGGATCTCAGTTTGCGCGGAATCAATGGCAGCAGCTTCGACGGATGGAAATACACCTTTAGATTGAACTTGTCAACGATTTTATTTGAAACATCGGGATCCACTTTTTAAAACACAACTCTTCAAAGTAAAAAAAAAATCTTTACAAATTCTTGCACACCATACTGGAAACAAAAACGACGTGAGAAACTAGGTCGATTCAACCTGTTAGGTCATATTTCGCCGGATGTGATATTGTTAGGTAATAAAATGAGTTTATGTTGTGTGTGTTAATTTATTGTTTTCTACGTTAAAAAAGATAGAAAATGATGGTGATGATACAAGAATAAAAAAAATAAATTCCTATTTAAAGTCAACCCACTCAGTCATATAACTGAATTTCATTTGGAGACATTAAACCAAAGCGACCAAGCCAACCCTGTAGTCCACGACGCAATCGACGAGTGAGCGATTACCAACCAAGATAAGCTTTTTTTAAAATTAGATATGTAGCAATCAGTTGTATGGGCAGTGCGAACACCCGCGGATGAACGCCAGAATCAACAAGGCCGATTCAGAACAACTTTAAAGTTATCATTTGCCTCGTTGCTATGACTGCTACAAAGTCACCGTTTACAAATTCCTAAGCCAAGAACTGATAAACTGAAGTCCAAATCAGAAGTTAAAAAACTTCTGACTTTAACGGGAATCGAAACCTGGACCTTCTGCATTGAAAGCAGATACTCTAACCACAAGACCAACGGAACGAGCCCACAAAACACACATTTATAGTAACAGTTAAATTATTCATTTTTTTTTTTAATTAAATGTGTTTGATGTGAATGAAATGTGGTTAAATAAATTACTTTGAATGATAAAATTATAAATTCGTCGCCGTTATCATATGATAGATGTTCTTCATAATATAATTGTTAGTGATCAAATTGCGTGTGCAATGCATCATATTTGGTACATTCTGCTAGCATATGATGTATCAAATGTGTCACATCTTCGATACAAGAACAAGTTCTTACGATCAATTAAAAGACTTGAAAAGTTATTTACAATCACCACGTCACCAGCCAGAGCTCGCCTCAAGTTTCGAAAAGTAATATTCTTCTCTACATACTAGGATGGAGTAAGTTTCTCTTCTCGACTTTGCGATTAGCAGAGCCATGCTCTGGGCCAATTCAACCCCGGGCCCAGACGGGGGCGATCAAATGATGATGATAGAAGTTCTTCATATGATTGGGAGAGATCAAATTGCGTGCGAAAGGCATCATATATGCTATATTCTGCTAGCATATGATGTACGGTGAAAGGTACATCACATGTGTCACATATGGGAATAACCTTTTCTCTGGTTAATGAAATGATTTTATTGCGTGTTTGATGATTTTATATTGTTTTCTTATTTTATATATTAAAAAAATGGTGATGTAATTAGTAGCAGAATAAAAATGATTTATTTGAATTTGATATTATTTTTTGCAATGTTATTATGCCTTTATTTGATATTTTTAATATTTTAATCGGAATACCGTAGGCCTTCATCAGGAATGAAAATACAATAATGTCACCAAACGCCTTAAAAACACTAAAGTTGAGCAATGCTCTGGTCTAAATCTATTCTACCCCGGGCCCAAATACAATGAATATCTTGTATCAAATGATGACGTGAACACACCCTTTCTACAATTTTTGTAAACCAATCGATAACCAACTGATAACTTCCTGTAAACCATGATAACCAATTGATAACCATTTGATAACCACTAGTAACCAGCTGAAAGTCCTGAAAATGTATTTAAACTAAATGTAAACCTATTGATAACCAATTGATAACCATTTGATAACTTATTGCAAACCAATTGACAACCGTGGTTGTTATAAACCTTCTAATAACCAATTGACAACCAACTGTAAACCTCAAGTAACAACCAACTGACTACCATGGTTATTAGTTGGTTTACTACTTTTTCTGAGAATCGTATAATAACCAATACATAACCAATTGACAACCTTGGTTATTATGAACTTTCTCATAACCAATTGACAATTAACTGTAAGTCTCAAGTAATAACCAAATGATGGTTTATATTTGGTTTTTAAAAATCTTTAAATAGCCATATGACAACCACGCCACTGTAACACCCTGCTTCAAATGGACTTGATTATAGATTTCTAGGCAAACGCTTAAGTCCCGCCGCGTTGATGGATGAACTTTTTTGTAAGTTTTTAGTTTGCGTAGGACTACTTTTCCTTTGCAAGTGCTTTTTGAATGCATTGTAGTTGATTGTTGTCAAGTTTCTATTGTTACTTGTTAATTGTTATTATAAACCTCAAAAAACTCATATTAAAACCTTTATTTCTATAGATTCTGTCTAACTTTTCCAACTTCTTCTTTCAAAAGGTACTACATCACCATAACTTTATTGTCCATGTGAAATATGAACGTTGTAGCCCTACCCGTTTGGTCAGAATCGGCCCAAATGTCACGAAAATATCGCACTAAAAATCGAAAAAAATCGTTAAAGTACGATATTCATGAGAAATATTTCTTCGATTGTACCCAAAACCGTGGCACGTCTAAGTTCAGAGATTTCGAAGGTCCCCTTCAATTTTCATCAAGATCGCATATGCCGTTTGCCCGGAATCGGGCGAACAAACAGACAGAAAAACAAACAAAAAAACAAACAAAAAAAAAACACCCGAGCTATTTTTTTATGGGTCAGTGAAATTGAAATCTTCGCTTCGCTCGCTACGCTCATCCAATAAATAATAATAATAATAATAATAAAATAATAACAACTTAAATGGCAACTATGGTTTTAATTGATTAACAACTATATGTATTTGATTTAAATCAAATGATAAGTTAAATCTAAATCATTAATATAGGTACATCCAAAAGCATAACATTTCCCTGAAGTGCCCTTTTTTTCTTCATTCGGAGCGAAGTGTGTACTATGTATATTATTCATAGTTATTGCGTCCATAAACCGTTTATTATATTGATGACTGTATGATATACATGTAGAAAATTATCAGTCAGGCGCAAAGATATGAACACATGATGTCAGGGATAATCGGAAGAATTATCATTTCGAAGATATGATTTGGAACGTTGCAATAACTACTTTTTGGGTATATTTTAGTTATTTAAAAGAATTCCAGATATTGTTAAATCATATGTTTAATAGGAACGAAATTTAAAATAAAATTCAATATTGAGTAGTAAAGACGTTGCATTCTGCAATACACGATACAAGCGCGCGGCCCAACCTTATAAGCAAGCCTGCGCGCTGTTACTGGCACAGGTTCCGTGGCCAGTTGGAGAGAGCGTCGAGCTATGGAGGAAGGGATCCCGGGATCGAGTCCGACGGTCACCAATAAAATTTAATTGTCTAATTCTTCTTCCATCCAGTGTGTATTTCTTCCTTGATATGTACGTATGTGAATTGAAGTCCTAACG
Organism: Sweltsa coloradensis; assembly: GCA_024449915.1. Lineage (NCBI taxonomy): Eukaryota > Metazoa > Arthropoda > Insecta > Plecoptera > Chloroperlidae > Sweltsa > Sweltsa coloradensis. The sequence continues at coordinate 14,469 of JAMZAV010004844.1, forward strand.
TCATTGAAAGTACTTATTTTTAGAATATTTGATTCCGTAATCTGATTTGTTTTTTGTTATTTGAGGTGACTACTAGATCGCGCTGGTGTTCCTTACCTCTGATAACCATGGTTTTGTATTGATTGTTATTTGGTTGACAATTGGTTTATAAATGGTTATCGTTTGGTTATTAGTTGGTTATCATTTGTCTTCCAAATCAACAAAAGAAGAGGTAACTTTTTGAAACAAATGTTGTCAGTTTGTTTACAAATGGTTATTGAAAGGTTATGTCCTCTGGGTTGCTATTTGGTTATTAGTTGGTTATCGATTGGTTTACAAAAATTTTAGTAAGGGCATCCTGAAGAGGGCCGTGTCACATGTGTCCCGGGCAGGTTTCACAGAGAATTTATTTTGTAAACAACTAACTGATATATCGAAACAATTTATTTGGGGGCATTAGACACGGCTTTAAGCTTTTTTAGTTAATAATTCAGGGCCCGTCAACCGTTAGGACATTATGGGAATTGGGTGGTTATAGGGAAAATCCCATGCTTGTCATAGTTTTGCAATGGGTAGTGGGGGAAAAGTTGGGGGGGGGGGTCTAACACCATGGTCGTCATCGTAAAGGGGAGGTTATGAAAGGTCGTAAAGGGGAGGTTGTGAAAGGTCGTAAAGGGGAGGTTGTGAAAGGTCGTAAGGGAGGTTGTGAAAGATATGGTGAGGGCTCCCCTAAGACGACTCCCAGAGCTTGCCTATAGTTTTGGGGAGTTATGTTACTCGTAAAGAATTGAACGGAACCGCATATAAGGACCAAGGATCAAGGGACAAGGAGTTGAAACCACTTGTGGTAAAAGAGGATTTTATTTAGATTTTGTCAATAGTCAAACAACGAGTCATCTTATCACGACGTGAGAAACTAGGGTTCCTCTAACCGGAAGGGTAATATTGCACGGCCTGTCACATATAATGGATGTTTATTTATGAAATATTAGAATAAAATACGATAAAGATGGTTATGGTATTTCTTCTATTTTTTAACGATAAATATTTCAGATTAATAGTCAATGGTAAAATTACTTTGAACAAGCGTTTTTTTTTTTAGTTTGTCGGCGGTGTCGAATGATAGAAGAAACGGGGGGAAGGTCGCATCGCGGTCTTCATCGTCATTGTCATCGTTCGTGTTGCCAATTTTGTCGTCGTCGTCAAGAAGTTCGTGAAGGGAAGTGACGACAACGACGGCCAGAGCTCGCCTCTAGTTTCCAGTTCCAGTCCAGCCTCGTCTCCTTATCTTCCTTCTATAACTACACTCTAAACTTGAACCTAGGTCGAATTGGGAATCTAGGGCGCTTCAACCGGGTAGGTCATATTGAGCCACCTGTGAGTGTTTAATAAAATATTGAGTTGATTGTTTGTTTTTTTGTTTTATATGTTAATAAAAGAAAGAAGGTAATGGAGATGTTAATAATAACAAAACATAAATATATTTTTCGAAGAAAAAATAAAATGATTTCAATGTGATTATTTTGGGTTAAGTATTCCACAAAATGGTTTGCATTGTTGTTTCGACACTTTTCAGGTGCTGGGGGGTGATACTAGACGGGCCTCGACTTCCACGTGGATTTAAATAATCTGATTCCGTCCATAAAGAAACAATTCCGACATTTAGTAGACTCGAGTTTCGTTTCCGATTTTCGGTTTTGGTTTATTTAGATTAAGGACGCGTCAACCGTTAGGTCATAATGCACCACTCTAGCCTAAGGGGGGTGGGGGAGGAGGGCCTGGTCAGAACCAGCCATGGGTAAGGGGAGAAAGGAGGGTTTCTCACGTCGCGGTCGTCATCGTCTTTGTCATCGTTCGTTGTGTCATTGTCATCGTCGCCGGGGGGTCGTCAAGGGAATGGGCAAGGCCCCGACGACGATTGCCAGAGTTCGCCTCTAGTTTCGGGGAGTAAGATACTCCCCTCTTACTAGCTGATGTTTGCGAGGTAGACTTTTTCTCTTGAATCGCCTTTGCGATTAGCAGAGCCATGGTCTGGGCCAATTCTACCCCGGACCCAGATGAGGAAACCGTGTGAATGAAACTTTTAAGTAAGGATGGCCGGTGTAGGCGACTAACCAGGTTATTAGGGTGTTAGGTAACTGATGAGAAGGTTTCTCAACTTCATTTATTGGGAAATACTCCCGTAGGTCCTGATACCCGCTGAGATAGATTGTTTAATTTCTGGATTGATGTCCATATGATGAGGGAAAGGGAATGCCCGAGGGCTGTTACAGAGGACTCACTACCAGCATTCGCATTAACTACTGAAGAAAACCTCGGGGAAAACATTCAGTCATGATTGCCGGTGGTGGGATTCGAGCCCGTGACCTCCCTCATCAGAGTCTCACACGCTACGTATGACTATCTCTTTGCTCAGAGTTAGAGTGTCTGGGAATTACTTGCGACTCTCACGCTACCTGGTGAGAAATTGAGAGACTAGTGTGTTTGTAGACAATCATGAAACTAAACTTTGCACGCGTATCTCGTAGATTTCTTAGCGTTCAATTTGATTTATCTATCGACGCCGTGAGAAACTAGGGTGCTTCAACTGGTAAGATGATATTGCTCAGCATGTTATTGTTAAATAAATGAGTTTATAATGTGTTTGATGATTAGGTTTTTTCAAATTAAATGAAAGCAGATAATATGATAGAGATGATAGTGGTTGTAAAAGAAAAGATGTTATTTTGTTGAAAAATTAAATGTCATGAAAATGTGTGAAAAATTTTTAATGAAGATAGTTTGTCGCCGTTATCATAATATTGTCATAAATAACGAGTGTAACTGCTAATAGATGATGAATTAGCGGTAGGCTTATATCTGGGGCGTAGCTAGTTTGATGTTGATTGTTACACTCACCATTCAGTGACCAGGAAAGCTGATAGCCCAAGTAACACAGAAAATGTGTGCGCTTATGGGCCATCAGCGGCAAAGTGATGGCAAAGTTTTGCGTTGATGGGCCGCCTATGGCCCATAAGCACACAGCCGACAGTTGGCGTACAGTAGGCGGCCCGCTATGGCCCAAAGCCACTCCGAAGTCTCGCTGCAAAAGTGTTGCGTTGATGGGCCCCCTAGGGGCCATAAGCACACAACCGAAGGTGGGAACAGTAGGGGGCCCCCCTAGGGCCCCATAAGACAAACCCGAAGGGGGCAAAACGTAGGCGGCCTCCTATGGCCCATAAGCACAAAAACCACAGGCGGCGAACAGTAGGGGGCCCCCTAGGCCCATAAGCAACAACCGACAGGGGGCGAACATAGGGGGCCCTCCTAGGGCCCCCATAAGCAAAACCCGACAGGCGGCAAAACAGAGGCGGCCCCCTGTGGCCCAAACACACAACCGGGGGGAATCTAATGAGGTATATAAACATTGATGATGGTTTTTAAAAGGAATAATTTAATTTAAAGGGGAAATATTGACGCTCTCACATTAAAGGTATATCATTTTAGATCTTTTAACTTTTTTTTAAAAAATTTAATTTATGATAATATATTATTTTTTATTTTCCCCCGATCCCGAATACTCCACGTGGGGTTTTCAAAATAATATTTTGATTATTGCTTGCAATCACATATATTTTTAAAAAATTAATTAAAACATGTTTATAAATACGGCTTTAAATTTTCTTTGAAATATGAAAAATTAAACCGCTGTCGTAATGCTGTCATGTTTTTGTAATATCCCTTTTGCATTTGCCGTTTCGTTGTGCAAATTTCAATCTTGACGCGATGGAAAAAAAACGAAAAACTCTTTAAATAGAAATTTTTTCTTTAAAAATAAATAATATGTCATTGTATTTTGTAGAACTACAGCAAACAAATGGTTAAATTTAAAATTTTTTAAAATTTTCTAAATCTTATTTTTATCAATAATAGATCATAAATTATGACATTCCCAAAAAACTATTTGTTTTTTTATTTTTGGGTTGAGCATTACGACCATACCTATAACGATTGCAAAAAAATTATTAACGTTACCCCAGACAAAAATAATTATTCCTGCTTGAAATTTTTTGGTTAAAAAGGCAGATTTTTTTTTCTATTTGTAACACATACTCTTGTTTTTACAAACTGACATACTTGGAAAATTGCAATACAATTTTTTTTCTTCCGTCGAAATAGGGGAAATAAAATATTATTAAGTGGAAGATTTTAACAAAAATTTTTTTTTCCCAAAATAATGAAACAAAAATCACCCTTAAAACCCAAAAAATTTTGAGCAGGGTTTTCCCCGGGGGTATAAGAAATTTAATTTTTTCTGTAATCATCTAGGCCATTAAAGGCTTACTAGTTCTTTTAAAACCCAAAAAAATAAAAATAGAAAGTTTTGAAACATCAGATGATCATTGATAAACTAAAATCTTTTTTTGTTTTAGGCTTTAAAAAAAAAAAATGGCAATGGGAATATTTGGTGTAGGCATATAAAGTGGGGAGAGAGGCAAAAATTTAGCGTTTTACTTTTACTTTCTGTCCTCTCCCCCGTGTGTGACTGGAAAATTAATAAAAATACAAACCCAAACTAGCTCCTAATCATTTTTCCGTCTTTTAATTCTACCATTTAATTTTTGGGGTTTGATTCTCTTTGGTAAATTTAAATAGAACAAGAGTAGGCCTACTCTTAAAACAACTAAATTTGAATACATATATTATTGAATCTTTAGTTTGATGAACAACTGAGATGGCATTTTTTTTAGTTTATGAAAAAAGGTACAAAATGTTGAACAAGCGTTCCACAATGCATACACGTGGGTCCCGTCTTCATAAGGCAGCTGGCGCGCTCCTTAGCAGTGATCACGGGGGTGTAGGGGTCAGCTTTCCCAAGCCCGGCGCAGAGGTTGGGGTTCGAGTACGGCGAGGGGGCGAAAAAATTTTATCTATGTCTAATAACTCTCTCTTTTTAAACTTGAATTTGTTATCTTAAACACATTTTCACAAAAAAATTGAAATGTACACGTTTAAAAAAGATATATAATTTTAAATTTTGTCAGTTAATTTTTCGTTTGTGGGTGACTTCCTCGCGCTCTACTAGTTTGGGTGCTAGTTTTCCCCGAAATTTTCTCACCCCGGGGCCGAAAGCACCCCCGCGTGACAAAAGTGAAGCAATGTCGGTTTTGCTACAGCGGCCCGCCGGGGACCATAAGGGGCGAACTGATGGCAAACTGGTATCGCCGGCTATGGCCCATAAGCGGGCCGTTGTCAAAAAAAATGCACACAGTTTTTTCAAAAACTGATGGTTTGCTACGTGGGCCGCTTATGGCCCAAAGGGGCGCGTTCTTATGGCAAATTTATGGGCCCGGGCCAAAACCCCAAAAGGGGGGGCCCGTAAGCGCATCGCCGTTTAGGGGCCCACAGCTCAACGATGGCGTTTTACGCCCCCATAAGATCCCCATCACTTTGTGCTACGGGGAGGTGGTTTTCCAGGGTTGTGGATTAGAGTTAGGTTTAAACAAAATTTAAACACCTGATTCAACCAAAGGACACACGTATTTGTGGTCATCAGCTCTTTAGCAGGCTATCGTGGAAACGTGGATTAAACCCCCTTACACATGATTCTAGGTAACGTGAGCTTTTGGTTTCCCCCTCACCCTATCCCCTGGTATGGGGGAGTCGTTACGGCCGAGGACCCCCTGCGGATGTCGAGGTTGTAGCGGGACTGGGTGGTGGCGGTGGGGCGACGGGGGCGTAGGCTTTCAGAGAGCGTCGAAGAGCGTCACCCGGCGAACCCCCTCGGGGGGTGGGTGGGCGCGGTGGTTTGGGGCAGACGTGGTGCGTGTCGAGGTCCTTAGTTGTTTCTCAGTTTGCGATCCCTTGTGTAGTTTCTCAATAGGGACACCTAGCCCCTGGTGATAATCGACTCGCTTGCGTTGGTCCCGGAGGCTAAAGACCCCGGGTTCAGCAAGCCCAAATCCAACTCCCCGATCCGCTCGTCCTTCGCCACCACCAACCCTCAAAAATAGATCCTAGCACTCTCCCCTCCCATAGGCCAATTCCATAGTCGCACCCCCTCTCCGCCCCCCCTGGATTTCTTCCAGTCGGGTCGCCAAAAGTGTTTTCCCCTAATCCCACCTCTTTCAAGATGTAAGGAGGGAAAACCCCCCCTCGGGGGCCCCATTAAAAAAATCCTTGTAAAACTTGTTAAAACTACGTTCGCATTCTTCCAAAAAAACAAAAGAACGAACTGTTTAATTATTTACTTTACATAGTCGCCCCATTCCTATGAAGCAACCAAAAAATTCGTTGTTTAAAGAGATTTCGACAGGTACAACCATAACACCAGGAACTGAAACCCTCCCTTTTGGTAAAAAAAGTAAAAGGGAAACTAACCCCGTTTCATGACATCCCCGGTCCATTTCCAAATGACGACCCCTGACATTTAAAAGGTAATCGGGCTTCTCAAGGAATTATTCCCCAAGTCGCAATCTCCATCCTCCTGCCCAATCTTCTCCCTTATCCCCTTTAATCCTTTCCCGCTACTCTTCATCTTCCCCAAGTATCCCCCCCTGACGACATCAAAAAGCTCAATCCCCCCCTAGACACGCACAAACCTCCAATCCATACCAAAGGGAAAATATAGCTAAAAACTAGCTGAAAAAATACAAAAAAAAAGATAGAAAAAAAAAAAAAATTTTAAAATTTCCCGTTTATATCGAAACCACAGCAAGATTTACCTTTGACAAACAATATGAAAAAAAAGAGAAAAAAAAACTTGGGCTCCCCCCTGACAGTAAATTTCCTAGGCAAGCGTAAACCTCTGTAACACATCTAAAACCATTTCGTTTACACCTGAAAAACTCGAATTTAAAAAAACACGGCAACCAAGAACAAACAAAAAAAGAAAAAAATTATTTTAATTGTTGCATACAAACATAAAAAAAAAACAAACACAAAAACATTAAATCTACTGTCATTGCTAAATAAATTTCATTCTTAAATCCTTGTTTACAAATTTCCCCTATCAATGAAAAAAAATGACAGGTGTCCCAACAGTTAGACGTAGTCCAGGACAATTTTCCGAGACTCGTCCGAAATATCAGGCAATACTGCAGCCCCTCGTGACAAGAGTCCAAACATGTAAGAAGCAAGGGAGCCAAAAAAAACTAAAACAGACAAACAAAATAGAAAAGAAAAAGTATACCAAATCGTACACATCGTATCGTATTAACACTCTTCAATCATAACAATAACAAGGCTGACCGACATTTTCCCCGCCAAGACCTTTTCCACTGCTTGCAAAACATTACACCACATTATTTCCGTTCCACTTTATTTTCGAACTTTAAAAAAAGTTACAACAAAATAAACAAATTTCTGACTTATCAAAATTTCTGCAAAGATTTTAACGAAATTAAAAGAAATTAAAATCTTTTGAAAATTTTCTCAAACATTTCAAATTTATAGAAACAAAATAAAATAAAAAAAACATTTAAATTTATACAATAAATTTCATTATTACAAATTCCAAAGTAAAACAAAACATAAAGACTGCTAATTACTTTTCACGAAGTTAGATTAAACCCACGTATCCACGTGTCTACCCCATAAATTTAAAACAAGTATGACCTCACATTTTCAGATGCTCGGCTAAAAAAATGGCCCAGACAGCCACACAAAAAATAAAACATCCAGAAACAAACGCCAACTCGCTTGTGTTCACTTTAATTAATTTAAACATTTTTTTTTCCCTCTGTTCACTACAATTTTTCCATTTACGAAAAAAGGGGCCCAATAGAAATCAATGAAAAAAAAACAAAACAGCACAATAAAGTTCAAACTAGACCAAATGATACCAACCGAAGTACAGAAAAGCCAGTAACCCACCCCCTTCTAACCAAACCAACTTCACACCTTGACTATAAAGAAAAATAAATAGACAAACAGAGGGAGTCCCCCGTTCCCCCAAACCTAACTTTTACTAAAAAAGAACTATATAAATATTCAACATATTATATTCTAGAAAAATAAACCAGTTGCAAAAGAGTACGCAAGTGAAGGCGAACAATAAAAAATAACTTATTCAAACCGTAAAAAAAATATCCTCAGGACCCCCCCCAAGAATAAAAAAAACCCCCCGAAGTACAACCCTAGCCCCCCACCAACAAAACTAGGGTCTATAGCCCCCACTTTTTTTAATACATTACCACCTACTAACCCACGCTTTTACCCCGACAATATCAAAAACAAGACAAAATGGGCAAAGACAGAGACCCAAATGGCTGACGCCCATGCCCAAAAATTTCCCCAAACAGTGTTTTCCACCAGTATAACAAGTTACCTGTACCCCCGTGTGACCTTGACCAAAAAAATGTCCACCTAGAAAAAAAAGTACTATTACACTGCGACCCTTTAAATTGTTTACCCAGCCAGGAAAAAATACAATTCTTAGCCAGGTACGTAAGTCCCATCTCAAAAATAATAATTTTTAAACCGTTAGTTTTTTTAATAACAATATCGTTTCCCAAAAATAACCACCCTGTAGCACCTAGAATAAAGTTTCCTATTTTTCCATAGCAGACGACAATCCCACGTGCAATACAGCCAAAAAAAGTAGCACATGCCCTGCTGTCTGTAGTCACCACGGGCACTATTAGGCACCTACCCTGGGGCGCAATAAAAAAACCTAACTGAGGCATGAACAGAAAACCCCCAAAACACACCGAACTTTCGAATGGAAAAAACCCGGCCCCCACAACTGCCTTTACGATTATATGAGCAACCTTTTCCCAAGGTAATCTTTTAGAACAAAACAAAAAATCCAGGGCCAAAACCATTCCGGACTTTCAACCAAATCGGATTATTTTCACAGAATATATAAAAAATATCCCAGACTGAAAAATCCCCCCAAAACCAATCCCGGGAAAAAACCAAAAAAACACATAAGACCCAAAAAGATAGTATCCTAACTATATCATAGAATAATACCCCCCCGATAATCAATCAATTCGATCAAATATTCAACAAAAATCATTCAAAATTAGGCAAAGACCACCTCATGACCTCAGACGGTCATGAAGCAACCCCACGTCGAGCGTAGCAAAACCCCAAAGTGCGAACGCCTAGATCAAAGCAAGCAATGACACTCCTTTTCAACTCAAAAAAACTCGCCCGCCCCCCGAGGGGATCCCCCCGTTTCCCAAATAGCGACGCAAGCCAGCCGTTTAAATAAAAAAGGCCTGTCTAAAAAAACTAGAACGAAAAATGAAGTAAAAAATTCTCATTTTCACCTCCGTGCTGTGGCCCCCAAAAACAATAACGAAAAAAGAAACTACACCTGTAAATAGTACCGAACGTACAACATTTTACACCTTTTTTTTCACGTAAAGGGTGCGTCAACGGGGGTGCCCCCCAAAAAAAAGCTAAACTACAATAAATTAAAAAAAATGGCCCCATCCAATTATGTCCGTGGAAAACAAATTTAAATGCGTATACAAAGAAAAAACCTAAATTACGTACAAGAGCGGCACAAAACTACGTACTACTAACTCTAAATAAAAAAACTACAGATTGCAAAACCGATTGCCCTCATATACACATCATACTACATATAAAAAAAAAAATTGAAACTACAAGACCAACCCAAAAACAACAAAAAAAACAAGTGCGTTTTTCTAAAACTTTAAAATTACAATACTATAATATTTTTCAAAGTGAACAAATGAGGAAAAAAAAACTAGGCACTAAATTAAATTTTTAAAATACAACTAAAATAAAAAAAACGACGAGAAATTCGCGCTATTAGACAGAGAATAGATTTTTCATTCAAGTGGCGAGTTTTGCGATCCATTCGCATTCAGCAGGTTGCTAGCAACCCCCTATATAACGGAACCACCCTTTTAATATATAACGATTCTTGCCCCCACACATTCTATTACCAAACCATAACATACAACATAAACCTGTCTGGAGCAAACACATAAATGACAAGAGGATATCTGCATCCAACAACAGAAGACGTAGCCCAGGACACACAAGCCCTCCTGTACCCGTGTGCCAATACCACGCGCAACCGTAGCACGACCTAGAGCACGACTCGCCAGTCAACGCTCCCCCCACGCATGAAAACACTGGGGGGACCCGCACGGCGGCCGCCCGAGCTGATCGCTTCACGGCTGGCACCCGACCATACGCACCAACCAATCAGGAGCCAGAACGGACGCTATACTACGGCGGCAGACGAGAAAGCAACCTTGCTCGATTCCCGGTCCGTGCACAAAGACCCACCAAGCAGAATACAGTCGTCCAGCCAAACATATACGCACGTAGAATCTGAACCGCTTGGCCGATTTGCCTCAACTCAAGCACCACGTATTCACAAAGAAACTCTCCAGCACATGCCAGAAATCCCGTCGCTCCGTTCATAATATATACAAAATTTATGCAATGTCACAACAAGATAGAATTTTATGACGAACATGTAATACCTATTTTAAAGCACTACAGCTCCATACTATCCACAGTAAGCATGTCCACCCGTTCTAGCGGACAAACCCACGATTCCGGATCAAACCACTTCTTCATTCGCTTCACGTGAATATTATCCTCAATCCATTTGTTGTTAAGTTTAACCCGGACTCTATAAATAGAATCTGAGAGCCTCTCGAGCACCTCATAAAGTCCGTTAAAACATCGCTGCAGCTTATCTGAACGATTAACCACCCTCGTCGGCGTGTAGACCATAACATAATCTCCAACATTATAAACCACATGCCGATGTGACTCGTCATATCTAGTTTTGTGTTTCTCCTGAACACCAGCCATTATCTCCTGCACTTTCTTTCTTGTCTCTTGAATACGGCCGATTCTCACTGCTGCCTCCTCCCCAATCTGTAGCCCAGGATCAAGCCCCGCATCTAGGGGTAACGTTGGTTGCCGCGCATACATCAATTCAAACGGTGTATGTTTAGTAGACGCTTGAACGCTGACGTTATACGCGAAAACACAAGGTTTCACGTATAGGTCCCAATCTGTATGTTTATCATTAACATAAAATGACAACATTTGGGCCAAAGTAGCATTAAAACGCTCACAAGCTCCCAAAACATTCGGGCAATAGCTAGACGCAAACATCGACTGTACACCCAACCCACTCAATATTTCGGTCACCAAACGACTCTTAAATTGCGTTCCTCTATCGGACAGAAGAATCTTTGGGGCAGAGATGGACAAGATGATGTCATTTACAATGAAATCTGCCACCTGAACTGCTGTGGCCTCGGGTAAGGCTTTAGCCCACGCGTATCTAGTAGCATACTCGATTGCCGTGACAATGTACCGATTCCCCCGGTCCGTACCCACTAAGGGCCCCATCAAGTCTATACTAATTATATTTCCAACCTCTCCCACAGGGAGGGGATGTAACACCCCCGCTGGTTTAAGCTAAGAAGTCTTCCTACTGACACAACGCACAGAAACGCACGTGGGCACCCACTTCCATGCGTCCACCCCCAAAAACTAGTTTTCCCTTATTCAACGTTTTATGGTATCCCTGTCCCCATACGGGTTTCATGACGTCATCATCACCTCCCTCTGAGAATCAGCCCACAACAGTTTTGCACGCTGTGTATTTTTCTTGTAAAACCTGATTATACGCGAAACAAACTTCAGTCCTCTACCCATTACATATCATGTCCTCAGTGCATCCCAATAACTCCAACTTCGCACCCCTGCTAGACCGAGCAATGCACATGACGAGTTTAAAGCCAAGATCACTTCAAATACGTCATTCGGCGCATCGTCAAGACATCGTGATAAGCAGTCAGCACGAAATGCGGACCTGTATCCCAAATCTCCAGTCAAAATCCGTCAGAAAATCCCCTACAAGTGCTATTCCTCTACCAAAATGCTTTCCAGAACACAATGTGATGATCGGTTATAAACTGAAATCCTTTTCCCCCAAAGAAAGGCTTTCACCCAACGAGAACTCGTTTCCATACTGTAATTTGCCTACACTGTACCGATTTCCACAGCATAACCAATGGGCCACCATCAACTCGTAAAATATTTTTAACCAATCCTTCCCCACCCAGGGAGGGGATGTAACAACCCCGGGGCAGCTTTGGTGCAAGAAACGAAGTCTTCCCTCTAAACCTCACCCCACACAAATTAACTTTCTTGCTAGTCAATCCCACTACATCTAGAGAACCCTTATTCAACTTCTAGAACCCAAAAGGATGTTCCCTCTTTAGCTCGGGTAAATCAATAAACGCTCATCGGTAAACCTCAGCTTAACCATATGCCACCAACAATTTTTCCCCACGAACCCGATGGTTAAAATTTTTCTTGTACAAACCTTCTCCAAACATAGTTCATATGTCCCCCAAAAAGCCCATTGACAAAGCCCATCGAATTTCATTGATAATAACCCCACCAACTTATCATCCCCCTTTTGAGACCGGGGGCAATGTTACCCCATGCTAACTTGGAAGTAATTAAAACAAGAAACGTTGAAGACTACCCGTCAGGTTCAGGCGCATAGTCCAGAGATCAACTATTCATTCAGCTCTAATAAACCCTGCTTGATCCCCAAAAATCTCCCTTTGTCAAGATACCTTTCTGAATAAATTACTTCCAATAACCAAAGGGCCTTGACTTTCCCTTTTTCTCCCCAGTGCTTACCCCAAGAAAGACATTTAAACTGTAAAGGGAATCGTTTAAAATTTGAAATCTTTTCCCCCTCAAGGAAAGGGTGTCTGAACGGCTTCACCCCAATAACTCAAACACAACACCGATGTTACCGTGATACTTGTAATTGCCCAAGGAAACAACTTCATAAAGCAAACCAAGGAGTTCACAAAATTGTCCTTCAAAGTTTGTTAATCTAACACGAATCCTTCCTTGTCTCTGGTGCCGGTAGGGCTCCCCAGAGTAATGATCTTAACCCCAGAACCAATTTGGTGCCGAGTCGGCGGCGTCTCCTGGGAACCTCACCCGCCCCACCATCAATTAACCCCTTTGTTCTTACTCAGATCCGCCCACCCGGGCCCACTAAACATAGGAGGTCTTTTTAAACTGCCCTGAAAAGAAGAACAGGGCAATGAAACTCTCGTGTTTAGCCGTGGCGACTAGGAAATCGAATGACCACAGTCTCTGTTCACCGGTCCCCCTTTCACTGAAATAATATGTCCGTAACCCCCTTAAATTCCTTTCATACCCAAACATGAAACCTTCGTGGATCAAAGTCATATTTGCTTTGGGAAACCCCCTCCCAAAAAAAACCAGCTTCATTAATGAGACAAAACCCCTTGTCAACAAATGTCTCTAATTTCAATTGAAAAATGATTATTTTAGCACCAGTCAAATACCTGAACAAATCGCCTACTGTAAAGCAACAGGGACAGTATCACCCAAAGCTGAACGTTTCATGCACACTAAACCCAAGGAAATTTGAAAAAGGAACATTTGTCCTGACGCCCAGGATTTCCCAGCCCAAGTTTGAACTAGGAACACTACTGCATATAAAACCGCTGACGTCAACCGTTAAATTTGTGCCTGACTGCCCAATAAATCTTCCGCCCGGCGTCACTGTCTATGTTGTCCAATTCACCTTCCGAAAATTCTAACCCAAAGGCCCGTTTGAACTATTTTCTTCTGCCCCAAAATGAACCCCTACTCCCACTCCCGTTTAAATGTGTCCTGAAGGGAATGACAGCGTTCAACATGTCCCGTGTTGAATTTTATGTTTCCACGGGCCTCATACACGTTTAGGCCCCCTGTTGAATTTGGCTTAGCTACTCCCAAGCCTATAACAATCACCAATGTGAGCGCCTCCGTGTGATAGGGTCCTGAACGGAGAAAACATCTGAGCGATCCCGAAGTTGACAACAAATTTTTCCTGACTCCCCTCGGGTGAAGAGTTTGTTCCCGAGGGTTCCCCTGTCTAACTAGTTGCCGGCCCTCAGTAGAAACCTTTCTCCCACCACCCCATTTTACTTGTTGTCCGGCCCAGTCCTTCTGCCGGGAGTCTCCCGGTTAACTATGGTCCGCCTGCTCCCCCAAAGATAACACCTTCTGGTGTGTTACTACTGTTGTCATGACGCCCTCGAGATGACACCGTTCAACAGGTCACTGTGCAGCGTTGTCCATATGCCCTCAGGACACTTCCCCGACCCGTCCCACGTGTTGAACATGGGCACTCAAGATAACCCGTTCTCACCGGCGACCCTGTTGTAAACCCCAATTTCTGTCCCTGGCCCTCCCCCGAGATGAAACGTCTCGACGTCCCCTGGTTGAATACCTGACTTCAGAACATCGCCACCACTGTGGAACAGTTCCTACTGTCGAGAAAACCAATTTAAGCAGTCTAATTATTTTCTGACGCCCCGTCCCTTCTGGCGTCCCGTTTGAAACTAGCCTGATGCATCCCGAGATGAAAAATTCCCCAACCCCCGTTGAACTATGTTGTCCTAATGTCAGATGAACATGATTTTTCCCCGAGTCCCACGTGTTGAACTATGTGCCGTGACTCAGATACATCGTTCCCCGAGCGTGTTTGAACATGTTGTCTTCCCGAAACAGTTCTCACACAACGACAGTCCCCTTGAACAGTTTCTGATGCCTCAGCTAGAGCTACCCGACGTCCCCGTGTTGAACAGTGGACATCACCCTTCCCCGACGTCGTGTTGAACTATGTTGTCCTGACTGCCCCGAGATGAACACCGTTCTCCCGAGCGTCCCCGTGTGAACTATGTTGTCCTGACTGCCCCGAGATGAACACCGTTCCCCCGAGCGCCCCCGTGTTGAACTATGTTGTCCTGACTGCCCCGAGATGAACACCGTTCTCCCGAGCGTCCCCGTGTTGAACAATGTTCACTAGATCGCCTCCGCGTTGAACTTCGTCAATGGCGCCATGAACCATGCTAAGTACATCCTCATAATGAACACGATTCCCGTGAACACACCCTTGACGACCACTACCAATCCCTTGGGAATTACTACGATCTAATGAACCAAAAGAAATACTCACTTCCCGTTCATCAGAACGCATAGACACCTTATAGTCCCGATAATCGATAACAACACCCTTATTAACGCAGAAGTCATTACCTAAAGACAGTCTACTGACAAACCCTCCACAAAAAATAAAATTCACTAAAAACACCACATTGCTTATCATTAGTTCTATTCCACAAACCTGGCCAACTATTGTCAAAACCGAATTATTAGCAGTTTTCAATAGCAAGTTTTAACTGGACGACACTCTAGGTGCCGCACTAAATCAGCATTAATACAGGAAACGCCAGCCCCAGAATCGACTAGAGCTTGAAAAACCACCCCTGCTAGATAACCGGTATCCTCAAACTACCCCCAGTCGGTACAACCACAATATCTATTACCTCAGTCGGCCCAGTTTGTGAATCCACGATAGAACTAGATGACTTAATGTCCTTAGCGCCCACAGAAGTCACCCCCTTAATCTGCGACCCTCTGGCTCGGAAACTACACTTAACTCATCCGAAATATTGTTTTTGATTATAACAGCGAAAGTACTCGGAAATCCACGTAAAAATTTACGCCTATCCCCCAGCGCACGCTTAAGCAACCTACAGCCACCACGTTTGTGACCGAAACCAAGGCATAAAAAACATATGCCCCTAAACTTGGTTCTACGGCGCCCCCTCCGAAACGACCTAGCACTGCCATTATCTGCCGACACTATTCCTACAGTTACCGAACCAGCCTCGAGGTCTGGCAACCCTAGCAGTTTTCCGAACCATTGCCTGATGTAGGCGCAGAAGCCGGGAGAGCTAAAGTATCCAGTCTGCCAGGCCCGCTCCCCACACCTGCCTTGTCCTGCAACTCTTTCAACTTCTGACAGTTTCTAATAATATGTCCCGCTTTCCGGCAAAAGTAACAAACAACCCGACCCGCAGAGTAACGCGGACCAGGCTGTTGGCCATAACGTTGGTACACCCCTCTTTCAGAAACATACCCCTGTCTACCACCCCAGCCATCTTGCTGCCAACCGGGTGTCATTCAGAAGCATGGGTGATTGGCTTGCTGCATTTGGAAATTCCCCTGACTGAAACTATCGTTCTGTGGACCCGGAGAAGAACCTTGTTTGGCCTACACCACTGCGTAGCTGTTTCCCTTTCCCTGTTCCCCCTTAAACTCCTGGAACTCACGAGACATAGACGCAACCATACTCGACCAGAACATCCAATTCGGCAGACCTTTCCTCTTTCTCCCTGTCCCTAACCTTTGGACCTCACCGTAGCAATCAAATGCTCCTCTTCAGACTGGGCCGCATTACCCCGCAGCTCCTCAATGCGTCTAAGCTCCTCAACAAATCATCCAAATTTTCAAATTTTGAATTGCCTAGTCCCACTGCCAAACCTGGTCTCAATCCCTTTATCACCCATTTAACCCTTTCTTTTATCGGCATTGCTGGATTAATCTTAGTACAAAGAATATCTCTTTCATACGCATACTCCGTTGCCGGTTCTCCCTCCCGCTGACTCTAGAGATCATCACAGCTGTCCAATGCTGACTATCATCAAGACTAACACCCCAGTTTTGAATAAAATGAGCTTTCAAACTATTCCATTCCAACTTAGGTCGTGTCCCATCGGCCCCCAACGGCGTTAATTGATGACGAGACCTCACAGATAAATACCAATGAAGTTGACCACTTTCTAAAAACATCCCAAACTATTTACCTTCTTTCATCCGTCCACCCGTTCGACGTCACGGCCATGTCATACGTCTATATCCACTGCTCCGCATCATCCTTGCCACGGCCTAACCTATGAGGCATCATTGACGACATATTGCCTTCAGAAACAGGCGAACTATCACGATCAGCCATAGAACTACTACAGACACTGTCACTTTCCGAACTGTCTTCGCTAGAACTGTCACTATCACTTAAAACCGGCAAAGGCACGCGTACCGCCTCGTCTAGTCTCAATCCCGACTCTTGTTCCCTTGCCCACTGTAATAAACGCTCAAAAGGTGTAGATCTAGAGTTCTTTTTGTTCGGCTGCTTGAGACCACGTAAAAGAGCTCTCAGCGACCTATCACTAGGATTGGGTGCCCCACTCATAAACAACACCCTACCATCTGGTCTAAAATAACCAGATACGGAAACATAAATAAAACCGCACGACCTCTAAAATAATAACGAGAAAAAAAACAAACAATTTTTCAAAGTCCAAACAAAAAACAGCCAAAAATTTTTAAATTTTTTAAAAATTTTCATTAAAAAAGTTCATAACATAAATAATATAAATTAGAAATTAATGTAGTCCTCTAAACATAGAAACCTTAGAGTGTGTGCAACATAAACCATCTTGCCTAGCCCAGCTAAAAGAAAACATAATAGACATTAACTCGTCCGTAATTTCCTTATCTACGCTCCAACTGGACTTTCAACAGCCGGCTCGCTAGCAAGAGTTATGTAACACAGCACTATAACGAACACATTCTTAGACACTGCAATTCAGCTCAACATTCATAATAATCAATTATGCAAACGCCGACAAAAATAAATAACACCTAGACGTGACCCGTTTAATAAATTTTAATTACCTAGTAATTAAAAATCAACACATTCTAATCAATCCATTGTCAACCCATTCAACAATCAAACTAATTACCAAGTAATTAACCATTCTTAACCCTTCACCACACACTAGAGACACACCAAATCAGATCGGCGCCTGCACCATGTCATAAATAACGAATGTAACTGCTTATAGATGATGGAATTGCGGTAGGCTTATATCTGGGGCGTAGCTAGTTTGATGTTGATTGTTACACTCACCATTCAGTGACCAGGAAAGCTGATAGTGTTCCAGGATGTGGATTAGAGTTAGGTTCTGAACAAATTAAACACCTGATTCAACCAAGGAGACTCACTGTATTTGCTGCATTTAAACCCACTCTGGTCATCAGCTCTTCTTTGCACGGTATCGTGGGAAAGTGGATTCAACCCCTTACACTATGATTCATAGAATAACGTGAGCTCTTGGCTTACCTCACCCTATACCCTGGTATGGAGGAGTCGTTACGGGCCCTAGGACCCTCTGGCTGGATGTCGATGTTGTAGCTGGACGTCGGTGGTCGGCGGTGAGCGACGGCGGGCGTAGCGTCGGAGAGCGTCGAAGAGCGTCAGCGGGCGAACACGTCGGTGGGCGTCGGTGGTCGTCGGTGGTGTTGGCAGACGTCGGTGCGTGTCGAGGTCTCTATAGTTCGTCTTCTCGGTTTGCGATACCCTTGTGTAGTTTCTCAATAGGGACACCTAGTCCTGGTGATAATCGACTCGCTTGCGTTGGTCCTCGGATCGGCTGAAGACACCTAGTCTTCATGCAAGCCCAAATCCAACTCCCCGATCCGCTCGTCCATCAGCCACCATCAAGCCTCGAACTCCAGACCCCTCGCACTCTCCCCTCCCATGAGGCTCAAGTCCATAGTCAGCACCCCCTCTCTCGTCCCCTCCTGGATTCTTCCATGTCTGGTCGCCAAACACGTGTCTTCCCCTAACTCCCACCATCGTCTTCAAGATGTAAGGTATGGAAACTCCCCTCGTGGCCTCATTAAATAATCCTTGTCAACTTGTTGAACTACGTTCGCATTCTTCCAAAAAACAACACGAACGTAACTGTTTAATTATCGTCATACGTTTACATAGTCGCCACATTCCTATGTAAGCAACCAAAACATTCGTTGTTTACAGAGATTGCGACAGGTGACAACCATAACACCAGGAGACTGAAACCATCCTTATGGTAAAACTAGTAACAAGGGTAAACTACCCTGTTACATGACAATATGTCAGACACTTTGATAACAAACCCAAGGCATCTCTTCCAACGGGATTAAGATGTAAACTTTTGTTTAATCTTATAGAATTTCATCTGCCACAAGTTTTTAATTTTGTATTTAGCAATAACCCGCCCTGGTTTACACCAGAGCCGATTATTATATTTGACCTTTGTCGTTTTGATAAAAACTCTCTTGCGATAGTGTATTCAAAATTAACTTTAGAGAGATTTGCCATGAACATCAAAGGTTTACTTTGGTATTCACAGATGGCTCCAAAATTGACAACAAGGTTGGAAGTGCTTTTTATTGCTCCACCTTAACTGAACGTTTCAGGCTAAGCGACGTGTGTTCAGTTTTCACTGCAGAGTTATTCGCCATCCGTGAAGCTCTTAAATACATTCTACGCTGTCGTTGTGGAGAATACCTTTTGTGTTCAGATAGTTTAAGTTCACTTCAAGCTATAGCACTCATGTATTCAAGTCATCATTTGGTACAAGATATCCAATTCTATTTAGAAAAACTAACCTCTAAGGGTTATATAATAGAGTTTTGCTGGATACCTGGACACGTGGGCATAGAGGGAAATGAACACGCTGATAGGGCTGCTAAGGAAGCTTCCCAGCGTCGCGACGTTGATTTCAATCTAGTTCCCGTTCCAGATGTCAAGAGTGGATTCAAGCAAAGATTGTTGGATTTGCGACAAGCATCTTGGGATGTGTTGCAAAATAACAAATTGCGTAGTGTGATGCCCACATTGGCTAACAAAATTCGTCCACCTACGTCTCGACTCTCACGTAGAGAAGAGGTGGTATAGTCTAGACTTCGTATAGGGCACACACGCCTAACACACGGATATCTCTTAACCAGAGAAAAGGTTATTCCCATATGTGGCACATGTGATGTACCTTTAACCGTACATCATATGCTAGCAGAATGTACCAAATATGATGCCTTGCGCATGCAATTTGATCTCTCCCAATCATATGAAGAACTTCTATCATATGATAACGGCGACAAACTTTCCAAATTTCTCATCCAAAGTAATCTATTTAACAAACTTTAAGTAACATCATACACATTTCTTTCTTTTCTTTATTTTCATTTACATACATAACTTTTATTTTGCTATTACTTTCTTCATCTTCAATTTATTTTGTTATTTATACACTTAGAAAACAATCTAATCATCAAACATACCTGCATTAACTCTTCTAATTTACTTTCATTCACAGGCGGCGCAATATGACCTAACCGGTTGAAGCGCCCTTTAAAAAAAAAAAAAAAAAAAAAACATTCCGGATTTTTTTCTCCAGTGTAGTGAAATGGAATCTTCGCTTCGCTGCTACGCTCATCCAATTAAAATATGTGATATTTCGATCACATTAAACTGCTTTTTTTTAAAGACGTCGTTAAGCTGTGGCCTTTTTTCAGTTTGGTGATGAACCCCCTCCTCGGGACTCGACTGGAGCTGCAGATTCCCAGTTCAGTTTATAAACTAGTTTTGTCTGGTTGTGCAAAGTCCTCTTCAGCTGAAATGTTGTGTGCGTCGAGGAATGTGGTGCGTGACATTTGAACATTGTCACTAGCGCGTTACATGTTCGTGCCTGATCACTGTTTGTACAGGGCCAACACACGGTTTTATCTCTGACTTCTCAAGACAAAGAATGTGTTTCACCCCCACACTGCCCTGTAGTTACGTGATTGAATATTAAGAAGGATTTACTGATATATTATTATCACCGTCTGACCCCGGTGTTGAATTTGACCCAGGCATGGCTCTGCTATGTGTAAGAGGCATGGAAAGAGATAAAGTCCATCAGCAAACATCAGGTGGTATGTAGGGAGAATTTCACCGACGACGACAGTGACAACACGAACTAAGACAATGACAATGACGACTACGAGGCTAGAACCCCCACTTCCTCCCCCAACCGTGGCTGGTTCTCACCAGCATGGGCCACTCATTCCCACATCCCCTAGGCTTGAGAGGCGCATCGTCATCGTCATCGTCATCGTCATCGTCATCGTCATCGTCATCGTCATCGTCATCGTCATCGTCATCGTCATCGTCATCGTCATCGTCATCGTCATCGTCATCGTCATCGTCATCGTCATCGTCATGGTCATCATTCTTTTCTTTCCTTTTATAAACATAGAAAACAAAATAATCATTAAACACACCATAAAATCATTTAATTTACTTTCATTCTCACAGGCGGCGCAACATGTCCTAACCGGTTGAAGCGCCCTCGTTTCTCATGTCATCGTTCTTGAAACTTCTAACAGCTGTTTAATCTTTATCATTTTTCGAAAAACTAACCTCTAATGGTAATATAACAGAGTTTTGCTGGATACCTGGACACGTGGGCATAGATGGAAATGAACACGCTGATCGGGATGCTAAGGAAGCTTCCCAGCTTCGCGACGTTGATTTCATTCTTGTTCCCGTTCCAGATGTCAAGAGTGGATTCAAGCAAAGATTGTTGGATTTGCGACAAGCATCTTAGTATGTGGTGCAAAATGCCCACACTGATTAATAAAATTCGTCCACCTACGTCTCGACTCTCACGTAGATAAGAGATGCCACACACGTCTAACTCACGGATATATCTTATCCAGAGAAATGTTTATTCCCAGATGTGACACATGTGATGTACTTTTAACCGTACATCATATGCTAGCAGAATGTACCAAATATGATGCCTTGCGCACACAATTTTGATCCCTCCCATTCATATGAAGAGCTTCTATCATATGATAACGGCTACAAACTTTCTAAATTTTTCATCCATAGTAATCTATTTAGCAAAATTTATTTATTTGTTTTCACATAAATAATTTTTGTTTTGCTATTACTATCATCATCAACATTTTATTTTGTTATATATATATAAACACTTAGAAAACAATCTAATAATCAAACACAACATTAACTCATCTCATCAACTTTCAGTATCACAGGCGGCGCAATATGACCTAACCGGTTGAAGCGCCCTAGTTTCTCACCTCGGCTTACGACCTCATCACTTGATTAAATCTCCAGCTTACAGCGGGCTTCGAACCCATGACCTTCTTCGCGTCCTCTCCGTCTGGGCAGGGGTTGAACTCAACATTAGTATTCTTATGCTGATAGTGTAAGACGAGGACAGAGGCAAGTCCATCTCTCTGGCTCTGGCAGTGGTCGTCGGGTCCCCCCCCCCTTGACTCCCGCCTAGACGTAGACGACGATGACTCCACAGGTGATGACCAACACAGAGACCCCGCCCGTCTGGGCTTGGGATAGAATGTGTCTATGATCAGCTCTGCTAGTCGTAGAA
This sequence comes from Sweltsa coloradensis, assembly GCA_024449915.1. Lineage (NCBI taxonomy): Eukaryota > Metazoa > Arthropoda > Insecta > Plecoptera > Chloroperlidae > Sweltsa > Sweltsa coloradensis. The sequence continues at coordinate 36,560 of JAMZAV010004844.1, forward strand.
GGCGAGGAAAGAGAAAGTTCAACGCGCGAACATTAAGTAGTAGGGGAGCCTTTGACTCTAACTAGAGGCGAGCTCGGGCATTGGTCGGCGGGGGCCTCTCTCCCTTCCCCAACGACCTCACCGACGACGATCACGACAATGACAACACGAACGGTGAAATCGATGAACCAAACCCCATCTTGGGCTCATCAATTAGTGTTGTGGTCCGGAAATTTCTTCTTGGCTATAAGATATATTTGTCAAAAATAATATAAACTTTTTTCCTAGCAAAAGACTAATTTTTGAAATGATGGTGGAGGTGCCGGTGTAATGGAATATCTTTACCCCCGGGGGGACATTACTAGTGTACGAGTTCGCTCGAGGCTCCTACCCGTACCTAACCGGTCTCCCCGCAAAGTGCGGGACGTAGTAATGACCGGCTATGAGTAAGAATATACTGCCCACACCAGTCCAGGATTTACAAACTTTATTGATGCAGGTGCCAATCAAAAGTAATCTATTTAACAAAATTTCATTCACATCATCCCACATTACACTCAATATTGTAGGTATATTCATTTAAAGTGCTCGTGATAATGTCAGGATATTGATGTTGTATACACCTTTGTACGATATTCGTCGGGAGGTTCAGTACTTTCAATTTCATTTGTTTTTATCAAATATATCTACAATGTCGATAGAATAGTATTGTTGTTTTAACATTTGAAATCCCAACGGTTTTATTACCTGGCTATTTCATACAATATCCTTGCAATATCGATAGGATATTATTCTTTAAAAATTGGAAATCTCAACGGTTTTTATGGCGTGGGGTAGCATGTCCCGTCCTGTCTGTTGTCATTCGACGGTCAGTCGTCGGGAGAGAAAGACGTGTACTTGTGGCCGTTGTGTTTAACATGACTTAGCTTGATAAGAAAAATCGGCAGAGGGATTTTATACCGCTCAGATGAGTGAGAGAATTGTGTAACTCAAATCTTGGATTACAAAATTGCTTTTTTAAATAGTGAAAAGATCTAGCAACACATGTCGAGATAAACTGGACTCACCTAACCTCACATCGTTTTTTCGCAATACATTGTGTGACAAGCAAAATTGTTTTGTAATATACCATGTATTCGTGCTAAAACTAAGCTACAAACACACATTATGTGATAAGTGCCAGTTAAGCTTTGTGTCGGTAAACACCACATGTGCTTAGTTCACTAATGTAAGTGAAAAGTAACTGGTGTGTATAACTGGCAGGCCACCACACTGGTTTAGCAGAGCAGGTGTTTGAACATGATTCGAATATAATAATTGATATTGTGTGAACCAAATTAGAATATCCAAAAATGGAAAAATGAATATTGCATGATGCTTGGAGCAATTTAATACAATATCCCCACAATATTGATCGCGATATTGTGTGAAGCATACTTTTTAGTTCGATTGACGGACATAATGATTTTGTCACAATATTGTTAAAAAGTAACTTGATAGTGTAGCAATATTTGAAATGTATGAAGATTACATTGTTACAATATTCATATAATATTGAATGTTATATGGGATACACATTTCTTTAATTTCTTTATTTTGATTCACATAAATAACTTTTGTTTTGCTATTTCCATCATCATAATTGAATTTTGTTATACACTTAGAAAACAATCTAATCATTTAACACACCATTAACTCATCTCATCAACTTATACTATCACAGGCGGCACAATTTGACCTATCCAGTTGAAGCACCCTAGTTTCTCAAGTCAATTATAGCTTCCTTTTCCATATTGTCCGAGAGCATGGCTCTGCTAATCGTAAAACGCGATTCAGAGAAAAAGTCCACCTCGCAATCATCAGCTAGTAAGAGCGGAGTATCTAACTTCCCAAACTAGAGGCGAGCTCTGGCAATCGTCGTCGGGGACCTTGCCCCCTTCCCTTGACGACCCCGGGGCGACGATGACAATGACACAACGAACGATGACAAAGACGATGACGACCGTGACGTGAGAAACCCCACTTCCTCCCCTTACCCGTGGCTGGTTCTGACCAGCATGGGCTCCTTCTCCCCACCCCCCTAAGCTAGAGTGGTGCATTATGACCTAACGGTTGACGCGTCCTTAATACAAATAAACAAAAAAAAAACTAAACCAATTTTCCCCAAACTCGTGCCTCGTATTCTAACACTGGTAGCCGACATCGATGCAACGTCACATTCTGAATGTACCAAATAATATGATGCCTTTCTTGCACACCTATCATATGATATCGTCGACAAACTAAAAAAAAGTTATTTTAAGTAACTTATTATACCATAAGTAATAATTATCTAACATATTTCACTTTTAAATAAATAAAAATAAAAATAACCACTACCGTATTTATAATTTTTTTAAAGTAAGAAAACATTAAAATGATGTCACATGCGGTGCAATAAGACGGTTAAGACCTCTCCGGTTTAGTGCCCAAGTATCTCACGTTGTCCTATTTAGATATCACATAAGATCTAATTTTGCCAAAAGTGGTTCAACTCTTTGGTGTCTAAGGTTCCTTTCATTTCTGTACGAGTAACAGTACACCCAGAAACTTGAGGCGAGCTATGGTAGTCGTCGTCGGGGTACCCTAACCATAACCATTACGACCTCCCGACGACGATGACAATGACACAACGAATGAGACAAAGACGCTGACGACCACGAAGTAAGAAACACCCCTTACTTCCCTTAACCCTTGGCTGGTTCTGACCATCATGGGCCCCTCCTCCTCATATTTCATGGGCCAAGGCTAGAGAGGTGCATCATGATCTAACGGTTGACGGGCCCTTTATCCAAATAATCTAAAAACTACTTAATTATTTGACTTGACTATAGGTTGACCTAATCTTGAAGGCCAGAATCTGAACTGGATTGTCGGATATTTTATTATCACGATTTATGTATGCCAGCATCTTGGTTTAATTTTGATAATCCAAATAAACAAACCATAGTCTGTTAATGTGAGAACTAATTATTGCAGTGTCCAGTCTCACGACTGGTCTATGGCTAGGTCTAGCCAGCATAGTTAAAAAACATTTATTAAAAACTTTCGTATTTAGAGTCGTCCCATTTAGTCACTGAACAAATTTTCAGAATGGAACATGAAATATAAATCCGACCAAGCCAACCCTGTAGGCGCCGACACCATCAACGAACAATGCCCAACCCGCGGACAGCGCCAGAATCAACAAGGCTGATTCGGAACAACCTTAGAGATTATTATGTGCCTCGTTGCTAGGACGGCCCCAAAGTCACCGTTTACAAATTAGCTACAGCCAAGAACTGATGCCTTTGGTCCACATCAGAGTTTAGAAAAACTTCTGCCAATAGCGGGCATCGAACCTGGACCTTGTTCTCACAGTTCGTCTCCGTCTGGGCAGGGGGTTGAACTCAACATTAGTTTTCTTATGCTGAAAGTGTAAGACGAGAACAGAGGCAAGTCCATCTCTCTGGCTCTGGCAGTGGTCGTCGGGTCCCCCCCCCCCTTGACTCCCGCCTAGACGTAGACGACGATGACAACACATATGATGACAAGAACACAGATCCCCGTTTGTCAACACAGTGGCCCAGAGCTGGGCTCTGCTGGTCGTAACAGGCGCTGGCCTCGGATATCTCTTAACCAGAGAACAGGTTGTTCCCAGATGTGCAAACGTGATGTACCATTAACCCTGCATCATATGTTAGCAGAATGTACCAAATATGATGCCTTCCGCACACAATTTGATCTCTCCCAATCCTATGAAGAACTTCTATCATATGATAACAGCGACAAACTTTCTTAATTTCTCATTCAAAGTTATTCATTACAAAAAAATCAAGTCAATCGTTTTTTTTCTTTTTTTATTATTCAAAGTAATAAATCTTGTTTTGCTAAAAGCCTACTATAATCTCCATTATTTTGTTATTATATATTATTTAAGTGCCCTCGTTTTCTCACGTCGTTGTCCGCATTGTCTACAACTAAATTTGGTGTTGTCTGGAGACTTCTCAAGTCAAATAATGTGTGTGTCTCTGCTAATCGTAATAGGCGATTCAAGAGAAAAAGTCCAACTCGCAAACATTAGCTAGTAAGAGCGGAGCGGATTATATTACTCCCCGAAACTAGAAGCAAGCTCAGGCAATCGTCGTCGTGAACACCGCCCCCTTCCTTCGACGAACTCCCCGGCGACGATGACAAAGACGACGACGATTAACAAGTTGATTAAAACAATCCTTGATTTTGGTTATCGCAATAAGTCCACATTGCTCTTCATAGAACCTACGTGAGACATTAACTATATTAAATTAGATTTGAACAACTGTTCTACAACAACCCAGAGCATGGCTCAGCTGATCGTAAACTACGAGGAGAGGAAACAGATCAAGTCCATCGCAAACATCAGCTGGGAAGTACAGGAGTAAATTACTTCCTGAAACTAGAGGACACGATCCCTTCATCTACACATTATGACCTAACGGTTGACGCGCTCTTTCACCAAATAAACCATATATACGCAAATAAAATACTTCTACAGCTCATGCATATTCATAGCTCTGTCTGGAATGCGGGAGGTCCGTGGTTCGATTCCCGGTTGGGGAGGACTTTTTTAATTTCTGAATTGTAGTAAATAATAATCATCAATTCAAAGCTCGAAAAAATATACAAGACAAAAACTAAATATATATTAAATTACAAAATACAATCATGCGATATAACCTGTCCGCGATTGAAGTGCCTTAGTTTCTCACGTCGTCATCCATAACTTCTGTTGGCGCGGTCTGCTTTAAATTTCACTGAAAATCAGTTATGTGACTGAGTGGGTGGACTCTAAAAAAACTTTTTTTTAAATAAAAACTGTATTTACTTCTCGATTTGGTTGATCGGGAAACACTCCCGTGGGTGTAATTGTTTTTTTTATTTACTACAATTCAGAAATTTAAAAAAGTCCGCCCCAACCGGGAATCGAACCACGGATATCCCACATTCCAGGTGGACACACACACAACTACAATTCAGAGATTAAAATGTACCCGTCCTGATGGTCTAGTGGTTAAGACGTCCACCTGGAATGTGGGATATCCGTGGTTCGATTCCCGGTTGGGGCGGACTTTTTTAATTTCTGAATTGTAGTAAATAAAAAAAAAAAAAAAAAAAAAAAAAAAAAAAAAAAACTGTATTTACTTATTAACGACATGTTAAGTTTTCCCCCGTCTCGGCCCGGAGTAGAATAGCGCCGAGCATAGCTCTGCTAATCGCAATAAGCGTGGAAAGTGTAATATCCATCTCACAAACATCATCTAGTAAATATAGGTCAGTATATTACTCATCATCCCCGAGTCACAGTCCGGCTTCCGGACAGGTCGCTGCACGACAGACCCCCTCATCAAGTAGCTGAAGATTATCAAACGGCTAGCTCTTCAACTGTAGAAGTTTGTTTATTTTTCGCACAACAGGCTACAAATTTCAGAATATGTTCTCAACACTATGACACATCTCCAGTATAAAGTAGGCCAAAATTAGTTCACCGGAAATTGGTCAAAACAAAAGACTAACGCAAACTTGTGAAAAAATCCTAAAACACACTTAAATATCTGTATCTTTGGCATTTTATGGGTTAGAGTCTTGAAATTGGTCTTAAAAGTTGTGAATTAACAACGTCTATTAGAATTTGCAAACAAAATATCAAAATATTGTATTTTAAGAGTCGAAAATTAATAAAAAGTGTCAAAAATTACAGTAAAAAATTATTTACCGCACTTTAGTTCAATTTTAAATGCATTTATTATTGAAATACCAAAAAAATATTTGCATTGCAATTTAGCCTGATTCTTTGGCTAAAACATTGTCGCTGGTCGAACTCTGGAACGTGAACTTCATAGCATCGTTTTTATTATTCCCCGAGATTCGGTGCAGCTCCCGCGGCGCTAACCAGGCATAAGGAAGTGTTATTTCCGGGGTACCGATATAGGTAAATAGTGCATTAAATCGGAAATGGTTTACTTTAAGTCAATGCGGTTAGTGTAGAAATATTGAGGAAGGCTTACTTTTGAAGTATATTATATTTTCATTTGAGAAAAACGGCACATATACCTTTATTATGGTATTGCCGGTAATTAATAAGAAAATGCGATCTTTCCAATGTTTAACGGAATGGTTCGTGAAACTTATCAAATCACTGAGACCACGATATTATAGCTATCGAAATACCAAATACACCGTTATAAAGGTCTATGCATCTTCTCCATGTTGCATCAAACCATATGCATCTAGCGTTATTGATTGTCATAATAGGCCAATATTAGTGAAGCACCGTAATTCATGGAATGTTCTATCATTTTATTTGCCGTAAATAATACTAAATATTTTTTTACAAGATGGCGGACGAAGATCAAAGTCTGAAATTTTTGTCGGTTTAAGGCATCAATGGTGGGGATATTGAGAAGAAAAATTATTTTTTTTCGTGAAAAACTTTAAAGAATAAAAAGTAAAATCACAAAATTTTCAAGTTTTGGAATTTTCTATTTTGTTATTTTGTTGCAATTTTTGGTTCATTTTCTAATAATAATCCTAAACTACAATTGAAGATATTGTTAGCAGTTAGAAATAAAACACGTTGGACTATTGTTGACTATGAATTTAATTTATTTGTAATAATATAAAGAACAGTGAATAGTCCAACATGTTTTATTTCTAACAATTTACCTGTTCAAAAAAGTCTCTTATTTAGCACATGGTTTGCATTGTTAAAATTTATCAATCTTTACCCCACCTATATTTAACCCCACTAGGTCAACCAAATCAAAGCATGACTTATTTGTAAGGTCTTGCTTATGTCACCTTAATAAATGAAACGATTAAAATAAAATACAGACATATATTTAGTAAATCAATTATAGCATTTTCCAGCATGCAATAGGCCTACAGTTATGAATAATTATTTTTGAGTCACCAACCAGACTATCTAAAACCCAACAAAAACCTAAAAAAACTTAATTAGAAATAAAAGAGCACTAAAACTAAAATAAAATGGCAGGGAAACACGAAAACGTTGTACAAGAAATGTATTATTTATTATTTCATGTGGTTGATAATAAGTAAAAAGCCCCATAACCAACGCCGAGGAGTCAACCAAAATAAGGCCTTTTTAAAACCAAAATGGGTCCATTTTGTTTGTGGAAAGGTTAAACCACCTGAGTTCAAGCGTATTGTCTGTCAGAAATAATACGAGCAGACTAAGAGAGAAAAATACATTTGTGGGAAGACATAACCACTAGAGTTCATGCGTATCTACGAGCAAGCATGGATATGATGAAATAGTATATTATGACGAGAGAAGCCATAGAAGCCTAGAAGTCTTTCATGGTGTGGTAGGTCTTGTTGCACGGAAAAATACACAGGGCGATGTCATCACAGTCAGGACACATGTAGCTAGTTTCCTTCCGACTGCCATGCTTCTTGCATACTACACATCTACGCGACGGGTGTTGCTCATTGCCAGTAGGAGGAATCATCTCAACGAAATGGCGTCCTTGCAAACGATGCGTTGACGGCACCGTCTTTCTGCAGTGTGCCATTCAGACGGGACATGATGTTGTTGTTCCAGAAGTTCCGCAGTTACCGTTTCTTGGAACTCCAAATAACTAGTCTTTTCAGGCCGAAGGCAGCGCCAGTCGATATATTGGTGACATTTTTTGTACAAGTTAAAACAGCTTCTTCAATATTGGTCCCGGATATTGGGTGAAACTTTCAACAAACTCGGTATACATAAATTAGGCGATTTTTTATAACGTGAAATCAAACATTTTGTTCTTAGTACGTTTGTAGATTGGGAAAAGACTTACAATTTCTCAAATAATTTGAATTAAAATGTTACCAAAATCGATTCAACGATTTGACAATTGCGCAACGAACACACACATACAGATAGTTAGTAAGTCATACACATATTAATAATGTATATCTACTTACAAAGTAAACTGTTATAACCATAGGTAAATGTTATATCCTCTATTAAGTAGTAACTGAAACATATTATTATGGCACTATGTGCGAGTCCAGGTTTTTGAGTTCGAGTCGAGTCCGAAACGAATACTTAAAATAACTCGAGTATCGAGTCCAAATTCGAGTACGAGTACTTCGTTTAATAACTTAAATTCACTATATTTATTATTTACAATATGAACAATATTAATTTTATTTATTGATGTTCGTCTTCATGTAGGAACCAAACGTGAAGACAGAGTAACATCCAATTCATTTTAAATGTAACTTTTCTCTTAATCATTTTAATGGTCAAGCATCAAGCACAAATATTAGGGCTAGGCTATGACATTCAGTAAGTGATATTACATGAAAATGTTGAAACTAACATAATAGTGACGAATTTTTATTATTTTTGCCCAAAAATAGTTCAAAACTTCCAAAATGAATATTAATTTGTATCAAAAGACTCGGTTACTATTATGGCTAAGTTAAGGCATTGGTAAGGTAGCGCCAAAAATGTATCGGCCTAACGATTTCTACGTTTTCACACACGTGCACGACCCGGCACCTCCACCAAAATCATTAATAATACTCGCACACCCCGATAGAAAATTAATTATCTTCTTGGAAGTGGAAGAACTATTTCATTGTCTCTACTATTAGTATTAATCAGAGGAGTGTATTTTTAAAGTAAAACATTATCCTTCCATGCACGCTATAGTTAAGTAAAATACCAGGACACTTTCTACCCAAAATTGCAAACTGGTACAAATACGTCATTTTAATGAGTCTCTCTCGGGACACCAGTACAAGTGTTCTGAAAACGTTACTGTACCGGTCAAACCGGTACGTCTGGTCACCTTATACTTATGCTGAGCTGCAGAAGGTGTTAAGTATTTAGTATACCCTGCTTCTACATTTAGACAGTCGAACGCGAACGCATCTCAAGAACCAATTTATTTTTATGATAAAACAATTTGAAACAAGCAAGTTGCTTCATGAGCAGACTGTTCGATTGAAAAACTGCCTCATATATATAATAACACTTTTAATTATGCCAGTCGCCATAGTAAATATTAATGTAAAATACATCCTTGGACATAAACAATATAATTAACCCATATTGGTCATTGAAACTAAAATACAAAATAAAAGTATAATTAAAAATTAGCAAAAGTTCCATTTCAACCATTTCAATATAACATCGCACTGGTACATAATATTAATGTTGAGGGTAAAAGCCATTTAAAAAAAGGAATTTAACAACCCGCCTCTTACTACATTTTCTAAGAGTTTTTTAAAACGAACATACTTCATACCGCAACGATTTCGGCGCCCTTGAACTGACCAACTTAACATTATTTTATAATGTCATTACCTAATGCTGGTATGAAAAAAGGTTTATTTCTCAAAAGTTGGGTATTATTATTAGAAAATGAACCAAAAATTGCACCAAAATAACAAAATAGAAAATTCCAAAACTTGAAAATTTTGTGATTTTACTTTTTATTCTTTAAAGTTTTTCACGAAAAAAAATAATTTTTCTTCTCAATATCCCTACCATTGATGCCTTAAACCGACAAAAATTTCAGACTTTGATCTTCGTCCGCCATCTTGTAAAAAAATATTTAGTATTATTTACGGCAAATAAAATGATAGAACATTCCATGAATTACGGTGCTTCACTAATATTGGCCTATTATGACAATCAATAACGCTAGATGCATATGGTTTGATGCAACATGGAGAAGATGCATAGACCTTTATAACGGTGTATTTGGTATTTCGATAGCTATAATATCGTGGTCTCAGTGATTTGATAAGTTTCACGAACCATTCCGTTAAACATTGGAAAGATCGCATTTTCTTATTAATTACCGGCAATACCATAATAAAGGTAAATGTGCCATTTTTCTCAAATGAAAATATAATATACTTCAATAGTAAGCCTTCCTCAATATTTCTACACTAACCGCATTGACTTAAATTAAACCATTTCCGATTAAATGCACTATTTACCTATATCGGTATACCCCGAAAATAACACTTCCTTATGCCTGGTTAGCGCCGCGAGAGCTGCACCGAAACTCGGGGAATAAGAAAAACGATGCTACGTAGTTCACGTTCCAGAGTTTGACCAGCGACAATGTTTTAGCCCCAGAATCAGGCTAAATAGCAATGCAATTTTTTTTTGTATTTCAACAATAAATACATTTAAAAATTGAACTAAAGTGCGGTCAATCATTTTTTACAGTAATTTTTGACACTTTTTATTAATTTTCGACTCTTACAATACGATATTTTGATATTTTGTTTGCAAATTCTAATAGACGTTGTTAATTCACAACTTTTAAGACCAATTTAAAGACTCTAACCCATAAAATGCCATAGATACAGATATTTAAGTGTGTTTTAGGTTTTTTTCACAAGTTTGCGTTAGTCTTTTGTTTTGACCAACTTCCGGTGAACTAATTTTGGCCTACTTTACTTTATTCTGAAGATGTGTCATAGTGTTGAGAACATATTCTGAATTTGTAGCCAGTTGTGCGAAAAATAAACAAAAAAATCCAAGCTCGGCTGATAATCTTCTAATAAGCTGGTGACGGAGGTTTCAGGGGCGTTAAACGATGGCCAGTGTGTGCAAACTGTTTTTCTAGACGGACATAAATAACTTTTATTTTGCTATTACTTTCATCATCATCAATTAATTTTGTTATTTAAACACTTAGAAAACAATCTAATCATCAAACATACCTGAATTAACTCTTAATTCTCATTTACTTTCATTCACAGGCGGCGCAATATGACCTAACCGGTTGAAACGCCCTAGTTACTCACGTCGTCGTCGTTTCTTATTCACACGGTAGCGTGAGAGTCGCAAGCAATACCGTGTTAACTCTACTCCAGTTTGAACAGAGCGTCGTATACTTTGTGTTCGTCTGGTCCTGAGTTTGAACATTCAGCTGCGCGTTGTGATTGATTGGATATTGGTTGGATATTGGTTGGATATTGGTTGCATATGTTTAACGTCTTATATAATTGCACTTTAACTATTCGAGACGATGAGTGGTGAAAGATAAAAATAAAGTATGAACAGAAGGAAGGAGGAGAAAACCCGGCACCGGCACGAAGCCTACTCCTTTCGAAAAGCACCAAGGGGGCCCACGACTTCCCATCCGAAATGACGGTGTAACCTTGACTGTCATATAGGTTCTTCCACTATCCTGATTGCTGAGCTGAAGTCGACGAGAACGAAGCCGTTTCACTAGCTTCCAAACCCTCCATTTGCTTTTACCTGCGGTATACGTGTGTCTCAGGGCTTAGCGGTCACCCACTCTATACCCTGACCAACCCGAAGTTTGCTTAACTTAGGTGTTAGAGTGGGAAACGGTTTAAACGACCTCGGCTCAACTTCTGGCTTAGTTGCGCGTTATGACTACCAGTTGACGCGCCCTTATATTGAATGAGTCCAATGCGATAACAGTAACGTTCAAGTGAGCTACTCCTGGCGAATATAAGTTTGATAATCGCGCGTGCGGGGTCAATTAAATTATTTGTTTATTTTGTCATAACTTACGGCTTAAAGCAGCAACTTGCAGGAACTTACAATATCACACGGGGCGCAATGTGACCCCCCTGGTTGACGCGCCCTAGTTTCTCGCATGGTCGTGGAGGGTTTAAATATTGGGAACATAAGTTATTTTGCGTTCTGGTATTTTTGGTAAGTAATACAATAATAATATATATAATCATGTGACTACCTTCTAACAACGGCGACAAAGTTTCTTGAGCTCTTATTCGAACCTAGCAAAACGTAAGTAATGGTAAAAGGGATGGCTACTTGCCGGCACTTCAGGCCACTGCTGGACATTGCCTTTCGAGCACCTGAAAAGTGTCGAAAGATCGATGTCAAATCATTTTTTGCTATTATTAACATCTCCATCACCTTCTTTCTTTTATTAACTTATTAAACAACAAAACAAACAATCAACAACCTCAATATTTTATTAAACACTGTCAAAGGCAGCGCAATATGACCTAACCGGTTGAAGCGCCCTAGTTTCTCACGTCTTGTAAAAATCAAAATAAGATCTTATTTTGCCACAAGTGATTTCAACTCCTTGGTGTATGCGGTTCCTTTCAATTCTGTACGAGTAACCCCCGTCTGGGCCCGGGGTAGAATTGGCCCAGAGCATGGCTCTGCTAATCGTAAAAGGCGATTCAAGAGAAAAAGTCCACCTCGCAAACATCAGCTAGTAAGAGCGGAGTATCGTACTCCCCGAAACTAGAGGCGAGCTCTGGCAATCGTCGTCAGGGACCTTGCCCTCTTCCCTTGACGACCCCCCCGCGACGATGACAAGGACACAACGAACGATGACAAAGACAATGACGACCGCGACGTAAGAAACCTCCCTTCCTCCTCCTTACCCGTGGCTGGTTCTGACCAGCATGGGCCACTCCTGCCCACCCCCCTTCGGCTAGAGGGGTGTATTATGACCTAACGGTTGACGTGTCCTTAATCCAAAAAATACGAAACTGTACGAGTAACATAACTCTCCAAAACTAGAGGCGAGCTCTGGCAGTCGTCTTCGGAGAGCCCTCACCATACCCTTGACGACCTCGCCGATACGACGACGACCACGATAACACTAACGATGACAAAGACGATGACGACCGCGGGGGTAATTTCCCCTCTTTTACTTTTCTCCCTTTTCCCGTTTTTTAATTATGACAAGCATAGGATTTTCCTCTTAAACACCCAAATCCCATAATGACCAAACGGTTGACGCGCCCTAATTATAATAATAATTTAAAAAAAATTTAAACTGTGTCTAATGCATGCGCTTCTAATGTGTGTATGATTTATTGTTTGCACAAGAAGTTTTCTTTGAAACCAGCCCGGGACCCAGGTGACTCACACCCCTTCAATATATGTTCACGTCATCATTTGATACAAGATATTTATTGGTAATTGGGCCCGGGGTAGAACAGATTCAGACCAGAGCATGGATCAACGTTAGTCTTTTAATAGGGTTTGGTGACATCGTTATGGCTTCATTCCGTATGAAGGTAACGCTATTCTGAAGAAAATATTAAAAATATCAAATAAAGGCACAATTACATTACATAAATTAATAAAACATATTTTACATTTATTTATTTACATTCATTGGATGAGCGTAGCGAGCGAAGCGAAGATTCCATTTCACTACCCTGGAGAAAAAAATCCGGAATGTTTTTTTTTTGTCTGTTTGTTAACACGATTCAGGCTAAACTGATACTCAAATTGCGATGAAATTTTCTGGAGGCCTTAAAAAAAAGTTACAAGAAACTTAGAACAACTGCCACGTTTTTAACGCAATCGAAAAATTATTTCACATTAAAATAGCAATTTTACGATTTTTTTCGATTTAAAAAAAAATCTTCTTCTTATAGAACCTACATGCTTTATTCGATTGTAATGATTTTTTCACAGAACCTTAATTTTATGAATTAATATATTCATGTGAAATTTGAGCGCAATCTAAAAATTATTTCTTATGAAAATCGCAATATTACACTTTTTTTGTTGTAAAAAAATTTCTTCGACTTATAACACATACATGCTTTATTCTATTGTTATGATATTTTCAAAGAACCCTAATTTTATGAATTTATATATTTTTGTGAAATTTGAGCGCAATCGAAAAATCATTTCTCATAAAAATCGCAATTTTACGCTTTTTTTGTTTAAAAAAACATACGCTCATCCTACAACGCGCCTAAAAAAGCGTTTGCGAAGGTTCCTAGTATAAATAATTTTTATTCAGCTACTAATCTAATCACCATTATTTTTATATATAAAAAAATACAACAATATAATCATCAAACACACCATAAAATTATTATTTCATTATCTTTTAATATCCCAGGCGGCGCAATATGACCTAACCGGTTGAAGCGCCCTAGGTTCTCACGTCGTCGTGGATCTCTGCACTCCAGTTATTGTGTCACTTAATATACATTGAATTATGTGCCACGGACTAAACATCCGGTCACGTAATCTACTGATAAGAACCAGGCGAGGGTAGGAACAACCCGGGTCAGTCGTTACAGGTTCACTACGCGGACAGGTCGCTGTGATAGCCGGCGATGTCCACGAGACGGAGAAGACGAGGACTCAACAGTACAGTGTATAGTGAGGAGAAGATTCTAGTAGCAAAGCAAAACACTTGCAAAAGTAAAGATATCCCACGCAAACTAAAAACTTAAAAAAAAGCTCATCCATCAACGCGGCGGGACTTAAGCGTTTTCCTAGTAATTGTTATTCAAATATAAAAAAAATTTTACTCACCGGCATTTACCGATTTGTATTTCATTTTTTAAATTCAAGTAGATGTTTTCTCTAAACTGTTTCGATTGCCGTCGGTATTTTGACTTTTTTCTTTTCTTAATTGTGTTTTCATGACTATTTACTCATTATCTATTTCCCTCGGGTCACATTGTTCTTATCTTTTATGAACTTAGAAAACAATTTCTAATTATTATTTCATTAACTTAAGTTATAACAGGCGGCTCAAGAAGACCTTATATCGTTTGAAGTGCCCTAGTTTCTCACGTCACGTCGTAGTCATACAAAACACGACGGGGTTCGCATTGTTTAACCGTTGTTTACCAAGTTTGTTCGGATACGTGGTTTTGTATTATTGCTAAATAAATATTTAAAATTCATATTTATTTATTTAGCAATTAGAAAATTCGATGGGCACTGATAACTTTACTGTTTTGTGCCCTAAAACCCCAATAACTAACTAACTAACTAACTAACTAACTAACTAACTAACTAACTAACTAACTAACTAACTAACTAACTAACTAACTAACTAACTAACTAACTAACAAAATTTTGTTCTATTATAAACACAGTTCCTTGTTTTACTTACTTTTATTCGAATAAATAAGTTTTCTTTCCTTTTTAAATTCCGAAAACTGTAAAATAATTATCAAATATACCATAAACTCATTTCAATAACTTTCAAAACCACAGGCGTAGTAATATAACCTAAGCGGTTGAAGCGCCCTAGTTTCTCACGTTGTCGTGTGTTGGTATTTCGCTGTCTGGGTCACAGAATATGCTTATCGAATACTACTCGCAAACATCAGGTAGTAAGAAGAAGAAAATATTACTCTCCGAAACTAGAGGCGAGCTCTGACGGTCGTCGTCGCGGACACGTTCCCTTCCCTTGACGACCTCCCCGATGACGATGACATAGACGATGACGACCGCAACGTAAGAACCCCCCCCCCCATTTCTACCCCTACCCGTGGCTGGTTCTGACCAGCATGGCCCCGACTCCCGATATCCCCTATGCTAGAGTGGTGCATTACGATCTAACGTTGACGCGCCCTAATAAACTTAATAGCTGTATTCTGCAGTAAAGGAAGTTTGATTATTTATTATCTGTTACGCAACAAATTCCTCCATTAAATGCGAGAAAAGAGCATAGCTTCAATGTAAGCTTGGAGAATGACAACCTTTGACAATAAAAATATTAATATATATAAACAGCAATATGACCATGACAACACACACTATGTGGATGGTTCGGTCCAGTTTGGAACTCTCCTCCCAACACCCCCTAGGCTACAGTGGCGTAATAGGACCTCACGGTTGACGCGCCCTTGATCCAGATAAACTATGACAAACATCAGGATACGATCTTCGTCTGCAGCACTGAATCGTGTATAACACATCTCTCTCGAGTGTGAGACGGTATCTGCGTGGGATTTTATTTATTTATTCAACGTCTTCTCTAAATGAACAAAGATCCTTACTGAACAAGGACGAAGGATATGCAGGTCTGTGTTTGTGTTGCTCGCTGTTTATTTGCCATCTCATCGTACATCATATGTTGGCAGAATGTAGGTCGCAAATATGATGCCTTACTCACGCATTTTCTGGTAATGTATTTAACCACATTTAACTTTACATAAACCACGTTATTTATTTTTTCAAAAAACAATTTTTCTATTGCTATTACTATCTAAGCTTCCAATTTATTTTCTTATAAAATTATAAACCGATATAATAATCAAACACCATAAGCTTATTTTATTTACTTACCGTTTCACAGGTGGCTCCATACCGGTTGAAGCGCCTTAGTTTCTCACGTCGTCGTCGACTAGGTTCTTGCATTGAGTTAATGGTATATTCAAACTTTGAGAATTTGTTGAGATAATTAGAAATTTGTTTTGAGCGTGTCATTAAAGCACCGCCCACATTGCAGATATCATTTATCAATATTTTAAAGTCTTTGTATTGTATGACTATGCTAAATATACAACTTACAAAATGACAACACGAACGATGACACAGACGACGACGACCACGACGTTAGAACCCCCCCTTCCTCCCCCTAACCGTGGTTGGTTCTGACCAACACCAAACTTTCCTACTCTCATCCCCTATAGACAAAGTGGCGCATTATGACTTAACGGTTGACGCGCCCTAGTTTCTCAAGTCGTCGTTTATTAGCTTACTCCGCGGTTTTAACCGAAATCAACGGGACCTGACACCAACCACCATATAGCACAAGGACGCTGTCCACCGCACCTGGGACTACAGCAACCAGGGAGGCTTCGGACCCCACGACCACTCCCCAAAACAGACAGAATATTAAGAAATATCTTATGTCGCCCATAATTTTAATGAGACTGAGCCAACCGTGTCGGCATAGACACCACCAACGTGAAGAAATAGCCACCAGAGAACGATATTTGAAATAGGACAGAACTACCAGATGGACCCGCGGCTGTTTCTGACCAGCCTGGGACTTTCCACTGTACATCCTCTATAGGGTAGAGTGGCGCATTATGACCTAACGGTCGACGCACCCTACATACAAATAACCCCAAACAATTTAATCCGTCTTTCTCATTCTAGGTTTTTTATTTGACGAAAATTAAGTCACTCCAAAAACATTTAATTTTTCATTCCTTCAAATACCTAATAAATCTCTTGATATATCATTGAAATGGTATCAGTTTATTTTTTATTTTTTTAATAATCTAAGAAAACATTATAATCATCAAACACAATAAACTGGAATCCCTAATTAATCACAGGCGGTGCAATATGATCTAACCAGTCGAAGCTCCCAAGTTTCTCACTTCGTATTTCAATGATTTTGCTGATATCCTGGCTTAGGCAGGCTGTATCATATGACGGGCAATTGAATCAGTTGTTCAAGAAAGGGCAGTTGTCCACTTTTGGACGAAAATTAGTTAGGTATGAAAATCAACTCTCATATATAGACACACGTTTTGACAAGAAACGGCATTAGTCCCTATAGTGCATGTGCTGCAGAAATGAGTCGACCTATTTCGTTTGTTCAAGAAAGGGCATTAGTCCATGGACTTCTGCCCTTTCTTGAACAAATAGTTGTAACAATAAAATAGATTGTACAGAAGGCAGTGACAATCGAGGCTTAGACCTTCAAGAATACCAACATGTCCACACAACAGACAGTAACGTCCAAGACACAAACTTAACAGTATTTAAAACCATTAAAAGTGGTATCTATAATAGTATGCAACATTTCCATATTTTCAAAAAGGGCATTAGTCCAAAAAGCTTATGATCTCATTAAAAAAAATTATTTTATTTTATCTTACTATTTAATTACTATCTAGTACTCAAATGTGTTGTAACACTATTCTATTATAAAAATTACAGTATTTTATCAATTTTTATATCAAAAAAGTACGCAACATCCACATTTGTTCAAGAAAGGGCATAAGTCCACAAGGTTTATGCCCTCATATGAAGACCCAAATCATTTTGTATCATTCTTTTTTTCCATCATATAATGTCAAGTACTCAAACTTATTATTGACATGCTTAAATTGTATTTTATATATATATAACAATGGAGACAGTTTTTTGTTGTTTACTCAAAACTATTCTCTGAGGACTCGTGCCCTTTCTTGAACAACTGATTCAATTTCTGTTGAGGTAAAAATACCCCTGAGAATTTCACTTTAGTCCATCGACATCGACGAGGACAACGTGTGAGTCATAAGAAGAATGTTAATAGATTACAATTCTTATAAACTCCCAAGTGTACTTGAGGAGGGGGTCGGGGAGGGGAGAATTGTGTCTAGTCGCGAGTCTAAACTAAATTTATTAACCGACAATGTCCCCGTCTGGGCCCGTGGTATAACTAGCCCTATAGAGCATGGCGCTGCTAATCGTTAAAGGCGAACATCAGCTCGTAATTAAGAGAGTACTCCCTGAATCTAGAAACGAACTCAGGCTGTCGTTGACGGGGACCCTTCCCTTTCAATTGACGACTTCCCCGACAATAACGACCATGACGAAACGAACGATGACAAAGACAATGACGAACGCGACGTGAGAACCCCCACTTTACTCCCCTTATACCCGTGTCTGCTTCTGACCAGCATTGGACTTTCCTCCCCATATCCCCTAGGCTATAGAGTGGCGCATTAGGACCTTACGGTTGACGAGCCCGTAATCCAAATAAACCAAAATCCAAATAAACCAAAATCCAAATAAACTTTTATTCTAAAATACCATATTTTATCGTTTCACTTATTGAAATAAATATATTTTCTTTTTCTGTCACGTTCATCTGAATTATTTTCTGTATTTTATTAATTAAGAAAACATTATAGGCCAATCCCCAAACACATCAAACTCATTTTCCTTAATTACAATATCACAGGCGGGGCAATACGACCTAACCGGTTGAAGCGCCCTAGTTTCGTATGTTGTTATGGACCGAAAGCATTAGACTTGTGAGAGTACTTGAGTTTCTTGTAGTGTGCACGTTCATCCCCTGTGCATCCCCTATATCCCCCAGTTTCTCCCTCTTTTCTAGACTCGACCACAATCCGAGAATCCCCATTGAGACCTGTTCTCTTTCGGAAGGCGCGTCAGCCGGAAATAACCGACTTTACCCGACATATGTTATAATTAATTACCTCTTTACATTCTACTAAAGAACTCTTTGACTTCTGCCGAGTTGGTAGGTGTTGCTTTGTGAGCACTTTGTCCGCCTGCTCCGCGTGTTGATTATAGAGAAGTTCCCAACATCAGATTATCGCTTTAGTTTTGGGAAGGGGGGTCACTTATGAGGCTTATGAGCTTACTTCCATTGAAAAGATAGACCATAAATTATTAGTTGATTTCAACTATCTTGATTTGGATCATTTATAATAACGGCTATAAATTTATTAAATTTTTCAGTCAATTATTTTGTTCAACTATATATAACTGTCAAAAACATTTAGTTTCGATAGTGTATTCAAAATTAACTTTAGAAAGATTTGCCATGAACATCAAAGGTTTACTTTGGTATTCACAGATGGCTCCAAAATTGACAACAAGGTTGGAAGTGCCTTTTATTGCTCCACCTTAACTGAACGTTTCAGGCTAAGCGACGTGTGTTCAGTTTTCACTGCAGAGTTATTCGCCATCCATGAAGCTCTTAAATACATTCTACGCTGTCGTTGTGGAGAATACCTTTTGTGTTCAGATAGCTTAAGTTCACTTCAAGCTATAAAACTCATGTATTCTAGTCATCATTTGGTACAAGACATCCAATTCTATTTAGAAAAACTAACTTCTAAGGGATATATAATAGAGTTTTGCTGGATACCTGGACACGTGGGCATAGAGGGAAATGAACACGCTGATCGGGCTGCTAAGGAAGCTTCCCAGCGTCGCGACGTTGATTTCAATCTAGTTCCCGTTCCAGATGTCAAGAGTGGATACAAGCAAAGATTGTTGGATTTGCGACAAGCATCGTGGGATGTGTTGCAAAATAACAAATTGCATAGTGTGATGCCCACATTGACTAACAAAATTCGTCCACCTACGTCTCGACTCTCACGTAGAGAAGAGGTGGTATTGTCTAGAATTCGTATAGGCCATACACGCCTAACACACGGATATCTCTTAACCAGAGAAAAGGTTATTCCCATATGTGACACATGTGATGTACCTTTAACCGTGCATCATATGCTAGCAGAATGTGCCAAATATGATGCATTGCGCACGCAATTTGATCTCTCCCAATCATATGAAGAACTTCTATCATATGATAACGGCGACAAACTTTCTAAATTTCTCATCCATTGTAATCTATTTAACAAAATTTAATTCACATCTTACACATTTGTTTCTTTTCTTTATTTTCATTTACATACATAACTTTTATTTTGCTATTACTTTCTTCATCATCAATTTATTTTGTTATTTATACACTTAGAAAACAATCTAATCATCAAACATACCTGCATTCACTCTTCTCATTTCCTTTCATTCACAGGAGGCGCAATATGACCTAACCGGTTGAAGCGCCCTAGTTTCTCACGTCGTCGTAGTTTTTATTCAATTAAGGAATTAGTCTCTAGCTATGACTATAAACTATATTAATTTAATTCCTTTTATAAACTAAGAAAACAACATTACAATATACTCACAACAAATAAAGTCCGGTTGAAGCGCCCTAGTTTCTCATGTCGTCCTATGGTGTTCTCTTGAACCCGCCATTGGCAACCCTGACTTCAAGTGTAACCGGGGTTTCTTTCGGTCGTTGATTAGAATGGATGCAAGGGATTGACTCATTAATTTTCATCAAACGCCATCAAACTCCATTTTTTCTTACTTATCAATACAATATCAAATGCTGCGCAATATGACGTACCCGTTGAAGCGCCAGTTAAACATAGTAATAGCACGGAGTGTTGTTAATATGTCTTATTCACGTTAGTAGACTGTGAGGGTACTTGATTTTCTTGTCCGTGTGAACGTTCATCCCCTGTGCAATCCCCTATATCCCTAGTTTCTCTCTCTCTAGACTCGACCAGAATCCGATATCCCATTGAGACCTGTTCTCTTTCGGAAAGTCGCGTCTGCCGAAATATACCGACTTAACCCGACCTTATTATAATTAATTACCTCTTTACATTCTACTAAAGAACTCCTTTGACTTCTGCGAGTTGGTAGGTGTTGCTTTGTGAGCACTTTGTCCGCCTGCTCCGCGTGTTTGAATACAGAGAAGTTCCCAACATCATATTAATCCGCTTTAGTTGGGGGTGGGGGGGGGGGGGGGGGGTACTTATGGAGGTGCATTTTCAGAGAGTGGGCCACGGACAGATTAGTGTGCGGAGGGCGAAGGGATTGCCGTCGATGTAGTGGGTTGGGCCTGACCTTTCATGTGTATTCTATTTGTCATTGATTGTTTTCCTAACTATTATCTCTTTTATTATTTTTTACACTTAGAAAACAATATCATCAAAACACCATAAACTCATTTGATTAACTACAGTCTCAAAGGCGACCAAGTATGACTAACCGTTAAGGAGCCCTAGTTTTTCTCAGTCGTCTATTACCGCATTATCGTCTACTTGAAAAAAAACCCAACGGTGCGTGGCCACAGGTCGCGTCACCGTCCTCTACCTGGTAAAGAGGCGGCCACACCGATGACGACAGACCACGCCGTGGGGGAACCCCTAACCCCCCGCTCTCCCCATATAAACTCACTTTCCCTCTGCCTTTGCCGAGCCCGTCTTGATTCCGCCCCGCCCCTTGCCCCCGGCCACCTTCTCCCAGGCCCCTTCCTTGCTTGTGGCTGGTTCTGACTCAGCACAACCTGTCCACCCCGCGTCTCCCCGACTTCATTCCTTACGTTCCTCCCCTTTGGAAAATTTTAAGTTATAAACTAACTGATAAACAACATTATCACAGGAGGCGCAATAGGGTTGACCTAACAGTTGACGCGCCGCGGGGGTGTGTGGGCACAGAAAACAAAAAAATTACATTTCTCTTCTACAAATTACCCGAACACCTCCTTATAAAACTTAAAAACAGACTTTAAAAAAAGATTTAAAGACGCCGTCAAACGTTAGGTCATAATGCACACTCTAATCTAGGAGTATGGGGGGGATGACCCATGTCGTGTCAGAACCGCCACGGTTAACGGGAGGAAGGGGGTTCTCACGTCGCGGTCCGTCATTGTCTTTGTCATCGTTCGTGGTGTCAATGTCGTCCATCGTCGTCGAGGGGTCGTTAAGGGAGGGGGCTAGGTTTCTCGACGACGATTGCAGACCTCCGCCTCTATTTTTCGGAGTTAAAATAATACCCTTCATACTACTGATGTTTTGCGATGTGACCTTATTCTCCTTGAAATCGCCAATTTACGATTAGCGGGTAAACGGTATAAAACCACTTAAAGATCGTATTTAAAAATAAAATTACCTGCGGCACAGTTGTGAAGGACTCCCCCCCCACCCCACTTTCGTCATATATGTCCTGCGTGTACTCCACTGTGTTCGTGTCATGAGATTCGAACCCCCGATCACTTGGTGTAACGGCCACTGCTAGTGATAGTATCGCATCCGCCTGTGCAGTGTGCATTTCTACCGGCAGAGTGCATCACATGACTCACTGATGCACCGGTCAATCTGACAAGTATAGGCTTTCGTAGAGTCAGTAACGACCTTCCACGGGCGAGGGAGGGTCGCAGCTAGAGCTAGCCGACGTGTTTCTAGTGTTATACCGTGTTGCTCTGTTCAAGTGGTTCGTGCAGCTAGGTCCGAGTGGCGACGATAATGATAGACATGTGCTATTGTAGTAGCGTGCGTGTAACAATGTTTATCGGGACAGTGAGTGAATAATACGACATTGCTATGTTGCTTACTGGACTTGTGCTCTCTCTGTTCGTAGGCTGGCATCTAGGGTTATCGCGAGTCGCGACAGTTTTTTGTGTTATATCGCGGGAGATTGTCGTTGTATATGACCTAGGTTTATAGTGACGATTTATACATTGATGATTTCTGTTTCTCATCTCATATTAATGCACTAAGGCTTTCTGGACGGATGAGTAGTGATAGTGACGATGGAGACGGTTACTAAAACATCATAAGTGTATGCGGATACGAACCCACGTCTCTCGTAGTGCCATACCTTGAGACCAGCGCCCTAATCACATGTGTCCACCGCGGACGGCATTATAAGACTGTTGGGATGTAATGTGCTATGGAATGGACCTTGCAATGATCGATTGACTTCAAAGGTAAGTTTCATTAATAAGTTGTTGGAGTAGAGTGGGGGGGAGGGGCAGATTTTAGAGTTGTAAAAATACAAGACACCGTGTGTGTGCTAAAGTGGAGAAGGGAGAGGGGGGGGGGGGTGAGGGTTGGCTTGGTTATCTCTGTTATTATCTTTGTTGATACTGGAGTCGCCCGCGGTTGGATTCGTGTCCAACAAGTTGTGTTGGTGTTTTCTGTTTAAAATACCGGTCTGTGCTTGGACAATGCTCGCTCGTCGTTGGTGGCAGTGTCGACAAAGTTGGACTGGTTAGCTTTAAAAGTTGGAAACAATTATCCCCTTACTGAAAATCAGTTAAGTAACTGATTGGGGTAGACTTTAAATACAAAAATTGTGTTTTTGTTCCGTTTTCTCTTGATTCTCTAAAACATTTATAAAATGTCTGACGTAAATCGAGAAAACTGCTTGACACTTAAACCGAATGTTTCAAGTATATTATGCCTTGCGCACGAAACTAGATCCTTCCAACCATTGAAGAACTTTCCATCATTTATAACAAAAGAACAAGCTTTCTAAATCCTCATTAGAATTCATAAATAATTCATTTTAAAAACATTCATTTTTAATCAAATCAAAATCAACTTTATTTTTCTTTTCTTTTACAAACTAGAAACTATCAAAACAACCTCTCATTAATCTACTCATACAACATCACGGGCGCGCAATATGACCTATCCGTTTGAAGCGCCCTATTTCTCACGTCTGGTATCATAGTTTGGTTGTACAAAGTATGTAATTCGCATTTTCCATGTTGCTCCATCGTCTAATATCTTCAAAGTTCTTGAATGGAAACCAATATAACAGAGTTTCGCATTTTTCCTTGAGACCAAGACCCGGTGTTTGTTTTCCTGAGAGCTGTGTTCATATCCGTAAACAGTTTATTAGAATGATATCCGAGCGCGGTAAGATTTCCACTGCTCCGTGATACTCGTTGCAAAGGTTTCGTTATTTGGTGCTTATCATCCTCAGTTCCGGGGGAGGCGCATGGCGTCGTCGTCGGGCCACCTCCCCTCCCCTTGAACTCCCAACGGACACGACCATGACACCACGCACGATGACAAAGACGATGACGACCGCGACGTAATAAACCCTAATACCAGCATGAGACTTTCCTCCCCACATCCCCTATAGGATAGAGTGGTGCATTATAACTTAACAGCTGACTTGTCCTTAATCCAAATATACTAAAAATTAACTTATAATATCACAAGCGGCTTCATATGACCCTACCGGTTGAAGTGCTCTAGTTTCTCACGTAGTCGTCGCATAAACAGGTTCCTCTTCTTCGCCTTATTTAACCTTTTAGCATCATTTTGTGGCTTCGTTACAGTTATTAAACCTCTGAAAATATCCGGCGATTGGAATTGTGAAGGGAACGTCCAAGAGCTTCTTCAGGAATGTCATTCTCTTTAGAATCGCCTCACTTCGTCGTCGTACGAGTCTGCGCTACTTCGCTGTAGCCAACGCAACGGTCCGCGTACGCAGAGTTGCGGCTTGTACAGCTCCGTGCAAAGATAGTAGATATGTAAACAACTAAAACCTCTTACCTACTGATGGTCTTTGTAACAGGTGGAAAGATTCTCCTGGATGCAACATATGTTTGCAGAATGTACCATGTTATTATTAGAGCTCACATGTAATCTCCTCAATCACATGAAGAATTTTTCTCACATAAGGACAACGTCGGCAACCTATCTACGCATTTCATAACACACACACAGATACAAACCTTTAGCACCTTTCACTGCTTTATTAGTTTAAACTTGAAGTAAAAAAGAACAAACTCATTTATTAACTAACAATATTGCAGCGGCTCAATATGAACCTACCCCGGTTGAAGCGCCCTGCAGTTTCTCACGTGGTCTTACTCTCGAGTCACAGGAACTCAATGAACACCCCTAATCTAGAGTGCCGCATTACACATAACGGTTGACGCGCCATAATAAATGTAATCTAACAAGAGGAACTATTGCATTTCTTCGAACTTTTTTGCGGCTATACATGCAATTGAGGGCAATATTAAATGCTTTTTGTATCAATCACAAAACAATAGCATGTCAATTTTATTTTACCCTTATTTCGTATACTGCAACAAGTTAGGATGGCAATATGTTGCGCCGATTTATTTGTTTTCATGGGTATTTTCTAGTCATTAATATCCCTCGTGCAGCTCTATCAGTTTATGTTTATTTTGTTATACTTAAAAACATATGTTTCCATCAAACACACCATAAACTAATTTCATGAACGGTCAATATCACAGGCGCACAAAATGACCTAGCCGGTTGAAGCGCCCTAGTTTCGCACGGCGTCGACATTTGCGAAAAATGGGGTGTCCGTTGTTAACCAAGTATATTCACATCCAAAATATTTAATTATTTCATAAAATTAAATTTATCCCACTACTATTTTTTATTTTTACATAGTTCATTATTTTTATTTGCTACTTAGAGAGCAATAAAACCAAAATAACCCTACAATATCACCTGCACGCAATACAAGTGCACTCGTTTCCTACGTTGTATTTGGAATAATATCCCGCGTATTATTAGACAGCCACTGGCCCACAACGTTCCCATAAAATAACACTTTGGAAAACGCTTTAGTCCCGCCGCGTTGTGGATGAGCGTAATTGTGCATTGACAGCTGCCATGTTTTATGCGGATTTTCTGTTCTGTGAACGAAATCCATTACTAATTTGAAGATTTTTTTTTTTAATTATTTAAAAATAAATAAAAAATAAACGTTTAATTTTTTAATTTTTTAAAATTAATCGTAATTTTAAAAAAAAAAAAAATCGTAAAATTTCAATTTCAAAAGAAAATAGGATTTATTCGATTGTGCTCAAATTTCATAACACGAATATATCGATTCTTAAAATTAAGGGTTTCTGTTAAAATCATTACAATAGGATAAAGCATGTACGTGTTATAAGTCAAAGAATTGTTTTAAAGAAAAAAAAAACCACGTAAAATTGCGATTTTCATAAGACATAGCTGTTCGATTGCGGCTTATTTTCCACGAATATATAATTCATAAAATAAAGGTCCTGTGAAAAAATCATAACAATCGGTACAAAGCGTGTAGTTAATTATAAATCGAAGACATTTTTTCAAAATCGAAAAAATCGTAAAATTCGATTTTTATGAGAAATTTTTTTTTCGATTGCGCTCGAAAACGGGCAGTTCTAGTTCAAAGAATTTTCGAAGGTCTCAATAAATTTCATCGCAATCGGAGTATCGGGTTTGCCGGAATCGTTAGCTAACAAACAGACAAAAATACAAAAAAAAAAAGAAAAAAAAAAACAATCCGGATTTTTTTCTCCAGTGTAGTGAAATGGAATCTTCGCTTCGCTCGCTACGCTCGCTACGCTCATCCAACAACCCCGACCACACACAGACGCAAACATGCCTATTATGAACCAATGTTTCGCGCCCAAATACATAATTTATTTTATTTATAAATCATAAATAAGTATATTTATATATTATATATATTGGGTAGGTGCCAACAGGCTAGGTATAATCAATGTGAAAGAGATAGAAGTCAACCGCTTCTAAGGGGAAGAGGAAGTCCATGTGGAACACAAGTAAAAACACAAAGTCCATCACTAAAAAGTCCGAGATTTTCCGCTTTGCACGACTTGCAGAAGAAGGCGAAAGTGCCGAAACGTCATATCGCAATGATTACTTTACTCTACATTATTTTTGTCATTATTTATCACAGAACTCACCATGTTCGTCGGAGACATTAAAAGAATTCAACTGAACGAGATCGAAGAGCTACCAATTACGAATAAAAGAAAACTCATTATTAACTGAAGTTGTCAAGTTGGCTCAAAATAACCTTATCGGTTTGACGCGCCTAGATCCAGAGCAATATCCGTGGATTTAACGATGATACTTATAATATAGCATCATACACCATATATTTTGAAACAATAGAGATCAAAAGTTAATAACTACACTAAAACAGTTTGTTATTAGAACTTGTACCATATGAATATGTAGGGCATTGGGTAAAAACACGACAACTGTATTGTATCCTACACTATTAATGTTATTTAGAGATATTTTAAGATAATATATTATATATACAGCAAGGCTTGTAATAGACCAACTGAGCCCCGCTCCTTAGTCTCATCCTAAGCTTAGCCAAATATAAACCTGCCCGAGAGCGTTCAGACACTTTCTTATCTAACCAGCACCCCCACTCTGGACCCCCCCCCCCACGCTTACATCTTCGAGGATAATCAGATGGGTGCACAGAAAACTACGCCGCGACGAAGGTGGGGTTCCTTACATTTAAAAATACAAATAAGCATTTATTTAAGAGGATCATAATATTTTTATCGAATTGCTCAAATTGTACATTATAATGTTTTATCGAGTAGATCAGTTTTCATGGTTAATTGTTGCATTTCTTAATAATATTAATTATCATTAAAATGTGTAATGTTTCTCATCAAAGTCCAACTCGCAACCTTCTCGTGGTTTGGCCCGTATTAGGGAGTTTTTCTCCTTGAAAACTAATGCGAGCCTCTTGATCGTCGTCGGGTAACTTCCCTTCCCTTTGACCTACGCCCCGACGGCTCGACGGAACTAACAACACGGACGGACTGATGACACAGACGGAGACGACCACGACGTGGGGGAACCCCCTGCCCTTCTTATTCGCTGGTGGCTGGTTCTGACCAGCACAGGCCTGTCCACCCCTTGGTCCCCCGCGTCCATCCATACGTTCCCTCCCTTCGTCTCGATTAGCCAAGTTGCATAAATATGAGACGTAAGGCAATATAAAATCAGCTACCTCCCTAAAACTAGAGGCGAGCTCTCACAGTCGAACGTCCGGGGATCTCCTCCGCCATCCTTTGACGACATCCCGACGACGACGACGACAACCATGCCAACACATACTATGACGACCGGCGACGTGAGAATCCCCCCTTCATTTCCTAAAAACTGCGTCTGCGCCGATTTATCAAACAGTCCAATAATCCACAAAAAATCTTCGACAATCTTAGAAATTACATTATCTTTTATCAACAAAACAATAAACTCGATATATTCACCAACAATAACACATGCTGAACAATAACCATTACACATGTTGAAGCGGCCCTAGGTTTCTCACGGGGTTCTTTATGGGTGTTTTAACACTACGAGTCCCCGGGTTCGTGTCCCACCAAGGCCCTAAGTTTTAGTATTGTCCTGCACCTTCATCTATCACCACTCATCAATCATACATCAAGCAATACCGTGTTTAACTCTACTCCCAGTTTAAACCAGATCACCGTATACTTTGTGTTCGTCTGGTCTGAGTTTTTTGACTTCTGTGAGCGTTATGACCTCACGGTTGACGCGCCATTAGTACAAATAGACTACAAAACATTTAGTTTTTATCTGCCGAATATTGCCTTGCGCACGCAATTAGATCTCTTTCCAATCATAGGACTAGCTTCAAAATCTTTTCATAAAAACCGGTGACAAACCTCTCTAAATAACATCAACAAGCAATTTGGGAAGTACTTCCCCGAAACTAGAAGCGAGCTCTTGCAATCGTGGTTGGGGACCTTGCCCCCTTTCCCTTGACGATCCCCCGACTGCGATGAAGACCATGAACCCCGTACGATGAAACAAGACAAATACGACCGCGACGTGAGAACCCCAACCTTTCCTCCCTTACGCCGTGGCTGGTTCTGACTCAGCATGGGCCCTCCCCCTCCTCCCATAGGTTAGAGTGGTGCATTATGACCTACGGTTGACGCGTCCTTAATCCAAATAACCAAAAAAGCTTTGTGGGGGCACTGTGAGTAAATTTCTCTTCAAGTAATTTGGTAGGTCCAAATTTAAATCACATCACACAAACTTATTATTCATTCCACTTAAATATTTATTCTGTTGTTATCACTTTTATCTTTATATTTTTAACTTTTCTTTTATAACTATAAAACAATACAATCATCAACACACCATAAAACAAATTTTATATCTAACAATATAACAGACAACGCAACATGACCTATTCGTTGAAGCGCCCTAGATTCTCACGTCATCGTTACACAAGTTTCTCCAGGAATTCCACTACTTCATATGACGTTCAACAGGAGCTGCCCGAGTCAATGTGGTTCGTCTGCGTTGGAGATGATCTCTGAAGACCTAATCAATTTCTCTATGAAGACCTAAGTCCAGGACGATATATCTGTAAGCCCAGTGTAAAGCTTACGTTCGAATCCATTTGAATTTTGGCCCAAAGCTTGACTCTGCTAATCCTTAAAGTCGAGAATAGAGACAATGTCATTCTCGCATCAAGAGTTCCCTATCATTTAGTGGAGAACTCTCAGAAACTAGAACGAGCTCTGTGCAGTCTGTCAGGAACCCTTTCCATCTCCTTTACAACTTCCCCGACGACGACGGTACGCGAAAAAAAAAAAAGAAAAAAACAAGGGCCCCCCTTTATCCTCCCTACCTACCCCTACCAAGTGTCTGGTTCTGACCAGACTTTCCATACCCACAATCCCCTCATCCTAAGCTAGAGTGGCGCATATGACCTAACGGTTGACGGCGCTTTAATCCAAATAACAATAAATTTTCTTTTAAACTTCGAAACTATACAAACTTTCATAACACCAAAAAACTATTTATTATCTTTCAATATCCCGGCGGCGCAAGAAAAACATTATGGTAAAGTGCCAGCTAGATTCTTACGTCGTCGTATTGAGGTTTGCGTGCGTTACTCCTACCTTACTGCCCTCCCCATACGCTTTGTGGCTGGTTTGTGACCACACAGGCCTTCCACTCCTTGTCCCCCGCGTCATCCCTTACGTCCCCTCCCTTCGTTCTCGGATTAGCAAGTGCATAAATAACGAGACGTTTAAGCTATACCAATCAATCAAGTACTGATGGGTAAGACTGTTAATACGAATATTGTGTTCTCTTTTCATTTACCTCTTGTGTCTCTAAAACATGACGGAAAAATGCCGACGTTAATGCTGAATGTACAGTATATGATGCCTTGCGCACGAAATTTGATCCCCCACCATATGAAGACTTCTATATTTATCACAACGAGACACACTTTCTAATCCTCATTCAAATTCACAAAAAAAGTCATAAACATTCATTTTAATCAATCACATCCCATTATCATTTTTCCTTTTCTTTTCTTTTAAAACTAAGAAACTTTTACAAACAAGTTCTGATTAATCTTGCACATACAACATCACAGGCGGCGCAATATTGGCCTATCCGGTTCGAAGTCGCCCTAGTTTCTTCACGTCGTATTGTTTTTGGACTAAGCGATCCTTGTCCGCTACATTATCCATGTGGCCTCTCGTCATAATAGCTCAAAGTTTCTTGGAATGGAAACCAATATAACCGAGTTTCGCATTTTCCTCAGACAAGACCGTGTTGTTTTCTGAGACTGTGTTTCCATATCCGTAAAACATTTTTATTGATGAATGATATCCGAGGCGCGGTAGAGATTTCCACTCGCTCCGTGATACTAGTTGCAAAGTTCTTTAGTTTGGTGCTTATCATCATTTAGTTTTCCGTCGCTCTGGCAGTCCGTCCGTCGGACACTTCCCTCTTCTTGAACTCCCAACGAAGACGACCATGACACCACGCACGATGACAAATACGATGCCGACACGCGACGCGTGAGAAACCTCATACAGCATGAGACCTTTCCTTCCCACATCCCTATAGGGGCTAGAGTGGTGCATTATAGCACACCTGCGTCTTATCCAAGTAAACTAAAAAAATTAACTTATATATTCACAAGCGGCTTGGATATGACCCTCCCGTTGAAGTGCCCTAGTTTTTCCAAGTCGACGTCGTATATAGAACGCTCATTTTCCGCTTTATTTAACTTGATCATCATTCTGTGCTTCGTCACAGTTTGTGTGAACCTCTGAAAATATCCGGCGATTGGAATTGTGAAGGGACGTCAGAGCTTCTTCGAAATGTCATTCTCTTGAGATTCAGCCTCACGTCGTCGTCCGTACGAGTCCTGCCGCTATCTTCCGCTGTACCAACGCAACGGTTCGCGTTTAAGCAGAGTTGGGCTTGTACAGCTCCGTGCAAAGATCGTAGATAGGTTAACACTAAAACGTTTTACTCACTGATGTCTTATAAGAAAGTAAGATTCTTCCTGGATGCGACTATGTTTGGCAGAATGTACCTGATGTTATCATTAGAGCTCACATGTTAATCTCTCTCAATCACATGAAGACTTCTCTCACATAATGGATAACGGTCGACAAACGATCTACGCATTTCAACACAAACACATACACCGCTCTTATCACTTTCACTGTTATTTAGTTTAAACTTTGAAGCAAGCAGCCCCCGAAACTTTATTATCATCTTACAATATTGCAGGCGGGCTCATATGACCTAACCGGTTGAAGCACCCTAGTTTCTCACTTCGTTGTCCTGTTTATTTGTAAAGCTTATTTTCTGGCTGGCGTATGTGGCTCTGAGCTGCCTTGCTTTGGACACGCCTAGAACAGCTGTTGCTCCCCGGACTTAAATGGTGCGTTTTGCTCGAATGTGGGTGAGTAATATAGAGGGTCGGTTGATGTTGAAGGGCTAAGATTTCTGCGTTCGATTCATTCAGGTGTCAACTATCAGTAGTGGCTTCAACATGGTCCCATCACAAACATAAAGATCTGGTTTCTGTGTTGCTCGGACTAACATCACAAACAACAGGAGTTTGGTTTCTCGGCTTCTGCTCTCAAAATTCGTGGTTGGTGACTTGTTCCATTGCACCGGGGCACTTGGATTGGGAATGGTCCACTCACGACAAACTTCCTTACATCAGTCGCTATTCTATTTTTAAAGCTGAGTGAGGGTATCTCCTCCTTAAGCTTCGGTGTTTTAAATCAGCATCGTTATCGGTTGTTGAAAGCTCGGACTTGGATATTGCGAAATTGTTTTACTTTTCTGTTGCAACCCTTGGATGTCACGCTCAATTCCTATTTTTGGCCTAGTTCTTTCGTTTGTACGTTTTGATCTTTTCAAGCCCACGCTCCCTGCCAGCCGAATGCTGGTTTCTGTCCTCCACTGCATGTCCCACAATCCGCGCGCGACGTGAGAACCTCCACGATTCAACCCCCTACCCGTGGCGGGTTCTGACCAGCACGGGCCCCCTTCCCCCATATACCCTAGGGTAGAGTGGCGCATTAAGACCTAACGATGACGCACACCTTATACAAATGAACAAAACAAACCTACCCGTAGCCGCTTCTCTCTCGACTTTGGAAGCTGTTTATGGGCTCGTGCCGGGCTCAGTCTGCTTCCAACAGATGTAATATCCCCACACATACAAAATTGTCTAAAAAATAAATGGCTCCAAGCTCTCCTTCAAGTCTCGGCTGTGATGCTGTAAAAATATAGTTGTCTTGTTGTGTGGCTCGTTGGTCTTGTGTGTGGCTCGTTGATCTTTTTGTGTGGCTCGTTTTGTCTTGTGTTAGCGTATCTGCTTCCAATGCAGACGTTCCATGGTTCGATTCCCGCTAAAGTCAGAAGTTTTTTAACTCTGATTTGGACTTAATCCAATCAGTTTCTTGTCTTAGGAGTTTGTAAAAGTGACTTTGGGAGGCCGTCCTAGCAACGAAGCACATAATACATTTCAGAGTTGTTTTGAATCGGCCTTGTTGATTCTGGCGTTTATTAGCGGGTGTTCGCACTGGGTCCATACCACTGAGTGCTATATTTCCTCTTAAAAATGTCGATCTTTGGTTGTTTCTCGCTCATTCGTCGATTGCGTCGGGGGCCTGCAGGTTGGCTTTGTCGCTTTGATTTAAAGTCCCCAACTGAAAATCAGTTTATATACCTGAGTGGGGTAGACTCTAAATAAAATTTTATTTATTATTTATTTATTTATTTATAGAATTTTGATCATGCATTTCGCATTGAAAAAATAATTATATCATTTCGGCCGGTTTACGAGCGCCAAGCCAAATATTTTCGTTGAAAAAAGTACAGTTTTTTATACGTGCCTTTGAACCTGATAACAAAAACATAGTCATTCAATGAGAACTACCATTTCTGCACTAGAGTGTAAACAATCCCACGACTGGTCTATGGCTGGTCCTAGCCAGCATAGTTCTCAAAATATAAAATACAAAAATACTTTGTTTAAGACCACTCAGTCACAGAATGAAATTGTTGGGGGTTATTAATCATAAATTCGACCAATCCAACCCTGTATGGCTCCGACACCATCGACGAGCGACCAACGCCCAACCCGCGGACAGTGCCAAATCAACAAGTTGATTCGAACTGAACCTAAGAATGAAACTAGTGGCCTCGTTGCTAGTCCGGCTCCAATTCCCGGGATTAAAAGAAGATGGATTTTAGTCTTATCACAATTTAAAAAAAACTTCTGCCTATCGCGGCATCGACCCTGGACGCTCTTCTCACAGTTTTAATCGCTTTACCTGTTCTTTTTTGTTCCACATAGATACAATAGTATCGTACCAGTTAAAATGGCCTTCACAAACATCCGGTCTTGAAACTTGCACAAATATATACTCAAACACCACAAATGCAATTCCGAATTCACCTCCTTCTGGTATCACCATATTTTGACTGAATCACTTGCCCAACTTGCAAAACAAAATAAAGTGGATTTACAAAAAAGGCTATGGAGTACGTCAATAATGGCCAATATTGTTTGGGTCAAAATCTTCCAAGGCCACGGGGCACAAAGTTCGTCCCCATGTTACTTATTACGGTAGATTTTTTTGCCGATGGTACCTAGCTGAAAATACCAGTTGACATTTTTTGGGGTCATTGTGGACCCAATAATTTTTCAGCTAATTTCTTAATCAAACTAGATAGCCTGAATGAAATATATACATTTTTAATTAGCCGGTGAATACCCCTTTTAACTTCATTTCCTTTCATAAACTAACAAAACTAATTGAAATAATACGCACAGCATGGTACCGGCTCAAGCGCCCTGAGTTTCTCACGTCGTCCTTTATCGTTCCTCTCTCTTGCGATGTTGACCTTTCGATTTTACAATATATTCTACGATATTATTGTTCGCAGCAAAACATCAGGTTGTTCCGGGTGTTTTCTTTGGCGGCATTCTCCACGAGGAGAGAACACACTTAAGAAAAGGCCCTTTAGACCGCTGCCTCCCGCAGTTTAGAAGTAAATGAAAGATTTGCCCAAAATGGCAATCTATTATCATTGAATTATTATTCCTTATTAAAAATCACATTTTTAAAAATTTATATTCCCTTCAAACAATCATTTTTTACACACAACTTGCTACAACGCTACTACGATTACCCACCATACTATGATTATTCTGATGTTTTGTAGTACTATTGTTCATTCTTCCCTTCAAATTAAACAAAGCCATTTCAATGTTAAATTATACCCATGGTTTTTACCGGTAACCTAAACTAAAACGAAATCAATTTTCCTTACAAAATGGTTTATACAAATGAATAGCATAATTAAAAAGCTATACAGCTAGTCATGTTTGGTATATGATTTGAACCCAACGCTACGCAGCTTTGCGCTTTCGCTATATCGCTGCTGCTTAAATGCCAGCTTCACGACGCATTTGGCAATTTATGCCGTGAGCCCGCTCAGACGTCGCGGCCGCGAAGATGCAGCTTCAGTGAAAGTAATGCGTTTGTTTACATAGGGATTGCTAAACTAATTCTTGGTAAACATAATCCTTTTACTAAAGTATATAATAAGAAAAAAATTTGCAATAAGTTTATAATTTGGTAAAAGCATTGTAATTGCACTTAAATCACACGCATAAGAAATAAATACTAGGATCTATTTCTTATGGCCGCACTGAAGTCAGTGCTAACGAACGCAGACGCGTGGGGTTTATTTCGCTTCACACATTGTTGTAAAATCCCAACAAGCGAAGGTATAAACGCCACACAGAGCAATGTCTGACGTGTTTGCACAGATTTGGCTAAGATAATATTGATATCGTCATCAAATATTAAGAGTTGCTTTGATAGAATACGATTTTTGAAGGCTGAGGTAATAGTGTTGATTTGTCTATGATTGACTTGAATTTTGTTGTATACTGCAGGCCTGGCCCTCGACAGATGATTGTATGGTCCTAGCTAAACAGCTTAGGCTACAAGGAAGGCTGTCAGTTTCTGCACTAGGGGACTGTCTCTCGAGTCCAGCTAGGGCTGGGTCCCAGACAGTCTTGACCTTAATCAGTTTTGAACTCTATTTACCCCTTTCTTAACCTACCCATGGCTGGTTCTGTCCATGACGCTAGTGCCCTCCCCATATTCCCTGGGCTTAGCGTGGAGCCATATGACAAAATAATTGACTCACTCTTGGCAAATAGACCAAGACTAGTTAAATAGCATGTCTATGAATGAATATTTTTACTTCATGTTCCCGCCGCCTCCGCCGCCCTCCCCCCACCCCCCCCTAGACACCCGAATGCCCCCGCCGGCCCCCGCCATCCCGGACTCCCCATCGCCGCCTACGCCCCCCCTGCCCCTCCATTACCACTACCCCCCCCCCCCAACCCGAGCACCGACCCAGGACCTCCCGCCGCCCCCCCCCCTACCCCGACCCACATAAACCCGTCCCTCTTACCCGTGGCTGGTTCTGACCACAGGGAACTCACCATCCCCATATCCCCAGGTTAAATAGGAAGGGTTAAATTTTGACCTAGTGGTTGACACGTCCCTTCATACAATAAACTAAAACTACTGCAATCTCCTGTCTTGATTAGGGTGGCCTAATGGCTCGTTGGTCCTTGTTTGTTAGCGTATCTGCTTCCAATGCAGAAGGTCCAGGTTCCGATTACCCGCCAAAGTCAGAAGTTTTTTTTAACTTCTGATTTGTCATTTAAGTCCATCATTATTGTCTTAGGAGTTTGAAAACGGTGACTTTGAAGCGTCCTAGCAACGAAGCACATAATAAATTCAGAGTTTCTGAATCGGCCTTTTTTGTGCTTTCTGGCGTTTGATCCGTGGCCGTTCGCCTGTCCATACCACTGATTTGCTATATTTCCTATTAAAAATATCGATCTTTGTGCTTTAGCGCTCACATCGTCGATTGCGTCGGGAATACAGTGTAGTCCTAGACCGCTTTGCTTTTCTTCCCCCACTGACAATCGGTTATATAACTGAGTGGGTAGACTCTAAATACAATTTATTAACTTTATTTAAAGCCAGAATCACGATGTATGTATGTCTGCGTCTAGACAATGGTCTTGGTTCATTTTGATAAACCACGCCTGAGTCCGGGGTAGAATTTGGCCCAGAGCATGTAGCATCGTAAGAGGCGAGGGAAGAGATAAAGTCCAACTCGCAAACATCTGCTAGTATGAGGGGAGTATATTTCTCTCCGAAACTAGAGGCGAGCTCTGACATTCGTCCGTCGGGAACCATTCCCATTTCCCTTGAGGACGTCCCCGACGATCATGACCATGACAACACAAACGATAACAAAGACGATGATGACTGCGACGTCATCACATCCAATTCCTCCCTTGACCCGTCGCTGGTTCAAACCAGAATGGGACTTCGCTCTCATATCCTTGCGGCTTGGCACAGGGTGGGAAAGCGTAATGTTTTTGACGAATTCCTGTAATCGAAATGAACGAATATAGTTTGTAATATGAGAACCAATGTACATGTCCAGTCTCACTACTGTCTGTGGCTGGCTCTGGTCAGCATAGTTTATTATTAAAGTTAAATTAAACATTCTTTTTCTAGGGTCCTACCCACTCAGTCTCCAAACTTGTTGTCAGTGGTGGACATTGAATATAAGCGGATCAAGAAACATAACAATTATTTGTTATATTCAATGTAATACATTTTCGTTTTCTTTCACGATTATCTCCTTACTTTTAGAAACTTAGAAAACAATGTATTCATAAAATACATCGTAAACTAATTTCATTACATTCACAATAAAACAGGCGGCGCAAAATGATCTAACCGGTTAAAGCATCCTAGTTTCTCACGTCGTAGTTACAACTTTTTCCGCCATGAAACTCATGTATAAAAGTCATTATTTGGTACCAGACTCCAATTCTATTTATAAAACTAAAGTAAACTGGTTATATCATAGAGTTTTGCTGTACCTGGACAACGTGCAGGGCATAGAGGTACATGAACAGCATGATCAGTCTGCTAGGAAGCTTCCCAGCGCGCGATGTTGATTTTCTTCTAGTTCCCGTTCCCCGTCTGGGTCGCCGGTTAGAATTGGCCCCGAACGTGGCTCTGCTATCGTACAAGACGATTCAAGTCGCAAACATGGGCGTTCATTATGCTTAATTATTATTTCGGATTGGGGGGGGGCAACAATAAGCCAAGTGAAAAATCAACAATTGCGGGGAAAATTTTTACATTTTTCAAATTTACACTAAATGTTTCTATATTTTTTTACAGTTAAACAATTCCCAAACAATTTTAAAAGAAAAAACCAAAAAAACTAGAAACTTGACACAATCCCCAACAATGCATTCAAAAAGAACTTGCAATAGTAATTGATCCCACGCAAATTAAAACTTATTAAAAAAGCTCCTCTATCAACGCGACTAAAAAAAGCGTTTGCGAAGCTTCCTTATCCATTAAATGTGAAAGTAATTGGGAAAATGGCTTAAATTGCCTAAAAATAGGCTTGTTCAATAGCCCATTTTTAACTTTTTTATAGAGGTAAATAATATGTTAAATAAACCATCTAATCATTCCAATCAATGTTTGTTTGTTTAATATCCTCATAGTTTTTCATGCAAAGAAAAGACATCGAAAAAACAAACACTGACGGAAAGGCTGGTTTTATTGAACCAACCTGTCTCTCGTTTACTGTAAA
Organism: Sweltsa coloradensis; assembly: GCA_024449915.1. Classification (NCBI taxonomy): domain Eukaryota; kingdom Metazoa; phylum Arthropoda; class Insecta; order Plecoptera; family Chloroperlidae; genus Sweltsa; species Sweltsa coloradensis. The sequence continues at coordinate 74,492 of JAMZAV010004844.1, forward strand.
ATGGGATGGTAACTAGGCCGCTTCGCAAACGCTTTTTTTAGTCGCGTTGATGGATGAGCTTTTTTAAAAAGGGGTTTTAGTTTGCGTTGGATTACTTTACCTTTGCAAGTTCTTTTTGAATGCTTTGTAGGTGATTGTTGTCAAGTTTCTATTGTTTCTTGTTAGTTGTTATTATAAACCTTAAAAAACTCATTTTAAAAAAACCTTTATTCTATGGATTCTGGGCTAACTTTTTCAACTTTTTCTTTAAAAAAAAAATCACCTTAATGTATATGTGAAATATGAACGTTGTAGCCCCATCCTTTTGGTAGCTAGGAATCGGCCAAAATGTCACGAAAATTTCGCACTAAAAATCAGAAAAAAATCGTAAAAGTACAAAAATCATGAAAAATATTTTTTCGATTGTACCCAAAAACGTGGCAGGTCTTAGTTTTGAGATTTCAAAGGTCCCCTTTAATTTTCATCAAAATCGTATATGCCGTTCCCCGGGTAGAGAGCGAAACAAACAGACTTAAATACAACAACAACAAAAAACACCCGAGCTAATTTTTTAGGGGGTCAGTGAAATTGAAGTCTTCGCTTCGCTCATTATGGACCAGTAGTATTAGTAGTTTTAGGGCGCTTCACGGCAAAGATTGACCAATTAATGCAGTGGATATAGAACAAAAAATCCCCAATAAGTAATTTAAACATCTAACTAAAAAGTGAAAAAGTCTACAGAAAAAATAAGTTCTGATGCGATGAAATGTAGTGTTTTGTGATTTTAAAATTTTCGCATAATAGGGTAATTTCAAATTTTCTCTAAAGCGTTGTAAAAAATTAATGTGAGTTTTTACAATCGTGAGAATACATGCATGTCTCGTGAAGACTCTTCCTAGTTGCAAATTATTTTGCCAAGTTTTTGAGGGTGTGTTTGGGGGCAGTGTACGTTTATGAATTGAAATAGTCAAATGTAGAAAAAATACACGAGCTTGGCCCTTCTTTTAGATCTAATTTTATTTTGAGGTGTAAGGTTTGGCTTTCTATTTACAAGGTTTTTGTATGCGATGGGATCTTATACTTTTTCAAATTCCATTGCAAATTTTTTTTGTTAAAATAGAATAATTATTATTTAATAAAGTAGGTATTAATTGCTAAAGTAATACCAATAAGCAATGGAATGTAAAATATCTCGTCAACCATAACACTTGCTTTTTTTTGCATTGTAGGTGATTATTATCAAGTTTCTATAGTTACTTGTTTATTATTATAGTACATGAAAAAAGCTTATATTATTAAAACCTTTATTTCAATGCTTTTCAGCTATTTTTAAAAACAATTTCTTTCAAAGGCACTTCACAGCCATAATCGCTCACTCGTTTGGTCAGAATTGCTGGCCAATTGACGATAAGGGCAATAAGACGAATAATAGTAACCAGCGTGTTCACCACATATAAAAAAAAGGATTAATTATCGTACCCCAATCAAATTTGGCATTGTGTTACCTACATTTCCTCGACTATGTGTTTTAGGGTTCATAACACTAATCATGATGACTGAGTGACACCTCCAAAACACCCAAACTTGGATTGCTGCATAATGTGCATGAGTGTGTAAGCACACCGTTGTCGGATGCGGCGCACTAACGGGCACTTAGATAGTACATATATTTTGGGGGCCATCTTGTAAAATGGCTACCATTAGTGTCATGGGACAAACCAAAGACAACTCTATGTAAAAATAATTTTCAATAACTTCTTTATGAATATGCGAACATTAATTCGTCGTCATCAAACACACTTAAATATGTACTTGGCTGAAGGACTAAAAATTTAATTTCCTACAAATAATTCCATAATAGTCCCAGGATGACAAAATTTGTATCAATAAATAGAAAATTTTATGAAAAATCCAAATAACACGTCAGATTTGTTAAAACTGTCATAATTATAACAGAAAACAAATGAAAATCAAAAGCGTGTACTATATGCATATGCCTAAAACAATGGGGGTCGTAAAAATATTTTTCCGAAAATTACAAATGTCTACCCCAAGATTATTTTTATCCTTAAGGCAAACACTAACAGGATAGGAAGAGAAAACTCGACCAGGTCAAGATTCCACGTCTCTATTGGCCAGGATCTGTATAACAATGCATCCCAACAATAAGGATTCGACCAGTTTTGTAGCTTGCAGCACGCTACGCTTTCATCACGTTTACCACCAAAAACGACCAAAGTATTTGCATTTTCGCAAAATGAAAAATACGGACGTGTTCACAAATGTATTCCGCAATTAAAATCCATCCCCGTGTCTTTAAAAAAATGTGATGGTTTAACTGTAAAAAAATATAGAACATTTTTGTGTAATTCTGAAAATGTTAATTTTCCCCGCAATTGTTGATTTTTCACCTTGGCTTATTGTTGCAATCCGGGAAAAAAAAATTAGCATAATGAACGCCATGTCTTGTGAACACAACGCGCTAAATTTGATTTTTTAAATCCAAAAATTACAGAATTTACAACATGATTTATAACGCAAAGTGCGATCGACGCCGCGCATCCAAGATGGCGTCGTAAATCTATGACGTACACGCATTTCGAGACGACAACGTCATTTTTCTAGTGGGTAATGAAGTAGCCGACAATTTTATTTTGGTTTCGCGCGGTAGTACCGCCTGTATGGGTCAAAGCTGAAATTTCGGATTCGACCGCCGCACTATCAGCTAGTAAGGGGGCGTATATTACTCCTTGAAACTAGAGGCGAGCTCTGGCAATCGTCGTCGGGGACACATCCTCTTTTCCTAGACGACCTCCTCGACGACGATGACAACGTCACAACGAACGATGACAAAGACGACCGCGACGTGTGGAACCCACTTTCCTCTCCCACCCGTGGCTGGTTCTGAACAGCATAGACCCTTCCTTATCATAACTTCTAGGCCAGGGTGACGCATTTTGACCTAACGGTTGACGCGCCATTTATCCAAATAAATGGGGGGGGGGAAATAAAATATACTAAGAAAATAATTAAAAAATCAAACACTACAAACTCATTTATTTACTTGCAATATCGCATGTGACACAATATAACCTGGCTGGTGCAGCGCCCTAGTTTCTCACGTCGTCTTTTAGTTGTTTTAGTTGTGGTTATCTCATGGTGCTTAGGGCCAAAGAACAAAACTCAAGTAACCAGTTCTTAGCCATGGGTAGTAGAAGTCGTAAGGAGGGGACGCGTTCCTTGCTAATGCTAGGGTAGTGGCCGGCCTAGGGGGGAAGTCTTCAGCACCAGCCGATGTCAAGAGAGTCGAGCCTCGGAGATGAGTGAGGGTGGTCAAGAAGGGTGCACGATAATCTCCATACCTCAACCATCGGCAGTTTCGAACAGCGTGAGTAAACATGTAAGCATGTAAACATTATTTAATTCACTATTCATAAGACCGGATTTGTTGTGAGTATTTTATTCCCTTTCTCTCACAGAGGGTCTTCACTGGTCCTCTGTCCACGTGGCCTTGACCGACACGGGAGGCTAAAAGATACGATGGGTTTCCTCGCTGGCCCGGAGTAGCAAGGTGGTGGCAGCACTAGCCCGCATGCCACAGATTCAATAACTCTGCGTCTGGACCCGGGGTAGAAATGAGTCCAGAGCATAATTATGCTAATAGTAAAAGTCGAGGAAGAGGGAAACTATGTCTCGCAAAAATATATCATTAAACAAAATTAATCTTGATGACATGACGGTTGACGATTGACAAATAAAACAAAAGAACAGTGTTGAATATAGCTCAAAACCTGGATGTCCTAGGCTAGAGTGGTGCATTATTCCCCCGTCCCCGTCTGGGCCCGGGGTAGAATTGGCTCAGAGCATGGCTCTGCTAATCGTAAAAGGCGATTCAAGAGAAAAAGTCCACCTCGCAAACATCAGCTAGTAAGAGGGGAGTTTATTACTCCCCGAACCTAGAGGCGAGCTCTGGCAATCGTCGTCGGGGACCTTGCCCCCTTCCCTTGACGACCCCCCGGCGACGATGACAATGACACAACGAACGATGACAAAGACGATGACGACCGCGACGTGAGAAACCCCCCTTCCTCCCCTTACCCGTGGCTGGTTCTGACCAGCATGGGCATCTCCTCCCCATATATCCTAGGCTAGAGTGGTGCATTATTCCCCCGTCCCCGTCTGGGCCCGGGGTAGAATTGGCCCAGAGCATGGCTCTGCTAATCGTAAAAGGCGATTCAAGAGAAAAAGTCCACCACGCAAACATCAGCTTGTATGAAGGGTAAGATTTTACTCCCCGAAATAGAGGCGAGCTCTGGCAATCGTCGTCCGGGACCTTGTCTCCTTCCCTTGACGACCCCTCGACGACGATGACGACGATTACACCACGAACGATGACGAAGACAATGACGACCGCGACGTGAGAACCTCCTTTCCTCCCCTTACCCGTGGCTGGTTCTGACCAGCATGCCCCCCCCCCAGGTTAGAGTGGTGCAATATGACCTAAAGGTTGACGAGTCCTTCATCCAAGTAAAACGAAGATCTTTCAAATAAACTTTCTCTTAGATCAACGGTTCGAGCCCTGGCGTACGTACAAGAGTAAAATTAGATTTTCCTACTACTGCGGACCCGGCACCTCCACCAAATTTACTCAAAATTTTACACTCTTGGTCTTTCTACCACTGCTGAGTATCTATTGATCTCAAAATTTGTCACGATACCCTCGTCTACTGTGTCTTTCGGATTTACCATGGGAGACGCCTCCAGGTAGGGCCCTTCTTTGCACCGACGCCAGGCGTCGCGTGGCGTCGCGGTGCCGGGAGCAAAACCTTTCTTTCGTATTAGTAACTTGACGAATCGTGTGCGCGTGTGTAATTTCACATTCCCAACTCTATTTTTTACGAAAGCAAAATTCGTTTTGAAACTCGCGATTTACCTCGGACCCGGCGCCTCCACCAAATCCTTTCGTAAAATTCACAAGTTGACGATTAATTTTCTACCCTTGCCGACCAGCTAGAGGGCTAAAAATTTGACAGAATACTCTCTAGGTATACGTCTTGGGACTTTACAAACCGGAAGGTCCCTGGTACCGTCGTTTCCGAGGGGCCAGCGCCGGAAGTGGGCCACTGCCAAGGTGCGTCGAGTCGTTCGCGGCCGTTGAATGTATCGGAATTTCGACTCGTGTCAAAATATAGATTTGAGATACACAGAATATAGTCAAAAGGCAAGAGTGCATTGCTATAGGTCGTGCAATACACCACCATACACCACCATACCATTGGTTAACATTACTCATCAGACGCTGATCGTTTCGGTGTTGCTAAGTCGGCAGCCTGGAGATCCCTGTATCGTTTGTGCCACAAACTGTTGTTGCTGAATCAAGAAGCTGGAATTATTAAATGGCCAACTGTTGAGAAGAAAATAATTACTATGACAGTTGTTAGAAAGAGAACCAATTTACCAAGTGTGTTCCAAAATACAGTAAACTTGTAAATTATCATTGTTTATTCTATACTTTACATGAAACAGGAATTAAGAACAAGTTTTCTTATTTTCTCTAGGTGCAATGTGGTTTATCGGTGTGTCACACATTCCAATCAATGCCCCTACTGATTCACCTGCGTCATTTGTGAACCGCAAATCATTTCATTCACTGTTACTACAGACCGTATGTTACCACCGCATGTACTTCATTGATTGTTATGTAATCTGTTAACAAACTTTTTCTCACATCATACACATTTATTTTATTAACTTTCATTTATATAAATATCTTTCGTTTTGCTATTACTATCATCATTTTATTTTGTTATATATACACTTAGAAAACAATTTAATCATCAAACATTATCACAGGTGGCGTAATATGACCTAACCGGTTGAAGCGCCCTAGTTTCTCACGTCTTCATCATGTAGGTGGAATTTCGCACTGGAAAGAACTTGCGATACTTGGCAGCTTATAATATTGCTCAGAGACTTGGACCATTCAAGGCACGTGCTCTTCCTATGTTTCATGCCCTAACCGGATGTGACGCTGTGTCTAGCTTTGCTGGTCACGGTAAAAAGAAGGCCTGGTCAACTTGGAAGGTCAAGCCTGAACTGACGGATGCTCTTCTCGCAATATCTCATGCACCCAAAGAAATCCCAGAAGACGTGTTACACACCATCGAGAGATTCGTTATTTTGTTGTACGATAGAACCAGTACAGGTGGCGACATTGGAAAAGTAAGAAAAAAGCTTTTTACAAGAAACTCTTATGTGCAAAACATTCCCCCAACATGAGCAGCTCTCGCACAACATGTTAAAGAGCGGTGAACCAGGGAGGCCGTGTATGGGGAGACTGTTATTGCAGATCCTGAGCTACCGCCACCAACTTGCTGGGGGTGGAGCAGAACGGATGATGGCTGTATGAACCGCATTGGACAGACTTACCAGATGCACTTTCATCATGCTTGGAGCTCATTTCATGCAATGTACCAAGAACTGTCAGGGAAACAGGTGTAAGTGCAACAAGGCCGAACTCCCGTGCACTGGACTGTGTGGGTGTGACGGAGACTGTTATTGCAGATCCTGAGCTACCGCCACCAACTTGCTGGGGGTGGAGCAGAACGGATGATGGCTGTATGAACCGCATTGGACAGACTTACCAGATGCACTTTCATCATGCTTGGAGCTCATTTCATGCAATGTGCCAAGAACTGTCAGGGAAACAGGTGTAAGTGCAACAAGGCCGAACTCCCGTGCACTGGACTGTGTGGGTGTGACGGAGACTGTTATTGCAGATCCTGAGCTACCGCCACCAACTTGCTGGGGGTGGAGCAGAACGGATGATGGCTGTATGAACCGCATTGGACAGACTGACCAGATGCACTTTCATCATGCTTGGAGCTCATTTCATGCAATGTACCAAGAACTGTCAGGGAAACAGGTGTAAGTGCAACAAGGCCGAACTCCCGTGCACTGGACTGTGTGGGTGTGACGGAGACTGTTATTGCAGATCCTGAGCTACCTCCACCAACTTGCTGGGGGTGGAGCAGAACGGATGATGGCTGTATGAACCGCATTGGACAGACTTACCAGATGCACTTTCATCTTCTTGGAGCTCATTTCATGCAATGTACCAAGAACTGTCAGGGAAACAGGTGTAAGTGCAACAAGGCCGAACTCCCGTGCACTGGACTGTGTGGGTGTGACGGAGACTGTTATTGCAGATCCTGAGCTACCTCCACCAACTTGCTGGGGTGGAGCAGAACGGATGATGGCTGTATGAACCGCATTGGACAGACTTACCAGATGCACTTTCATCATGCTTGGAGCTCATTCATGCAATGTACCAAGAACTGTCAGGGAAACAGGTGTAAGTGCAACAAGGCCGAACTCCCGTGCACTGGACTGTGTGGGTGTGACGGAGACTGTTATTGCAGATCCTGAGCTACCGCCACCAACTTGCTGGGGGTGGAGCAGAACGGATGATGGCTGTATGAACCGCACTGGACAGACTTACCAGATGCACTTTCATCATGCTTGGAGCTCATTTCATGCAATGTACCAAGAACTGTCAGGGAAACAGGTGTAAGTGCAACAAGGCCGAACTCCCGTGCACTGGACTGTGTGGGTGTGACGGAGACTGTTATTGCAGATCCTGAGCTTCCGCCACCAACTTGCTGGGGTGGAGCAGAACGGATGATGGCTGTATGAACCGCATTGGACAGACTTACCAGATGCACTTTCATCATGCTTGGAGCTCATTTCATGCAATGTACCAAGAACTGTCAGGGAAACAGGTGTAAGTGCAACAAGGCCGAACTCCCGTGCACTGGACTGTGTGGGTGTGACGGAGACTGTTAAGAGGGATTAGTAAACTGTGGAATAAATAAGTGTTTGTCAAATACGTACTCGTGTTTTGTTTTTTTTAGGTTTGGCTCCCAGTGATAAGTAAATAATCACATTACAAAATGTTTTTCTTCCTTTTTCATATTTTTTCTAGGTTATGTGAGCAATTTATCTCAAAAAATAATTTTACCTCAAAATGAAACTGAGCAGCTCAATATACGTGAAGAAACCGAAATTCAATCAAATCCGTTAATAAATGACACACTCTGATTTGACACATTTGTTTCTTTTCTTTATTTTCATTCACATACATAACTTTTCTTTTGCTATTACTTTCATCATCATCATTTTATTTTGTTATTTATACACTTAAAAAACAATCTAATCATCAATCTACCTGCATTAACTCATCTCATTTCCTTTCATTTCACAGGCGCGCAAAAATACCTAACCAGTGAAGCCCCCTTGTTTCTGACGTTTTTTGTATATCCTTTCGGTAATCTCGCCCTTCATTTTTTGAATGTCCGAATCATTTAAATGTTCCCCTTTTTTCCAATTGCTTCATTAAATTCCTTACCCTATTTATCTGGGATTCCTCTTTCCGTATTCTACCCCATCTAGTCTTACCTAAAAGATTCTCAAAAACTTTACATCTAGAGCTGCACAAGGCCTTTAACAAAAAAATCAGATTAAGGGAGTATGTCATCCCAAAAAACTAAGAGATTTGGGCAATCGCGTCGGGGTTTGGGTAATTCGGGCCTACGACCCCCCCCGACAAGGCCATTCATCTCGCGATGAAAAATGACGACCAAAAACGTTAGAACCCCTCTTTATTCCCTTTTTCTTAGGGGGTTCTGAGCAGCATGGGGCTTTTCTTTCACATCCCCAAGGCTATATAACCATTATAACCAAACGGTGATGCCCCCTTAAAAAATTGTTTTAATTCAAACTTTTCTTTTCTAAATTTATAATTTCTCCCTTTTTAAAAAATAAGAAAACAATAAAAATCAAATACAATAAACTCAAGTTTTGGATGACGTAGCGAGCGTAGCATGATTCCATTTCATACACGGGAAAAAATCCGGAATGTTTATTTTTCTTTTTTTTTTCTTTTTTTTTTTTTTTTTGTATTTTTTGTGTTTTTTAACACGTTTCCCGGCTAAACCAATATTTCAATTGCAATGAATTTTTGTGGGGGGACTCCAAAAATCTCTGAATTAGAACTGCCAGTTTTTAAAAACGCAATCGGGAAAATTTATTTTCTGAAAATCAAAAATTTTTACGGGTTTTTTATTTTAAAACAATTTCTTTGACTTTAAAAAACCCTACTGTTTTATCTTTTTTTAATGTTTTTTTCACAGAACCTAATTTTAAATTTATTATTTGTTAATTGAGCGCAATCGAAAATTTTCTTATGAAAATCCAATTTTACGATTTTTTTTCTTTTTTTTAAAAACGAGTATTATTTTTTTTATTTAGAAATTTTTTTTTTTAATTTAATTTAATTTAAATAATCTTCAACTTAGTAATTAATTTTTTCACAAAAAAACAGCAACCCGCATTACACAAAAAGGCAGCTCAATGGCCCAATTACGCTCATCCAACAAGGGGGCGGGATTTAAAGCTTTTTCCAATTTAAATTTAAATAGGTGGTCAATTTGATCTTTCCCCGGTTTGAAGCACCCTATTTTTTATGTCCTTTTTAGGTTTTGGGTGCAACAGATTTTAGGTGATTATTTTTTAATTTAATTTAACCAGGGTAAATCAAAAAATTATTCTCGGGTTTAATTAAATGGGACTTTCCCAGTCCGGAGTATGCCCTTCCTTCTTTGGGCGGGGTTTCTGTCCAGCAAAAACCCCTTTCCCCCCCACCCCCCCGGGGGTTTCTCCCCGGCCCCCCTTACGTTCCTACCCTTTGGAAAATAAAAATTTAAACTAACAAACGAACTGCATTACCGCAGGAGGCGCAAAATTATTTAAATTGGGCGCCCCCTTAACCCTAAAAAACATAAAACGACAATTAAACATCAAGGGGGTTTGGGCCCCAGAGCAGGCTCTGCTAATCGTAAAAGGGATTCAAGAAAAAGGGTCCCCTCGCAAAAAAGCAAATAAAGGGTATTTTTACTCCCGAAATAGAGTTCAGCTTGGCGTCTCGTGGGGCCCTTGCCCCCTTATTTTGACGACCCCCCTGAAGACAATGACCAACAAACGTGACAAAGCGATGACGCCCGCGACGTGAAAAACCCCCCCCTCCCCCCCCTTCCCCGTGGCGGGTTCGACCAGCCATGCCCCCCCCCCAACCTTAGGCTAGAATGTGCTTTTTTTCCCTTAGGGTTGCGCGCCCTTTTTAAATAACCCAAAAAAAGGACCGCAACGTGAGAACCCCCCGTCTGAGCCCGGTGAAGAATTGGCCTTGACATGGCTCTACTAATGGGAAAAAGCAATTCAAGAGAAATAGTCCACCTCGAAAACTCAGCTGTATAAAGGGGTAGTATTTACTCCCAAAAAAAGAGGCGAGCTGTGGAAATCGGTCAAGGACCTTTCCCTTCCCTTTTTCCGACCCCCGACGACGTGACACAATGACACCCCCAACGAAGCGAAAACGTGAAAACCCCCCCTTTCCTCCCTTTCCCTTTTCTGGTTCTGACCAGATGGGCTCCCCCCCAAACCCACCCTAGGTTAGAGTGCCATTTATTTTTTTAAAGCCACATTTACTATACAATTCGCTCCTGCCCCCGTCTCACGTAAGAAGTGGAGTATTGTCCTAAAGGTTTGTTCCCATTTGTGACACGTGGATGAACCTTTAAAACCGACATCAAATTTTTTTTTGGAGAGTGTCCCAAAAATTGATGTCAAACGCAAAAAATTTGATCCCTAAAAATCATATGATAACGGCGACAAACTTTTGATCTTTTTCATTCAAAAAAGAATTTAACAAAAAATTTAAATCACATCAAACAATTTTTTAAAATTCAAATTAATAATTTAAAAAAAAAAAAAACGGCGCCCAAACCCCACGTGAAAATTGCGTCGTTATATGAATTTTTTATTCCCCGTTGGGTTTCGGGGTAGAAATGGCCCAGAGCAGGCTTTTAAGTCTTAAAGGGGCGAAAAAAGTCAAAATTTTTTCTCGGAAACATCAGTATGCAAAAGGGGAGTACCCTTAATTGAAGGGGGAGTCCCGCATCAACAAAAATCAAAACCCCCATAAATATCTCAGTTTAAATCCCCCGGGGCGAAATATGACCTTTCCGTTAAAGCGCCCTAGTTTCTCACGTCAACATGAGTCTCCACTGGTACGGGGTTTTTAAAAATTGATTTTTTCATTCACCCTAGGTATAGAGTGGCGCATTTGGGGCCAATGGTTGAGAACCCCTTTAAAATAACAGGAAACCTAGTTGGACGCGTTTAAAGCGGCACGTGCTATAGCTAGACCCACTTGACATTTTTTTTAAATTTTTAAAATTTTCGACGTTCGCGTTTCCAGTATTATTTATTATTATTATTATTTTATTTTTTTAAAAACATTTTAAAAAAAAAACCCAAAAAAAAAAAAAAAAAAAAAAAAAAAAAAAAAAAAAAAAAAAAAAAAAAAAAAAACAAAAAAAAAAAAAAAAAAAAAAAAAACAAAAAAAAAAAAAAAAAAAAAACCTTACCTTTTTTTCCCGGGGGAAATCAAGGGGCTCCTTGTGAAAAATTAAAAACTAAAAATACCCCAAATTTTGAAACTTTAGTAGTTTTGATCGGGTCTTTTATGGACGGTCTTTGTTAGTGTAAAAATACCACTTTGTTTTAACATCGGCGGCGGATTTTAATATTGGGCTTTAGGGGGCCCGTTTTTTGAACTTTTTAGAACTTAAATTAACTTAATTTTTTAAAGTTTTCAAATATGATTTTTCCCCACGAATTGATTCCCCATTTGATCCCCCCCCCTTTTCCCCCTTGGGGGCCCCAAAAATTCCCCCGTTGGGCCCAATTTTTGGGGTTTTTATTGCCCGCCGATGGGGTCCCCGGGGGAATCGTGAAGGCGAATTCAAGGGAAGAAAAAGTCCTTCTCACAAACAACAAGCTAGTAGGCCTTGTAGTAGAGAGTTCCCCCCCTCAATTAAATAAACAAAAGTCCATGCCCCCCGTCTGGTCCCCCGGGGAGAACTGGCTCTGTGATCGTAAAAAAAACGAGGAAAGAGAAAAGTTATTTCGCTAAATAAGCTTAAGTAAGGGAGTATTTTTTCAAAAGAAACTTTTGTAGAACAGAATGATATTTTACAATTAATTAACTTAAAACTGTCTTGGTGAGAAAAAAAGTTTTATTATGTTGCAATATTTCGAAAATTTTACTTTTTCTACAGCCGGGAAAATTTTTACAAAAATACAAACAACTGAACAAACAATAACCAAGTATGTGGATGAAAAAATTAAATTGCAAAGAAGTTTTGTTTTTAAGAAAATTTTCAAGGGAAAAGAAAAAAAATTAAAAACTATCTATCCCTAGCTATAATTTATGACAAAACAACTTTAGTTGAAAAAAGATTCGTAGTTTTAAACTCAAGTAATTTAATTTATGATTTTGGTTTTTAGTTGAAAGTTTTGTTTTTAGTTTTTAGTTGATATTTAAAAAAACACTAAAAATAAATAAAACAAAATAAAATTTTAAATTTAAAGATGCAGCTTAATGGGCGTGAACTTTTCTTTTTTAAGGTAGAATTCTTGCCAAAAGCTGGGGAAAAGCGGTTGGGTTTTTTCTGAAAAACCCCCCGGTGTGACAGCCTGATGCAGATTATTTCAGTTTCCCTTTGGAACGAATCGGCCACGTTTAATGATGGGGACGCCCTTCCCGAATCATAATAAAAAATAAAATTAAAAAAAGTGTTTTTCATTTCCATTATGTTCTTGGAACGATGTAAACAAAAAATAAATATAAATAAAACTCATTTAAAGGGGGTTTTTCTCTTTGATTACCGTACGGTTGACGAACCCGAATCAAAATAAACTCAAAACAAATATATAAATGGTCGACTTTATTGCTCGGGTTAAATATTATTACAATTATCATCTTTATCATTTCCATGTATTGATGACAATGACACAACAAATGATGACAAAGACGATGACGACCGCGACGTGAGAAACCCTTCTTCTTCCCCATATCCACTAGGCGAGAGTGGTGTATTATGACCTTACGGTTGACGCGCTTTTATTCCAAATAAACAAAATAAAACGTGACAATATCTCCGACAATGACGACCATGACAACACAAACGATGACAAAAACAATGACGACCACGACGTGGTAATTGTTGGTGGTAATTCTTCCCCTACCCGTCTGGTTCTGACCAGCATGTTCCTGTCCTCTTCATATCCACTTGACAAGACTAGAGTGACACGTTATGACCTAACCGGTTGAAGCTTGAATGAAGGGTAGTATTTTACTCCCCGAAAATAGAGGTCAGCTCTGGCAATCGTCGTCCTGGTCGTGGTTAACTCACCTTTTCCTTGTCGACCTCTCTGACTACGATGAAAATGACACAACGAATGATGACAAAGACGATGACGACCGCGAAGTGAGAAAACCCCCTTCCTCCCCTTACCCGTGGCTGTTTCTGATCAGCGTGGGCTCCTCCTCTCTATAACCCCTAGGCTAGAGTGGTGCATTAATGATCTAACGGTTGACGCGCCCTTAATCCAAATAAACCAAAATATATATGTATATTTTGTTATTTATTCACTAAGAAAACAATATAATCAAAACACACCATTAACTCATTTTATCCACTTTCATTATCACAGGAGGCGCAATGACCTAACCGGTTTGAAGCGCTCTAGTTTCTCACGTCGTCGTTAATTCCACTCAACACTGGCGTAGTCAACGTGGGGTCGAATCAAGGATACAAACTGCTTTCTTGTAGTTCTGGGTGAGAAGTTAGCGGCACAATTTCGTTTAATAAAACCAAGAATTCTTAGTGCCTTTTTGGAAACGACGCTAAGGTGATCATTAAAAGAAAGATCAGTGGACATCTGTACACCTAGGTCTCTGATGGAATCAACAATTTTTAGTGCAGTACCTTCAATGATGTATCGATAACGTACAAAATTTTTCTTCTTGTTTGTATATGTGATCAAGTAACATTTATCAACATTAAAGTAAAGTCTACATGTTCGACACCAATTGGCAAAATTATCAAGCTCTAACTGAAGAACATTACAGTCATTACCTTTGTTGATGGACTTGTAAACTTTTAAGTCGTCAGCATAAAGAAGACATTTACTTGATGGAAAACACGCAGGTATGTCATTCACAAACATAGTGCACATTAACAAACATTGTGGCTAAATAACCCTCCCCACAACAACAAATACAACAATTAAAACAATTATCCATAACTAAAAAACAATTACATTTTAAAAATCAAAAACATTTACCTGATCTCTCTTCAGTCAGGTTTAATGCTGGGCGCCAGTCGGGTATAGTGCCACGAGAACTTTAATCTTTTAATTTTTAAATTTAAATAAGACAACTTGGAAATAATGAAATGGATGTGTCGAAAGGAGTGAGTGTTTGATGACGTCAATACATTGGTCATATTTGCAAAAGTACTATTTCCCTATATGTCGGTAAAATCAGCTGTGCGCCCGAGCCTACACAATGGCCGTGTAGGCCCTACTCAATTTGGGTATTTACTGCTATTTAAGTGGTCCAGTCCTCTTAGTACCGTTACAATATTGTGTTAGCTTCTGGGCCCGGGGTAGAATTGGCCCAGAGCATGGCTGTGCTAGTCGTAAAAGGCAATTCAAGAGAAAAAGTCCACCTCGCAAACATTAGCTATAGTAAGAGCGGAGTACTTACTCAGCTAAACAATAGGGGAGCTCAATCAATCGTCGTCGGGGACACCTCCCTCTCCCCTTGACGACATCCCTGACGACGATGACGATGAAATGCCAACACGAAGTATGACGAAGACAATGATAGTGCATTATTGTTGTAATGGGTGACAGATTTTTATTTATTTATTTATTATTTATTTAAAGTCTATCCTATTAAGTTATAAAAACTGATTTACAAAGGAGGACAACAAACCAGAGTGCAGAACGATCGACGTTTGATCACCGCCATGTGTAAGTTCCACTGCAACCACAATGTAAACTGTCATGAGACCAAACCGTGATCATGCGATCCTGGAGGAGAATCCGGGCGAACCAGCTTATTGTTCTATCATCATCGTTTTATATTATTATATATACACTTTTTAACAATCTGATCATCAAACACACCATTAACTCATCTTATCAACTTTCAATATCACAGGCGGCGCAATATGACCTGACCGGTTGAAGCGCCCTAGTTTCTCACGTCGTCGTAGACGACTGATCACTGCATACTGAAGCTTTACTAATTCTAAAAAGTTTTATAATAAAGAGGCTGTTTTTTACAAGCTATAACAAGAGGGACATATTACTTCCCGAAACTAGATTCGAGCTCTTGCAATCATTGTCGGAGCCATCTTTCCGCCCCCTACTCTTTTCTGGCTCTGACCAACATAAGACTTTCTTCCCCACATCCCTTTGGCTAAAGTGGCGCATACTGCCCTTACTGTTGACGCGCCCTTAATACAAATAAACCATAAACTGTTTTTATTACTAGCGTTCTCCTCGAGTTGGGACTCGGTTCGGAACGCGAGGTAGAAGATATAAGTTCTGACTTGCATAGAAAACTCAACGTTTGTAGCAACTCGCGTCCGTTTAAAGTTTAAACGCAGAATTTCACCCGCGTAATTCACCAACTCGCATCGAACCCAGCACTTTCCGCCCGAGCCGGTCACACTATCTGAACACTTCCCAGTAGGCCAGAGTGGCTTATTATGAAAGATCAAAGACCTTACGGTTGACACACCCTTGTGACAAGTAATCCGGAAAAATAATATTTGTATCAACTATCTATGGCATATTATAATACAAGACCACTTCGCGAACGATATATCAGTCGCGTCAACGGATGAGATTCTTAATATTTCTGTCCAATTCCAAACCCCCTTTCCTCCACTTACCCGTGGCTGGTTCTGACCAGCATGGGTCCCGCCTCCCCATATCCCCTAGGCTAGAGTGGTGCATTATGACCTAACGGTTATCGCGTCCTTAATCCAAATTAACAAAAAAATCTGTTTACACAATGCACTACTTATTAACCTGGATATATTACAATAAACACATTTTTAAAACTTGACACAGGTTATATTTAATTTTTATATTTGAACGATATTTCAAAAAACTCCAGCTTTTTCTTCAGGTTCTTGTTATAATTCTTCTGTTTACAGCCATAGCAACTTCTTTATTTAAGATTGTATTCCAAAGCACTGGTAAATCATAGCTTGGTTGACTGATTGAATTTAAATTATTATTTATTACAGTGGCTTCTTTGATTTTCCTCTTTAACATATCTTTCACTTTAAATGAATTTTTAATAAAATATAACCTGTGTCAAGTTTTAAAAATGTGTTTATTGGAAAAAAAATCTAGTCGAAACAAGTGGCGAGCTCTGGCAATCGCCGTCGGGGTCACCTCCATCGACACGACACGACACGACGACAAACACACTACGGACGCTGACAAGACCGTCGTGGTCGTTGTTCTACCAAAGATATTACTTCTGGTACAGATCCAGGTCTATCTACTGTATGGAATATAAAGATACCGCATAATATAATTCGTGTTGCAAGTGGCAATATATTTGATATATTCTTGCCTGTACGGTGTAAGTATTGAATGAGAATGAAAGAGAGGAAGAATACCATCAAATAGAAAAAAACCGGTGGTGAAGGAGATAAAAAGTAATTGCATAATTTTATTAAAAGTATATGTTTCAGTTGGCGAATTCACCACTAAAGCCTCTCACGACGTCTGACCCTCCCCCAGTCCCTAACCCTACCCGTAGCTGAATCTTCACCAGCCTGGGACCTTCCTCCGCACATCCTTAGGCTGGAGTGGTGCATTATGACTTGACGGTAATCGCGCCCTTGTAGAATATTTTCCACATCATATAGGGCCAGGCCATACGCATTTTTTCCTTTTGTGCCTTTTTAATTCTAGTTAACTAAGAAAACTATGTAAAAATCAAACACACAACAAGCTCAAATTATTAATTTCATAGGCGGTGTAAAATGACCTTCACGGTTAAAGCGCCCTGGAATCTCATGTCTTCTTTTCCTTTTCTACTTAAATTGTTTTAATATTCACAAGAGTTAAGTCAACATAATGGCTCGTCTGGTTTATTGGCTGGGAATGTCTCAAGTTTGGATTCGTTCAAAATTTGGCCCAGAGCATGGTTCTGCTAATCGTAGAAGGCGAAGATAGAGATAAAATCCATCTCGCAAACATCAGCTAGTAAGAACGGTAGTATTTTACTCCCTGAAACAAGAGGCGAGCTCTGTTGATCGTCGTCGGGGACCTCTCCCCTTCCTTTGACGAACTCTCAGACGACGACGAACTGACATCACAAACGATGACAAAGACAATGACAAAGACGTTGTAAGAAACCAATCTTTCCTTCCAATACCCTTGTCTGTTTCTGACACGCATGGTATTATTCTCCCCTTTCCCCCAGGCTAGAATGTTGCGTTATGCATAACTGTTGAAGGTGCCTAATCCAAAGAAACGAAACCAAACTAAAAACAAAACACAATATCACAGACGGCGCAATATGACCTAGCCGGTTGAAGCGCCCTAGTTCGTCAGGTCGTCGAATTTACTTGTGTAAGTCAACTTTCGATTGGTGTATTATAGTTTGACGCCTTGAGCACTCAATTTGATCCATCCCAATCTTACGAAAAAGTTTATGCATATGACAAGGAAAATCAAATTTAAAAAATCCTCATTTAAAGTGATTATTTATCTAAATAAAAGGACATCCAAAACACTTCATTTTTTAATCGACTAAATAAATCTTCTATTTCTTTCACTACCGTATTTTTTTAAAAACATTTCACACCACGAACAATGACAAAGACGATGAAGACCGCGACGTGAAAAACCCTCTTTTTTCCCTCTTCCTATGGCTGGTTCTGACCAGCATGGGCTCTCCTCCCTGTATCCCCTAGGCTAGAGTAGTGCATTATGACCTAACGGTTGACGCGCCCTCGAACTAAATGAATCCAAATATATAAACTAACAAAACTGAATTGCACATTTAACACACAACTTACTCGTTTGATTTTCTTACAAATTTCACAGGGGCGCAATATGACCTACATGGTTGAAGCGCCCTAGTTTTTCACGTCGATTCGATGAGACTTCTCTCTGTTTTTCTCAAACACCAATTATTGCATACCTTTCTCTTTAAAACACCCCCCGTCTGGGCCCGGGGTAGTATTTGCACCAGGGCATGACCTCGCTGATCGTAAAGTCCATCTCGCAAACATTGCTGGTACAACCCGAAACTAGAGGCGAGTTTTGGCGATCGTCGTCGGGGCCCCTCCCCTTGACGACCTCCCTCATTACTCAACGATATCCCCGACGACGACAGTGACACCAATAACGATGACAAAGTCCGTCATGGACTTTGTTTTACCAAAGATATTACTTCTGGTACAGGTCTTGGTCTATCTTCTGTATGGAATTATTAAGCAGACTGAAGGATATAACTAGGAAAACGCTAAAGTCCCGTCGCGTTGTTGAGCGAGCACCGGTACGTGCAACACGACCCGAGTACGACATTCCCATAATGTCCATTTTATCAGATAACAGTCTTTAAAAGACGAAAACTTCGAATGTTGTTGTTGATCGCTGAATTGAATGACGCCACGAGACAACAATGTAATCGAAATGCCTTCTAAAGTGTATCTTTGTTTCTTCACTGCCTCCTTGACAAATTTCATAACGATCGGAACAACATCATTTTTCGAATTATGATTACCAATAAGTCTTTAAGGTCTTGACCGATTTAGCTGAAAATTTGTAAAATAGGAGAGAATGTTGTACTTATTGACCCTGCAAAATTTCATAACGATCGGAACATTTTTTTTTTATTTTTTTATTTTTATAACCAACGATCGGATTTTCGTTCAAAAACTATACAGCAACCCGCATAGGTGGTATGGACATGTGTGCAAAATTTCAGGCCGATCAGAGAAACGGTGCGAACTGTACCGAAGCAGTAACAGGAAAAAGAACAGACATTCGAACCATAAGAGTCAAGTGGAGACGCTCGCTACGCTCGCTCAATTATTAAACAGATGAATGATATATTTACTAGGAAAACGCTTAAGTCCCGCCGCGTTGTTGGATGAGCGTAATTGGTGCATTGAGCTGCCATGTGTTACGCGGATTTTCTGTTGTTCTGTGAAAAAAATATTACTAAGTCGAAGATTTTTTTTAATTAAATTAAATAAAATAAAAAAATAACTTTTTTTTTTTTAATAAATCGAAATTTAAAAAAAAAAAAAATCGTAAAATTGCAATTTTCATAAAAAATAATTATTCGATTGCGCTCAAATTTAACACGAGTATATTAATTCATGAAATTAAGGTTCTGTGAAAAATCATTACAATAGGATAAAGCATGTAGGTGTTATAAGTCAAAGAATTGTTTAAAAAATAAAAAAAAAACTTAAAATTTCGATTTTCATGAGAAATAATTTTTCGATTACGCTCAAATTTCACACGAATATCTAATTCATAAAATTAAGGTTCTGTGAAAAAATCATTAAAATCGGATAAAGCGTGTAGGTGTTATAAGTCGAAGAAATTTTAAAAAATCAAAAAAAAATCGTAAAATTGCGTTTTTTATAAGAAAAAAATTCTTGATTGCGCTCAAAAACGTGGCAGTTCTAAGTTCAGAGATTTCGAAGGCCTCCATAAAATTTCATCGCAATCGGAGTATCGGTTTAGCCGGAATCGTGTTAACAAACACACAAAAATACAGGAAAAAAAAAAAAAAACATTCCGGATTTTTTTCTCCAGTGTAGTGAAATGGAATCTTCGCTTCGCTCGCTTCGCTCATCCAATGAAGTAAGAAAAGTAATGTATTCAATGTTTATGAGAAGAGAGGAAGATATGAACAAAGAGATAAACCTGTGGTGAACGAGATAAGAACTAATGGCATAACTGGATGAGCGAAACGAAGACTTCAATTTCACTGACCCCCAAAAAATTTAGCTCGGGTGTTTTTTTTTTTGTTTTTTTGTTTTTTGTCTGTTTGTTAACTATCTACCAGGCAAACGGCACATCCGATCTTGATAAAAATTTGAGGGGACCTTCGAAATCTGTGAACTTAGAGGTGTATTGTTTTTGGGTACAATCGAAGAATTATTTAGGTGCGTGAACTTGGCACCCCCACTTTGCGCACTAATTCTGTACTAATTAGTGCTTCTAACGCACTCGGCCCCAGAATTAGTGCACGGTTAGTTTAGGAATGAATTACTAATTAGTGTTGGGGGTGCCAACTTCACGCTGCACCCCCACTTTGAGCACTAATTTCTAAACATGTTCCTCGAATTAGTGCTTAATTAGTGCTTTCGATCCCACCTTATCCCATAATTAGTGCACTTCCGGTTTGGTCCCTGCGACGCGGCGTCTGTTGGGGGTGCAGCACCCTCACATTGTTTATTTTCAAATTTTCTTTTACATGTATTTAGTGCTTAATTAGTGATTTCCATCTCACCGAATCCCATAATTAATGCACTTGCATGCAATCGTCGACAATTTAAGCAATTATGTGAATAACTTTTTAAAAAAATACAAATTTTGAAAAAAAAATTTACAAAAAAATTTTTATTTTTAAAATACTACATTGTGTAAAATTTTGAAGCTATTTGCTGTTAATTTCCGGGAGATAATATTTTTATGGAACCCTCCCCTTAACAAACTTAGCAATATTTGAGAAATATCGCATCATACACACGTTCTAACTTGACATTTTGGTGGACAATCGGTTTAAAAAACTATAATGCATAATTTGTGCATTTCAATACCAGAAAAATTACTTGAAACCAGAGAAAAATATCGCAACCGGAATGTCGTGACCCTCCTTAGACCCTTCAGCATTGGGTTGCGCCAAATCAACCCTTCCCCCCTCGCTTACAAAGGTCCTGGAT
The DNA here is from genome assembly GCA_024449915.1 of Sweltsa coloradensis. NCBI lineage: Eukaryota > Metazoa > Arthropoda > Insecta > Plecoptera > Chloroperlidae > Sweltsa > Sweltsa coloradensis. The sequence goes on from JAMZAV010004844.1 coordinate 95,383, forward strand.
CCGCCCCTGACAGGCTGCTAGTACTGTGTTATTTTAAAATATGTATTTATTTATTTATTTATTACAATGTCCAACTTTTTCAAGAACACATTATCTTTATCTATGTGGATAATGTTGGCATGCATACAATTGCATTTCCACTTCCGTTGGTATTCTAAACTGACATCCAGTATATCACTCATGCAAGGTCGTTCGCAGTTTCGACGCAGGCACGTTTGGAAAAAAATAACGATTTAACTCAATTCGCGAAGACCTAACTTACAGCACTAAACATAATTTCTATCCATCTTTTTATCAAGTGTACCTTAATGACCTTAAGTGGTATGAGAGGTATCTAATTGGTATCTACTATCCAATGACAGTAAAAGACAAGATGTCGCAGATAGATCCGAAGATTCCATTTTGTTGCGCATGTTGTTCATCAGTCAAGGTGCTCCAAATAACAATTAAATGTATTTAATAAGCATTAGAGTGTATGTTAATTTGAACACAAACCTTTCTTATATTTCTCCTCTGTTCCCATCTCACAAAAATTCATTAAATGGTTGAAACACTTTTCTCTTGTTTCTGGTATATTTCAAATGCACGAATTTGGCATTTTGAGTTTTTTTTTTTAAATATAGTATACCCAAGTCAGAAGTCACTAAGGGTTGATTAAGTTATTACGAATTATGGTGTTTCTTAGAGGTTTATAACCACCCGAAGGAACTTATTGTTTGAAATTTACAATCGTTGCGGGGTGAAGGACGGGGGAGGGAAAGGCGTGAACATATTTATCCCCACTTCGATTTTTCTGCATAAAAATATGGCACTAGACGCCAGCCGCGAGAGGGTATGCACAGATAGACAGCTCGACATGATTTAATGGCCGACTGGCTACAGCATTCTGCCAAGGTCAACCCCATTGCCACAAACCTGCATAGATGCGAAGATGGATATTCTAGCAGTGTTTTATCCTCATCCTAAAGTTATTTTCATATTTTTATAGTTGTAAATTGTAATGAATAACATACCAATTTAAATATAATTTTTAATTTGATATTGAACACGGTAATTGGTAAGTTATCCAAATTTGTGTCTCTCCAGAAACAACGAAATGCATAATATTTTATTTGGGCTGTCTTGAGCTCGTAGGATGAAAAAGCTCCAAATGAATGACGTAGGCATATGATAGTAAATTTCCGGTTAGATAACTAAATGAAACTAAAACGCAATTGTTATTTATAAAAAAAAAAATACGCATTTGGTATTGTGCAATAAGTAGGGCTGCTCAGCCTAATATAATAATATAATTTTTCTGCGAATTATAGCACGGCAGGTCACAAAGCAGTGTAGGCCTACCCAACGGGACAAGAGTTCGATTCACACACAAAAGCTAGATGTCCTAGAAAGGTAGTAGTGTAGTGTAGAAGATTAATAAATCAAGCACGTATTGTACTGAATAATACACTTTTATCAACAGGGGCGCATCTCAAGAATAAATTATAAATCGGAGTATTTTTTCTAGAAGTTATTATGCAGGACAGATTGTATATAATTATATTTGTCGCAAGTCGCCCGCAATAAATTCCGAAACTGACATTGGTAAGTACAAAAGCTTCCCGACGAGCGCCGACGAGGTACCATTGTACCAACCACATTGTGCGAATGGCAGGTCAAAGCTAGGAGTCAATGTTAAAACTTATGTCATTATTATTATGTTAATTTATAACACAGTCATGCCGTTAGATGTGGCACATACGATAAGAGCGCTGGTCCAAGACGTTCGGCGTTCGAAATCTCAATGAAATTAGCAAGGCAACACTACGATTTGAGCCGAAAAAGTGCGTTACCACCATTTTATTAGGCCTAAATCAACCCAGAAATTACACATACGGGAGTGATTCCTAATTAAAATGAAATTGAGAAATATACTACTAGTACTACCATCTCATTCATCTGAGTAAAATATTATGAACATGCGCTAAGTTTTTCCAATTCCGTCCGTGGGTCACAAACATTGTTGTAACTTTAAACTAGAGGTGCCCCCCCCCCCCACCCTAGATTAACGAGCATTGTTCATATAAATCCTCCCTGCGCGCATCCTCATTCCCAAGTTTAGAGGCCTACACCTCGCATCTCGTGTAATTTAATTGACAATATTATTGATTTTCCAAAATCTAGAGACCTAAAACTTTAAAACGAAAAATTGCAGTCACATTTATAAATGAGTGCATTTTTGTTTGTGACGATGTTATATTCCAAAACTTGTAACTAATACAGAAATTATTTACAATCACTTTCACTGATCATTGTCACGAAGCCATTTTCAAAGTCAATCACCAAGTAATTTATTCACTTGTTTTTTTATAAACAACAATATACGACGTATGCTGCCTTCTGTAGTCCACAAAACAATCACAGCTCCGCTGTGGGTGACATTTTATGATTTAGTAAGGTATTTTAGTATCTATGGTGAGCGCAATCAGAAAACAGCCGGCCAATGACCAATCTTATTCATAAATAGGTATGTAAGATCAGCAATCAAAATAAATAAGATATGTTTCACTCAGTGGTATAAAATAAGATACTTTCAGTAACAACGCTATGCAAGAGTAATATCTGACCAACGACAGTACTATTTATAACTCCATGATCTGACATTACATTGTGTGTGACATTGTTCGAACTATCGGCCATGTGCACTGCAGTGCAGTATCGATGAAGCGCGTGAGATCGCCGGGTTCAAGGACACGCGTGTACTACACACTGAACTATTTTGCTTATATATCTACGTAACTATTGATGTGAATTACGTAAATGTTATTTGCAGGACACAAAGAAATGGGTATCAAAAGACTCGTCTTGATGTCAGGAACAAGAATAAAGACGTTTTAACCGCGGATAACGATTTAGGTCGTCAAGAGCGGGACCCAAGGGCTCGTGCTCACGTTCACGGCGTCATGCTTTTGCTAAGATGTGATTCATTGTTTTCATAGGCCTAAGGCCAGAAAATACATAACATAATTTATATTCGTGTTGACAGTCTACCTTATCAGTAACAACGGACAACTGATTTTCAGTGGGCACCGACGAGTGAATTCATGCGCCAACGAAAGATCGGCATTAAAAATTAAGAAAACGCGTCCGAACTAGTTGGACACGATTCACCCGAGGGAGACGCCAGAATCAACAAGATTAAATCGGATAAACTTAAAAATGTATTATGTGTGTCATAAAATAAAATATGTTGTCATCTAGGCCTACATCCAGCGAGAAATCGTAGACCTAATAATAGTATAGTTCGTACATTACGTCTAATTATATGGCAACAATTCTCGAGATGTCTGTCCTATGGATATGACCAAATGACTTTGACAGCCGAGCCCTATAACAAACGATTTTACTTTTCTTGCACATATCATGATGAAAGATCGCTCTCACTATATCTTAAAATAGAAATAGTAAGTAGTAGTTTAGAAATCACCATCATCAACAATCATCATAGAAATCAACATAATACGATAAGTGTAGGCAACCTTAATTTCTGATGCCGTCCGCGGTGGCACATATACTATTGTGACGCTGGCGAATTTCAGGACGCGGATTCGAATCCTGCACAAGGCACTGTTTTTTGTAATTGTCTTTCACACTCATCCATCATTTACTCATCGTCTCGAATAGCAAACTTGCAATAATAAGGACGTTTTACAACAACAATAATCACTATCATTAATTTCTGATAACGAATATTGTGGAATTATTTCGGCAACGATTTGAAAAGCTGTACCAGGAAGCAAACCTCAAAATAGCAGATTGTTTTTATGTAATCTGATGTCGAGCACATCCGTTATCTAGATCCCGCCCAACAAATGGAGCCAAAAATGTATTTTGCAAGGTGTACGTCCTTTCAAACTTGAAACTACGTCTGCATTTTTCTTCCGATTGAAATAATTTGTGTCAATCCACGTTTATATCATTTTTAGAGGAATATCTTTACATTGCACATACTTTTACCGATATCAGGAACTTATGCAAATTCCCTATTGTTACAATGCAGGATAAAAAAATATACAAATCATAATTGCAAACAACGAGAGTCTTCCCACCCAGTCAAAGATCTCATTTCAGTGAGGGACTTCAATTAAAGCAATCCGAACCGACGATAACATCGACTGGCGAAATAATCGGGACATTTGAAATCGTAGTTCACAGATGGCCATGATTCCTCCGCGGATGAGTCAGCATAGACATAACTACTTCGGAACAACCATTTACAACATGTGCTTCATGCTAAGACGGTTTCAAAGCCACACTCTCAGTGGATGTAATGCGATATACCCTATACCCATAGATTATGGGTTGATTCAAGTCGGAAATCGAACCAGCGACCTTCTGCTATGGAAGCAGGGACGCTATCCTTTGGACCAACAAGCCACAAACATTACTTGGCAGACTTGCTTGCCCCCAGAGTAATGAAATGAAATATTCTGTAATAATAATTCAACCATTACGTATTATAGTGGATGGGTAATTTCTGTCCTATGGATATGACCGGTCGAAAGGCCCGACCCGACTACCGTACTTTAGCAAACGATGTTATTTTCTTTATCGTGCTGAAAGAACGCTACACGATATCTAGAAAATAGAATAAAGGTTCATTTTGGTACTATATATAATATAATAACTTACTAATCGAAAACAAACAATATTTGCTTAGCTCTTACAACGCGGACATTGCGGAGAATAAAAATTATAATCTACTAAATAAAGAACGCGATATACATATTTAGACAGTCTCAAATTCTGATATCGTCCGCGGTCGCACTCGCACATATTATAATAGTATTGGGACGCTGGCAAATTACACTAGGAGGACGCGGATTCGAATCCCGCGCAAGGCATAGGTTATCTGTAATTGTTCTTCACTCTCGTCCATCACCACTCGTAGTCCGAATAGCATGATATCAATAAAAGTGATGTTGAACAACAATAATCATGGTCAATAATTTCTGATAGCGAATATTATAGAATTCTTACGACAACGATGTAAAAAGCTGTAAGCAAACCTCAAAATAGCAGATTGTGTTTATGTAATCTGATGACAAAGCACATCCGGTGTCCAGATCCTGCCCACTTTACCTCCCCTACTTGTTTCGAAACAGACACGATCGAATAACACTAGAGAGCGCCACCAAATGGAGCCAAAAATGTGCTTTGCATGGCGTTCGTACTTTTCAAACTACGTCTACATTTTTCGTCCGATTTGAAATATGTTTTTTTTATTTTACTCAGAAATGAACTGTTATTCTACGTACATCGGCCTGATTTCCCAAATTTAATTCACTTCTGGTCACACAAGAGCAGTTAACTTTGAACGGAAATGAACAATTTCCTATGGACTTTGAGGACTCGTGGGGGGAAAGGTTATGACTTAAATGAACAAAACGGCTATGTACGAGAAATAAGAATTTAGTTATCTATCAGAGGAAAAAAACAGAATGAAAAAATAATGATTACCCTGTCCGTAGTTTGAAAAGTACGAAAGTACTGCACATGGCACGATTGGAGTGCTATTTAAATCGCACCCAATCCTCTTAAGGGAGGGGGGCGGGGGAACACGGACGTTTGTATCCTACGCATGTTAAATTATCCATTTACTACGGTACATTTTTTTTAAATATCCATACATATAAATCTATTATTTTCTAGCTGCAGAATTTAATCCTTTACACTTTCCCCTTTTCATTACACAGAGTCTGTAGCTGGAAACTATATTTAATTGCGTTTAATTAAACTGTGTGTTTAGTGTATTTAAAAACAATTATAGTAACACTTGTTTGAATTATTATAGTTAGAAGTAATACAAAAACCGTATTATTGAAAGGGGCAAAATTTTGAGACTCAATATATCTAAATGACTTAATTTTCAAGACATTTGCATCTAGTTCCTGAGAAAAATGTACCTTTGTATTAAAAAATAAGATTCTGAGAAAATCAACGTCAAAGTTTCACAACTTACAGTTAGTGCATTCAAACTATCGTAATTTTTGTGTTGTTACAAAAAATATTTTTAAAATTAAAAAAAAAATTATAGAATAACACATAAATAAATTACTAAAAAAAGTTTTTTTTAAACTCTGACGGCTATGTGGCATTAAAGGTGGGCTGTCGCGAATATGAAATGTGCTCATACACGCAAAAAGTCGAACGCCGCAAACGCGAAGTCTCTACGATTTCACATCGGTGAGCTAGGACGATTTAGCTCTCGGCAGCCGATTTCGTGACGTCACCGCTACTACTCGTGTGCCAGCGCCAGGCTTGCATACTTCCACCCGTGCAGTGTGAGTTACGCGCTTGTCTCGCTCCGCGGGCTTGTCGTTTACCTTCATTGTCATTCATTTTGCCCACCCTCCATAAGATGTTCTTCTAGTGTTGTTATGACAACATACACATCAATATTGTGCACACAATATTACACACAATAAATTAAACACAAACACAAATTATACACAATATTATGGCTGTGAATGTGTCTAGGAGGGTATTTAATCGCGTTATTGTCTTTGTAGTGAGTGTTTCTTGGTTAAAATTGTTATAATTTGACTTTTAACATGCCGTGCTGTTCAGTCTTTAAGTGTAAAAAGAGTCATGGACAAGTAATTGACGGAAGACGAATCAGTTTTCACAAGTTTCCAAGCAGGGTTCGATCTCCAGTCCGTCACAAAGCGTGGGTGAATAAAATCAGTTAGTTTGGTTTTACGCCAAGTGTGACTTCGGTGGTATGTTCCAATCACTTTTCTCCTGCCGATTTGATGTATAACATGAAGAGTAAGAGCATGCATGGCCAAAGCTATTAAAGCTGTCGAGAAGAAAGCACCTGGTTTGAAAGACTGGAAACCAAATAATTTAATCAACCATTTGTGGTGGTCATTGATGACCTGCAATGGCGACGACGTTGTTTTGGTCTAAAGTTCAAATCTGTTCTCTCACACGATACATGGGAAGGCAATGCTCATTCCACTGTGTACCCGTGACGATTTCGACGAGGATAGGGAGAGGGACGTCGACTGGATAGATGAGTACTCTCACGATTTTAGAGTTTTGTCGAACATCATTCTGGACAATACATTCCTTCAGGACTTGCGGCATACAAGCACTATTGTCTCACGAGCAACCTAAAATTGTTTCATAATGAGCGACTAAAATACTTGCCAAAGAAATCAGCCTTATTCTACGATGGTATGGTACTCCGCGGCATGTTGGCGATCATCGATCATTATAAAAACGTTGGGTGGGATGTCCATCGCACTGAAACGCTATATTCCAAGTTGGTAAAGAAGTATAACTCCGTGAGGAGTGAGGACAAGTGTTATTGGCGTTCGTCAGAGGTGACATAAGATGTGGCCATTGATGATGATCCTGTTCTTGTTGATGTGTCTCAGAACATCTCTCCAATTCCCCGGCCATCATTAGAAAGAAATGCAAATGTTCGATTCTCAAGATTCCAAGAGTACAAAGATAGCATCGTGCGCGGTGTCCTTTGAACATGATATGTATATAATAATTGTATTGTTGGATTGCGCGGTGTTCTTTGAACAGTACAATACATCATTGCATATAATATTGTTTTTGATTGCGCGGTGGCGGTATCCTTTGAACAGTGAGGAACTGAGGTGAGCGACATTTTTACTTTCCCAAATTTTGTTGTTTGGTGGACACCTGAAGAATATTTTAAATCTAGGTGGTAATTTCATTTAAATCAATGATAATTGCAACATTATGCCTCTCAATGCAAGTTACAATAGATCATGAAATCCCAAGCAGTGTCTTGTGACAATATTCACGAGTCGACAGCGGCTAGTGATACGCGCTTATGCGTGCCCGGCAAGGGATCTGCACGCGCATCCAAGAGTCGACTCGTAGCGGTGACGTTTCACCCCCACCACTTCTAAAAGAACACTCCCGCTAACTTCCGAACCGAAACTCCGTTTGAATTCTAGTTTTCGACGCTCTATTCAATCTTACGACAACTCAAAGTTAATTAAATAATATGAGCATGGTCGAAAATCATCTTCAACCGTGACAGCCCACCTTTAACAACCCAGCAGCCGACCATCCCTTCAAATTGACCAATAAAGAACAAAAAAGTACATTGTAATGCACACAATGAATGACAATGAATAACTACTTCAAATTGAAAAACTTTTCAAACTGACCAACCAAGAACAAAAAAATGTATCAAGAAATGTACAACAACCAAAGTTAATCATCAAATCAGTGAACAATCCCTTCAAATTGACCACCCCTTCAAATTGATCAATAAAGAACCAAAAATGTACATAGGAATGTCCACAAACGAAAGTTATCACCCAAATTAGTCAACCACCCCTTCAATTGACAACCCCTTCAAACTGACCAACAAAGAACAAGTGAGTAAAGGAACAACTCCGAGATCCACAGCCCTATCTAGTTTCCTGTTAATAATGGAGGTGCCGTCTAGGAGGTGCTCGTTCGTTCCCTGGAGATCGCCAGTCATCTAGAGGTCTTGAATTGAAGTTAGTTTGTCGATTTTTGTATCTATCATTGTTGAAATTCGTAGCAAAGTTGTGGTAGTAGGTGTTTTCATAGTTCCTTTTTTGTCTAGGAATGAAGGAATGAATGGAATGAATTTTTCTTTGAAATCTTCAAAGGAATCAAACTCATTTCCCAGCATCCATGGTATGCAATGACCCTTCAAGCACTGTAGAGTGAACGCCAACCTCCTGTTGTTATTTACCGAATAGTTCTTGAATCGGCTTTCTAACAAGTTCAGTCCCCGTCTGGGCCCGGGGTAGAATTGGCCCAGAGCATGGCTCTGCTAATCGTAAAAGGCGATTCAAGAGAAAAAGTCCACCTCGCAAACATCAGCTAGAAAGAGCGGAGTATCTTACTCCCCGAAACTAAAGGCGAGCTCTGGCAATCGTCGTCGGGGACCTTGCCCCCTTCCCTTGACGACCCCCCGGCGACGATGACAATGACACAACGAACGATGACAAAGACGATGACGACCACGACGTGAGAAACCCCCCTTCTTCCCCTTACCCGTGGCTGGTTCTGACCAGCATGGGCCCCTCCTCCTCCTCCCTTCCCCCTAGATTAGAGTGGTGCATTATGACCTTACGGTTGACGTGTTCTTAATTCAAATAAACAAAATAACAAGTTCAGAAATTCAATGGGATGAATACCTCCATCTCCCATGAATATTATGCCCTCTCTGAGTAGTTGGTCTCCTACACCGCTATAGTTTGCATTAACGGTGGTTCCCGTAATCACTGTTACCCCTTGAGTTTCCAAATCTTGAATCTTTTTTTTATTGGTTAGAATCGCAATTTCCATCTTCTTTGTATTGGATTGAATAGTATTTTCCAGACCATTGCAAGTTTCTGTATTTTTTTTATCTCATTCTCGCTTTCCTTCTACTTGTGAGACTTCTTTTCGTACTTCCTCTGATTTCTTGTCATTATCATCAATTTTGACATGGATATCCCTTATCAATTCCATAGCACCATCTTCTTTGACTTCTATGTTCTCAACATCTTCAGTTACTTTTAGCTGCACATCTATGATTTTTTTTCTAAGGTGTAGAAAAGTTTATCATATTTTTTCTAATCTATTTTGGATGATATCCATTTGTTGATTTACATTATCGATTTCATATTTAACATCCTCTAGTTTCTCGTCCATAATCTTACCCACTTCATTTTTCATGCTATTTTCCATGGTACCCATTTTATTTTCAAGCTACATAGTTTAGTCTCCAAGAAATTCATTAAAAAACTTATTTCTGGACTTAACTCCAAACTGTCCTCCGTTGAAATGCTGGTCACCTCGGTTGCCATGTGCATATCTAAAACACTATCCATCTGTCCCAACTCTGTCCTCCCTACATCTTGAGAAACATTTTGCAACCCTAGCTCTATTTCATCAATAGCAACACCTTCAATTGGACTAGCCATTATCTCAAAGCCTAGGTTTATTTGTAGCCAAGTGTGTATTTGAGACCCCTAATCTCTGCGTAACATTATCTCCAGTACGACCACTAACGTTGGGCTGCCAAATTGTAACGATACGTACACCTCAAATTGAATTCTACTTGTGAGACTTCAGATAGACAAGTTCTTCAACCTAACCCACCTCGGCTAGCCTACACAGTCAATGAGCAAACACACTTGGCTTACAAATTCTGAGAGCATTAGACATTTTATTTTACAAAGAAAGAATACAGCAAATATTTATTTAAATTGATCTGATGTCTCATGACCACATAAACCATGAAAGTTCATATCATACAACCTTCTTTGTAGTCCAGAAGCTTTTCACCCACGAATGTTGTACTTGAGTCTGATTCTTCATCCATCCGTAGTCTTCTCTTGATAGCCTTTACACTTCCAGTCTTCTCAATTGTTCTTTTAATGTTCTCAAAAGTATATTACTAGTTGCCAAGTTGTAGACACATAAACTTATAAAATAAATTAATGTTAAAAGAATCACTTTAGCTTTGTTTCATTAGAGCCAAACTCCTTGATCTGAACTCATACTAAAATGTTTCCAAGATGGCCAAACTATTCACTTTCCAAATCATTGTTTTAAAGTTCCAGATTTTTGTATATTTTTTACACATCACATAACACACTTTTTAATATTTATTTATTTTTTATAAATTCAAATTTGCTATATTTACCTTTAATAGCCATTATCAGAACATTATAACAATTTTAAATAATATAATTATCTTATCTTTTAAAACCATAAGTAAAAAATACAGCCTTCTGAAACTTGCTAATAAATGTAAACAAACTACTCAACTGAAAATCACTGCCTACTTGAATCATTTCATACATTTTAAGAAGTCACTGCCTACTGGATCTTAAATACTTTAACCAAGTTTTAGATTTAAGAGACTGGTACTTAACACAACATAACTTATTCATCAAACTCATTTCATTATCTTTCAATATCACAGACGGCGCAATATGACATACTCGGTTAAAGAGCCCTAGTTTCTCACCTCGTCGGTAAGTTTTTGGCATGAGTTATTTTCTCGAATAGCCTAAATATATTAATAGATTCGTTAAGCAACATAATTAATCATCATCACATCATCAACATAATTAATCCCCCGTCTGAGCACGGGATAGAATCTGGTCCAGAGCATGGCTCTGCTAATAGTTCAAGGCGAGGAAAGAGAATATATAGTCCATCTCTAAAAATCAGCTAGCAATTAGGGGAGTACTTCCTGAAAATATTGGCGAGCTCCAGCGATCGTCGTTAGGAACCTTCCCCCTTCTCTTGATGACCTCTTCTACGTCGACGAACATGACAACAAGAACAATGACAAAGACGATCACGACGTGAGATTCCCTTTTTCCTCACTCTACCCGTGGATGGTTCCGACCTTCATGTGACCTTCCACATCCCCTCGGACAGAGCGGCGCATTATGACCTAACGGTTGACGCGCCCGTAATCTAAATAAACAGAACAAACTCTTCTATAAATAAAGATCACAATTTAATATCTAACACAGCATAAACTCATCTCATCAACTTTCATTATCACAGGCGGCGCAATAAGACTTAACCGGTTGAAGCGCCCTAGTTTCTCACGTCGTCATCTGATACCGGCTCCCACCCCCTCCGGCCAACTGAGTGCTCGGCCGGCGTGCTGTATCTGCCCGGGTTGTTCACCCATGGAACGACCTGCCGCCCGCCCTCACAGACTGCCCAGTGAGTCACTCCCCTCCCTGTGCAAGGAGCACTTGTGGCAGAACCTATCACAGGTGCCGTGTTAGTTTGTGCTTCAGCAAGGCTCTTCGCGGCACGAGATTTCTTCACAGTTAGAAGTGTTTTAGCAAAATATTTGCTAGAGTCGACGCCGTTTCTCGTCAAAGTACTTTTAACTTCCTTCGTTGTTGGGTTTAATTATGACAAGGATAAACAACAATATTTATTTATTTATTATTTATTTAACGTCTATCCTTTTCAGTTATAAAAACTGATTTACAAAGGAGGACAACTAAATAAATCTAATTACATAGATGTCGAAACAACAATAAACTACATTTTCGTAAATATTTGAAATAGTAGCATTACAACAACAATGCATTTAACACAAGAATTTTGGTAACAAATATAATGATATTATATACATTTAATGAATGAATCAAATATAAAAAAGGTGGAGAATGAAAAGAAAAGAAAAAAAAGGAAAGGAAAGAGGAAAAAAGGAAAAAAGGAAAAAAAAACATTAAAAAAGAAAAACGAAAATAAAAAAAATGATTTATTAGACGATCCCACTAAAACGAATATGAGGTTTGCCAAAAATCAGGAACAGCAAATCAGGGAGTATAATCAAACTTTCGCGGAAGAAACCACCGAACGCGAAATCTTTATTCTTGTGTTCAATCTTCATTTTTGTGTTCGAATCTTGACTCATATATATAATTATATCAGATATATAATTATTTAAAATTGTTCATGTCAAACTGATCACAGCAATGATACAGGACACCTAACTCAAGTTGCAAGCTCCATCAGTGGGCGGCAACCAGACAATCTAGGCAGAAAATATTATTGAAAATACATTGTTTATATCATAATCAAAGCAATAATGAACAAACAAAGAGAAAAGTAAAATCAATAATAAGAAATTATGAAGGTAAATTGACATTTCACAAACACACAGACAATAACCTACAAATAAATAGTAAAAATCAATTTTTTGCTCTTTGATTCATCATCATTGCTTCAATTTTACTTTTAAATTGTACAATTCCTAGATTAGTAAACTGGCTTCTAATATCATAAGAAATTAAATTCCAATAGGATACACCTCTGTACATAAATGACTTTCTAAATGCTTCAGAATTTAATCTAGGAACTTCCAATGAGTTTATTAAAGTAGAATTTCTATCACGATCAACAATTTTTAAAAATATTGGGTAGAATACCTAAAAACATATCTTTCAATACTTTGTATGTATTAACCAGCACGCTATACTTCATCCTTTCCTCAATCGTGAAACAATCAGACTGCAAATCTTGGTTCAAGGGAAATGAATCAAACAGATGGTCAATTCTCTTCTGGAGTACAACATACTCAGTAGAAGGTCTTACTGCCCAAACCACTAAGCAATAATCAATAACAGAGTGAATATAAGAATCTACAAGTAACCTCAACATTCTCTCGGTTACAAACCTCTTCATTCTACTTATAATTCCAATTGCTGATGATACTTTATTACACACATATTCATAATGTTTCTTAAAATTTAAATTACAATCTAAGAAAACTCTAAGATATTTAAATTCATACACTCTAGAAATTAACTTACCATTACAATTTAACGTCAAATGAATATCATTCATGCTTCTATCATTAGCCTTATGAAAAATCATTAAAATTTGTTTTGCTTTAATTAATATCAAGTTCCTGAGTTTTAAACCAATCATCCATCCTCTTTAGAACTTCTTGAAGACGTCTTACAATCTCTTCGACATCCATACCTTCTAAATAAAAGACCAAGTCATCAGCATATAAGATATAATTGATGCCTCCCATTATAGTAGATATATCATCTATATAAAGAATAAACAACAGGGGTCCTAATATTGATCCTTGGGGTACTCCACAAAATATATTGAATACTTTTGAACTATATTTTGCAAGATTTATAAACATTTTTCTATTTAAAAAATAATCCGCCAAAATTGATAGCAAATAAGGACTTACGTTATACCTGGTTTTTAATTTTATTAAAAGAGGTAAAAAAGGTACTGAATCAAATGCTTTCCTAAGATCAACAAAGACAGCTCCAACCTTACCATTACGTTTATCAATCCCTTTATAGATAAAATCTGTAAATGCTAGAAGGGCACTTTGCGTTGACCTACCTTTCCTGAAACCATGCTGGTTTGCACTTTAACCTTCAGATGCATCCACTTCATGGATTAACCTCTTATGTAAAATATTTTCAATAATTTTCCCTACAATTGGAAGAGTTGATATAGGTCGATAAGAATTCCTATCACTCTTTTTACCTTTACCCTTATAAAAAGGCGTTACCCTTGCCAATTTCAGCTGTGTTGGTAAATCACCTACAAGAAAGAAATGGGAAATTAGATATGCTAATAATCCGATTATTGATGCGCATTTCTTAAATACTATGCATGGAATCTCTTTAATTGTTGCGGAGCTTCTAATTTTAAGGCTTTTAATTACTGAAATGACTTCTTCATTAGTGACATTTGTATGCAGAAGATTCTCTGCTTCTCTTCTATTTAAATCTTTAAATTTTCCAATTTCACTGGAAACATCTACATCGTTCACAACAAAACTTTTTTGTAACAAACAGCAAATATCTGGATTAGACGTGTAGGATACCCCATTCTCTGTCAGTGAGGCTATGCTACACTCTCTTTTCTCTTTGTTACCTGTCAACTTATTATAAACTGACCATAAAGATTTTGAAGAAATATCATTATCAAAAGAAGACTTAAAATGCTCACGCTTAGAAAAACGAATCTGATTATTTACCTTATTTCTAACTTTCTTGTATTCCTCCCACGTTGAATGCCTTCTAAAAATTCGGAATTCTTTGCGCAAGTGGTCTCTCCTATGCATGGATTTCCTAATATCTGCTGTTAACCATGGGGCTGGCTTACCTTTAACTCTAAATTAATTTATGATCACTTAATCCTACACTTATAATACCTGACTGAATAATATTTTCATTGTGATTTGCATAAACATGATCAATTAAAGTAGCTGACCTATTATTAACCCTAGTAACAGAATTTATCAATTGTACCAATCCATTCTAGTGAGAAATTTGAAATTATTTACTGGTAATGTCTTCTTACTCAAATCAATGTGAAAATCACCTAGAAAAAACAATTCATTAGCTTCCGATTTTAAATTATTTACTAAACTATCAAAACAATCTGAAAATTCTTCTAACTTTACGTGTAGAGCTTTATAAACTGCTGTAAAAATCATTGGCTTTATATTCGGAAGCCAGAATTTAACTGACAGCAACTCAACATCTATCGGATAATCTATCTAATATCTATATATCTAATATAAATAAATAAATATCTAATACTTATCTAATAATAATCTCGATAACGGTACAAAATATCTAAAGACTGATTAGAGACAGCTATGAAGTTTCGATGGTAAAATATAAAGCAAGAAAATTTTTCAAATAAAAAAATCAGTGCGATTTGTATTTAAATAATGCATTTAATTTATTATATATCAAATTAAATTCTAAATAACAATCACAATTTCAATCATGTTTCGTGCAGGCTATAGTTCTCACAAAACCACATAGCTGTCTGCAGTCAGTTTTCCATATTTTGCAGCGTTCTCAATAATCACTAAAAACTGTTATTTCGTGTGGTTTTGTTGTGAACCCCCCTGCCTTACCCTACCCCTGGATGGTTCTGACCTGCACGGGCCCCTCCTCTCCAATCATGGTTCATTATGAGCTAATGGTTGATGCGCCCTTAATCAAAATAAACCAAAACATAAACCAAAATCCTATCAAAAAAATATCGATCCCTGGTTAGTTATCTCTCACTCGTCGATTCCGTCGGGGCCGTATTGGTCGCTTTAGTTAAGTATTGTTATTCGTTTGAGAAAGCTAATAATCTGGTTGTGTTTACGTGTAGGCCAAGGCTTATCATCCACATTTTTATTTATTTATTTATTTATTTATTTATTTATTATTTATTTAACGTCTATCCTATTCAGTATTTAAAAACTGATTTACAAAGGAGGACAACTAAATAAATCTAATTACATAGATGCAGAAACAACAATAAACTACATTTTCGTAAATAATTACAACAACAATGCACTGAACACAACAATTTTGGTAACAAATAAAAATTATATTATATGCAATTAATGAATGAATCAAATAAAAAAAGGGTGGAGAATGAAAAGAAAAGAAAAAAAATCAAACAAACAAATTTTGGCTAACGAAAAATATCGCAATCCTTTCGACCTCGACCAACAACAACCGGAACGATTACTGTTGCAAACGTAGGCTTACGGATCCAACTCGGTCGGAGTTATAGAATCGGGGTCCAGCACGGGATGTTCCTCCCCATCTTCACTAGGATAGAGAAGCGCAACAGTTGACGCGCCCTTTTTTATAAATTAAAAAATCTATGTAAACCCAAAAAAGCCAATCAATACCTTTTTTTAATTTACAAAATCGCAAAATTTTCACAATATCGCGATAAAAAGGCTTAATAAAACAAAGAATAACAAATAATATATTATCCCGGCTACAATAATTAATTACTTTTAATATTGTTATTTTAGTGTAATATGATTCAAAATAAATTTAGAGCCTCACTTAAGCATAAATAATAAAAAAAAACGGGAAAAAAAAATTTTTTTCTTTATCACCCCCCTTTCCTATGAATCCAGGAGATAAGACTTGTATTAGAAAAATTGTATTTAACTCACTGGTATTTTGAAAACCCGGGGGTTTTGCCTTGTCTGCCCCGGTAGAATGTAGTGCTGTGGTAAAAGGCGGGAAAGAGAAAAGATTATCTCGCAAACATCAGCTAGAATTAGGGGAGTATCCCTAAAACTAGAGGCGAGCCGCAGCCCGTCGTTGCGGCCCCCTTCCCCATTCCCATCGGGGGATGTTTCTGACAAGCATAAACTTTCCTCCATACATCCCTTATGGGTTTTTGAGTGGCGCATAATAAGCTAAGGGGGTGACGCGCCAATAAAAAAATTTAAAAAACTGATGAATTTTTTAATTTTTTTACTTTTGATTATTTTCGCACGGGTGGAAATGTATTTTTTGGGTGTGAATAAAGGTAAATAAATAAAATAAAAATTATTATAATTTAAATTACGCATAACTAAAAAACCAACTTAAACAAAACTACAATATTACAAGCACAACATAACAGTTTATTACCTATTTCTAAAGACGCCTTTCCTCATTCAGATTACTACCCTCCCCCCCCCCCCCCCCAAGTCCCCCCATCAGGTTCTATCCCTGGGTGTAGTGACCTAAGCCGGGCTCTGCTAATAAAAAGGCGGGGAAGGGACAAAGTCCATCTCGCAAACATCACCCTTGTAAGGGAGGGGTTTTTTTTCCCCGAAACTAAGGCAAGCCCCTGGGGTCGTCGTCGAAAACTGGAGGACTTTGTTCGAGTATCAAAAACCTTATCACCTATCAAAACGAATCACTTTCCCTAACCATTTTTAATATTCACAAAAAATTGATATGTTATTGAAATAAATTTTCTATTCCCCGTCTGTCCCCGGGTGTGGTTGGGCTCAGCGCACTGGCTAAATTGACGACTAGTGTTTTACCCCCCCCTGACGCCCGAAAGAAACGTGGGAAAATGATGTGGGATAATCCTCATTCACAAGATGACCCTGCTAAACGGCCAACACTTATCACGTTAACTTTTATTCTATTATAATTTGGAAAAAACCTTTGGAATAATCGTATAAACAATAATTCCTTTCCCAAAAAGTGATGTCTCAAATTTTTTATACACAGCCGAAAAACTTTTATATCGATGTATATTACACAGGGAAAAAAATTTTAAAAAATTATAATTTTTTGTCAACTTCTATTTAAAAAAATAATTTTCTACGGTTTTCAACAAGCCCTCATTCAAAGTATGCACCGACTCTTAAGACAAAAAAATAAATTAACTTTCTTGATAAAAGGCACTGAACGAAAATTCACAAAAAGATTTATACGCAAGGGTGTGTGTTTTCAAAAAAAATACCTTTTTTTACGTGCGGGTGAGCCGTAAAAAAACTCATCTGCTATTACCATGCTGAAAATTTTTCGTTCAGTGCCTTTCTATTCAAAAATTGATTTATTCTTTGTTAAATAGTCCGTGCATATTTAAAAAATATCTTCAAAATCCGAAAATAGTTTTTTTTCAATTGAAGATGAGAAAAGTTATAATCTTTGATTTTTTTTTCATGTATAATACTAAATCGTTAAAAAAATTTTGGGGAGTGTTAAAAATTCAGATAATCACTATGAAAGAAATGAATGTTTGTACTACTATTCAAAAGGTTTTGTCCAATGTCAAATGGAAACCCAATTTAAGCGTGATAAGGTTGCGCCTTTCAGCAGGCGTCATTTGGGAAAATGGGGTTTTTCCCCACCTTCTCGTCACGTGACTTAGCGCTCCGCCCATCCCCCATCGTAAATTGAAAACCCACGAGTGTTTAAACCCCCATTCCCCCCTAATACTCTGGCTTTTCAGACTACACGGACTTTACTCCCCTAGCCCCTAGGCTAGAGTAGGGGGCAAAAAATAAATAAAAAAATCTTTAAATTTAGAGTCTTTTCACTTAGTCATAGAACTGTTTTCGGGGGGGGGGGGGGGGAAAGCTTTAGGCCCCGACACCATCCCCTGAAAACAACGCCCCTAGAAACCGCTTTTTTTATCAATGAAACACCGATCAATCAAGCGGGGACACGATTCCCCCGGGCAGCGCCAAATCCAAGACTGAATTATAGAAAAACCTTAGGAATTTTGTCCTCGTTATAGGAGGGCTCCAAAACACCGTTTAAAACCCCAAAACCAAGAAAAATTTAGGAACTTATGAAAATCAAAGTTAAAAAAACGTTCTGCCTTTTTGGGGGAATCAAACCCCGGGGCCTTTTCTGCTTGGAACAGAGACGCAACCACAATACCATTGAACCACACACACGACCAGCGAACAACATTTTCCTAACGGTTGATGCCCCCTTAAATACAAAAACTTTTAAATAAACCCCATCGATCTAACACCATATTTATGTCTATTTTGTATTTTTAAATTTGTACTATCGGATGAGAATATTGCTAGATAATCACGTAAATAAAGAACTGTGTTATTATTAATTTTTCCCTGCTACAGTGAAAGGGTGGCTCCCCTGGTCCCAAGCAGTTCGTACCCCAAACTGGGCGGGCCATAGATTATTTTTAAACAACAAGTCGATGGGCGGAGCTCTGTAAAAATTTTTAAAAATTTCGTTCGTAAACTTTGTTTAGCCAAATTGAAATCACAAAACAAAATGTAATCTTTTTTTTTTAAAATTAAATTTTTCTTAAGAAAATTCGTCTCAATAATTTTCTGTTTTTTAAAAACTTTGAAGACAAAAAAACACAACAGCTTATTAAATAAATAAAAAAACAATGTAAGGGAGGCCCAATAATAAGCAACGGGTTAAAGCGCCCAGTTGCTCACTCGTTGTAGAATACATGTTCTAGTTTTTTGATGGTTTATACAACAGAACCTCAAATATGTTTGATCCTATTTTCTCTGGTTTTTTTGTCTGCGCGAAAAATTTCATTTAAAAAATGCTTTTTGCTTACCAAAGGGTTTTATAAAACAATACTTTTTTTAACCCCGTCTCCCGGGGGTAGAATAGGCCCAAAAACATGGGTTTTGCTAATCGTACAAGGCGATTATAGTCAAAAGTCCAACTAGCAAACATCAGCAAAAAAATAACGGAGTATATTACTCCCGAAAATAGACAAACTCTGGCAACGTCGTCGGGGGAAAACCCTTTCCTTTCCTTTGACGACCTTTTCCCCACGACGATGATAATGACACAACGAACGGTGACTATGACAAAAAAAGATGACTTCCCCGACGTGGGAAAAACCCTTTTTGCCCCCTACCCGAGGCTTTTACCAGCAGGGGCCCCCCTCCCCACCTTAAATGGCGCTTATGACCTTCGGCTGACGCAGAAATTTAAATTTAAATTTTTAAATAAAAATTAATAAAAATTTGAAAAAAAATATATTCTCAAAAAACCCATAAACTCATTTCATTAATACTATACACAGGCGGTGCAAAATACCTAACCAGTTAGCGCTCTTATTTCTCAGTCATTTACAATAACTTAATTAGCTATATCACCATTCCTTCCATTGTTTGGGCTTTTTTTAAATTTTTTTTCTTTCTAAGGCCCCAAAAACCCAAACCCCAAAAGTCCCCCCCCCTACCCACTAAAACTTTTTTTAAAAAAACCCGAGGGGTCCTCAACCTTAGCCCGGAACGGGGGGACGCGCCCCTTAAATTTTATTAAAATTTGAAACCGCGCACGCAAATTTGACCTCTACATCACAAGAAGGACTTTTTTCATTGACGATGGCGACAAAAATTCCAAATTTTTCCTTTTGAATTTTGATAACCAAATTTAATTTTAAAAAAAACTAGGCCGCATCGCGAAAAGCTTTTTAAATTTGCGTTTTATGGATAGCTTTTTTGGTGGGTTATTTTTTTCCAATAAATTTTTTTTAGTGTCGTCAAAGTTGTCGTCATTATCATTGTCGATTATTAAGAACGGAGCAAGAGTGAAAACCCTGTCTGCGATCAACAAAACGAGCGACCGACTCGAGTTGACAGAGATCAAGAGCAGACCAGCTTTTGTTTGCCAGCCGCGAAATGTTGCGGGGGGGCGAGGTCATCTTGACCCTCAGCCCTAAAAGTACGATTTAATGAGAAATGTTTATTCGTTGCCCCAAAATCTAATGTATATTATAATATTATATATATATATATTACATTTTTTATTTTATTTTTTTTTTATATATTGATTCTAGCGTTGTCGAAAATGTTTTCCCCCACTGGGGTTCGAACCCCGAACCCCCGGGTTAAAAGTGCCATACTTTTCCCAAATTAAACTACCGGGGTCACAGAACAAACCCTTTTCGAAAATGCTATTTGTTTTGACTGTTGCGTTTTTTATGACATAAATCCAAAAGAAAACTGCAATGTACTGCAAATCGAAAGTCGCATGGATAAATCCAAACACGACTCATCTCCATGAGTTGGGGAGTATGAAAATTAGGTTTTTTTAAACATAAAACCCGCTTTAAGGACATAGTTTTGATTCATGCCCACTGGGGTTCGAACCCCATTTTGGGCAAACATTTTCGACAACTGTATGAATCAAAACTATGTCCTTAAAACGGGCTTATGCTTAAAAAAACCCAATATTAAATTATATATATATTATAGTTTTAAGATTTTGAACGTTTTTATCAAGTTTCTTACGTCATGATGTTTGCCCGGTCGCGGGCCCAAACGCCGCGAAAATATTGCTTTAACATGACAAAAAACATGAAACGATTTCATGGTATATTTCTACGATTTTGGGCCCAAAAACTTGGCAGATTAAGTCAGAAATTTCGAAGGCCCCCAAAAATTTAATTTTTCGCAAAATGCCCTTTACCCTGTAAGTGCATAAACACAAAAGAAATGAAAAAAGCTATTTTTTAAAGCAAATTTAAATTGAAATCATCGCTACGCTCATCCAAAAATAGACATTAATTTTTTTAAATAAACTCTTCTTATTTAAAAATAAGATTAAGCAATCCAATCAACAATCAAACTCCTTTGGGGGAGACTTGACCCCGCATGGACTGCAATCATATAAAGGGAATCGAAAAAAACGCAAAACATCACCTTTATTACACCCCCTAAACAAAGGGGAGCCAGTCATTTTCAGCCCCTTTCCGCCTTCCCTAACGATGCGCTCCCTCGTTAATGAGCAAATAAAAAACGATTTTTTATCAAAAGCAAAAAAAGCCTTTTTTTTCTAGATTGAATGATTCTGGTTTGGTCTCCCCATTCACAACTACCCAACTTTTGTACACTTTAAGAATTTATATTTTTATTTGTATTTTTTGCATTATGAATTTCGCCCGTCTGTGTCTTGGGTTTATTTTAAATCCAGAGCCCCGGCTCTGCTAAACGTCAAGGCGATTCAAGAGAAAAAGTCCCTTTTCGCAAATATCAGCTAGTATAAAAAGGGGGTAATTACTCCCCGAAAAAAAAGGCGAGTATGGCATTCGTCGTCGGCGACCCTTCCTTTCTCTTGACGCCTCCCCCACGATGATGACGATAAAAACAAAGAACGATGACAAAAACGATGCGACCCGACGTAAAAAACCCCCTTTTCCCCCCCCTTCCCCTGGCTGGGTTTTGAACACTGGGCCCCTCCTCCCTAGGCACGTGGGCTTTTTAAAAGGTGGCTAGGGTGGTTTTAGTATCAGTACACACGATGAAATCTCGTGCCCCGTACGGCTGAGTCTAAAACCCTCCTAGGGCTAAATAATTTATTTTCAAACCCCCGTTTTTCTCTTCTTTGTAGGGCCCATGTAACTGGTTCTGTCCAGCAAGTCTTTTTAATCCCACCGTGGGTGGTTCTGCATGACCAGCTTTAAATTTTTTTCCCAAAACCTTAGGCTAGAGAAAAGCTTTTAAATTTCCTTACGGTTGACGCACCCTTAAAAGAAAAAATTAAACATGGAGTGTGGCATTATATAAACTAGGAAAACGCTTAAGTCCCGCCGCGTTGTTGGATGAGCGTAATTGGTGTATTGAGCTGCCATGTGTTATGCGGATTTTTTGTTGTTCTGTGAAAAAATCATTACTGTTGAAGATTTTTTTTTAAATTAATTAAAATTTAATACAAAATAAACTTAAATTTTAAATTTGTTTAGTTAATCGAAATTTAAAAAAAGAAAAAAAATCGTTAAATTGCGATTATAATAAGAAATAATTATTTGATTGCGCTCAAATTTTACAAGAATATATTAATTCATAAAATTAAGGTTCTGTGAAAAAATCATTACAATCGGATAAAGCATGTAGGTGTTATAAGTCAGAGAATTGTGTTAAAATAGAAAATACCCGTAAAATTTGGATTTTCATGAGAAATAATTTTTCGATTGCGCTCAAATTTTACACGAATATCTTAATTCATGATATTATGGTTCTGTGAAAAAATCATAACAATCGGATGAAGCATGTAGGTGTTATAAGTAGAAGAAATTTTTCAAAAATTGAAAAAAATCGTAAAATTGCAATTTTAATGAGAAATAATTTTTCGATTATGCTCAAAAACGTGGCAGTTCTAAGTTTAGAGATTTCGAAGACCTCCACAAAATTTCATCGCAATTGGAGTATCGGTTTAGCCGGAATCGTGCGGACAAACAGACAAAAAAACAAAAAAAAAAAAAAAACATTCCGGATTTTTTTCTCCAGTGTAGTGAAATGGAATCTTCGCTTCGCTCGCTACGCTCGCTACGCTCATCCAACTAACGGTTGACGGGCCCTTATACCAAATAAACCAAACTAATCAACTAAAACAGGGCGGGCCCGTCTGGGTCCGGGGTAGAATTTGGCTCGGAGCATGGTTCTGCCAATATTAAAAGGCGAGGAATGAGATGAAGTCCATCCCGCAAACAGCTACAAATAAGAGGAGTAACTCATATCACTCACTGAAACTAGAGGCGAGCACTGGCATTCGTCTTTGAGGATATCTCCCCTTCCCTTACGAGCTCCCCGACGACGAAAACCATAACAACACGAACGATGACAAAGACGATGACGACAACGACTAGAGAACCCCCACACCACACCAGCATGGTACTGTCCTCCACATGCCCCCTATAGGCTAGAGTGGCGCAGTATGACCTATAACGGTTGACGCGCCCTTAAACTTAACGAATAGAATAAGGAATAGTCGATGATGACGATGGCGATACGAACACCCCACAACCTCGGGACCTAGGGTGGTTCCAACATAGAGAGCGGAGTCTACCATTATAAACATCGTGTCCTGCAACTCTGGACTTGACCTGGTGGAGGCGCCGGGTTTGATGAACCCCACGTGTGGATGAATCTACCACTGTGTTCTCCGACCCCCAGAGTCACGTGGTCGGGGACCTAGCCCCCTCCCTTGACGACCTCCCCGACGACATGCCGACAATGACACCACGAACGATGACAAAGACGATGACGACCGCGACGTGAGAACCCTTTCTTTCGTCCACCTATACCCGTGGCTGGTTCTGACCTGCATGGGCCCCTCATCCCAACATCCTCTTTCCTAGAGTGGCGCATTATAACCTAACGGTTGACGCGCCCTTAATCCAAATAAACCAAAAAACACTTAGTAATAATCATCAAACACACCATAAACTCACTTTATTTACTTTTAATATCACAGGCGGAGCAATACGACCTAACCGGTTGAAGCGCCCTAGTTTCTCACGATAGTTAAAACTCAAGCACCGAAAGATACATATTTGAAATATGCTTTTAATATTTAATTTGTATTTCAATTTAAAAATACAGATACTTTCAATAAGTTTCAAAACTAATTTGAATTTTTGAACTATAAATCATACTAAAATGTTAATTTTGCGTGACCCAGCGGCTAAATCTAGAATATAGTATTTTTATTTTAAAACGGCATTTGTAAACATTGTTGCTCAAGTGTCTGCCACTGGTGGTGAACCAAACACTCAAGACGACATTTCCGAAGATGACATTGTTTATTCTAATGACAGAGTTGAAGGACCTGATCTCCTCGAAGTCAGCGTCAAGTAATTGAGCTTCAAGTCTTGCTCTTAATGGGCGATAGTAGAACTATCACTCTTGAAAACTATGGTTTATTCAATACCAGCTCGTCATCGTCTGCTCACGTTCAACTCCGGTTTACATTTGCATCACTATAATATACGGCCCGCGAAGCATCAGTTATCCGATAAAATGTTCAAACAACTTGTTTTACTTAGAGCCAACCTCGTCTGGGCCCGGGGTAGAATAGGCCCAGAGAATGGCTCTTCTAATCGTAGTAGGCGATTCAGAGAAAAAGACCACCTCGCAAACATCAGCTATAGTAAGAGCGGAGTAGGTCTATATTACTCCCCGAAACTAGAGGCGAGCTCTGGCAACCGTCGTCGGGGACAGCTCCCCCTTAACGACCTCTTCGACGACGATGACAATGACACAACGAACGATGACAAAGGCGATGACGACCGCGACGTGAGAAACCCCCCTTCCTCCCGTTACCCGTGGCTGGTTCTGACCAGCATGGGCCCCTCCTCACCATATCCCCAAGGCTAGAGGGGATGCATTATGACAAGAAGTTGACGAGTCCATAAATATAAAAAAAATATACAATTTCAATGAAAAATGAGCCTGGCATAAATAAAAACCTTATCTCTTTTGGCCTTATTTTCTTCAAATATTCGGAAGCATCTACAGGTTTGCATTACTTTTATTTCTAATTTTATAACCGCACATAAACCAAAAAAACATGATTTAGGAGCGAAAATACCAAAAATACGAAATAAGCTTAAAGTAAAGTTGATACTTTTTTTTAAGTTTATATTTTTTGAAAATTTATGTAGATAAAAAAGTAGCTTGGCTTCTTTCAAAGGTCAAAAGCGGTCGATTGGCCACACACGTCTAGCTCGCGGATATCTCTTATTCAAGAGAAAAGGTTGTTCCCAGATGTGACACATGTTATGTACCTATAACCGTACATCATATGCTAACAGAATGTACCAAACATGATGCCTTGCGCACGCAATTTGATCCCTCCCAAACATATGAAATACTTCTATCGTATGATAAAGGCGACTAACTTTCTCAATTTCTCATCAAAAGTAATTTATTTCTTGGAAAAATAATATAATGATTACAATACACTTTAAACTCATTTCATCAACTTACGATATTGTTGGCGGCGCAATATGACCTAACCGGTTGAAGCGCCCTTGTTTCTCACGTTGTCTGCATTGCATTGCCTGTAACATTGAGCGGGTGGGTTATATATCTTAAGGATTGGGGTGCACATCTCTCATGCAAGCATCACTTCTCTGTCCGTCCGGCTGTGCGTGTGTCTGTCAAACTCATTACCAGCAAAAGTAACTCACATAGTACATAGAAACTTGTTCTTTAAATTCTTGTCATATTGCCTACTCTATGATTTGCTTTTTTCATTCCTTTAACCCCCGTCAGGGTCCGGGGTAGAATTTACACAGAATATTGCTCTTCTAATAGTAAAAGGCGAGTGGAATGTAATAAAGTCCTTCTCGCAATCATCAGCAAGCAATTAAGTTAGCACTCCCTGAAACTATAGAGGCAAACGCAGACGTTCGTCGTCTTGGATCTTTCCCTCTTCTCTTGACGACCTCCCGGACGACGACGACCACTACGTGAGAACCCCCCTCTCTCACCTACCCGCGGCTGGTTCTGCCCAGCATGGTCGTGCCCTCCCCGCCCCCCTAGGCTAGAGTGGCTGCTTCACCTGGGTTGTGCTGGATAGAGTCACAGATATTGAGTAAACTGTATATTTAATAGATAAAGTGAACAGTTATTACACCGAGCCAGAAGAAACACAAGAGTGATGCCGTGGACTGGCCGTGGCTGGTTCTGCCCAGCATGGTCGTGTTCTCCCCGCCCCCTAGGCTAGAGTAGCTGCTTCACCTGGGTTGTGCTGGATAGAGTCACAGATATTGAGTAAACTGTACATTTAATAGATAAAGTGAACAGATATTACACCGAGCCAGAAGAAACACAAGAGTGACGCCGTGGACTGGCCGTGGCTGGTTCTGCCCAGCATGGTCGTGCCCTCCCGCCCCCCTAGGCTAGAGTGGCTGCTTCACCTGGGTTGTGCTGGATAGAGTCACAGATATTGAGTAAACTGTACATTTAATAGATAAAGTGAACAGTTATTACACCGAGCAAGAAGAAACACAAGAGTGATGCCGTGGACTGGCCGTGGCTGGTTCTGCCCAGCATGGTCGTGTTCTCCCCGCCCCCTAGGCTAGAGTAGCTGCTTCACCTGGGTTGTGCTGGATAGAGTCACAGATATTGAGTAAACTGTATATTTAATAGATAAAGTGAACAGTTATTACACCGAGCCAGAAGAAACACAAGAGTGACGCCGTGGACTGGCCGTGGCTGGTTCTGCCCAGCATGGTCGTGCCCTCCCCGCCCCCCTAGGCTAGAGTGGCTGCTTTACCTGGGTTGTGCTGGATAGAGTCACAGATATTGAGTAAACTGTATATTTAATAGATAAAGTGAACAGTTATTACACCAAGCAAGAAGAAACACAAGAGTGACGCCGTGGACTGGCCGTGGCTGGTCCTGCCAGCATGGTCGTGCCCTCCCCGCCCCCCTAGGCTAGAGTGGCTGCTTCACCTGGGTTGTGCTGGATAGAGTCACAGATATTGAGTAAACTGTATATTTAATAGATAAAGTGAACAGTTTTTTACACCGAGCCAGAAGAAACACAAGAGTGACGCCGTGGACTAGCCGCGGCTGGTTCTGCCCAGCATGGTCGTGCCCTCCCCGCCCCCCAGGCTAGAGTGGCTGCTTCACCTGGGTTGTGCTGGATAGAGTCACAGATATTGAGTAAACTGTATATTTAATAGATAAAGTGAACAGTTATTACACCGAGCCAGAAGAAACACAAGAGTGACGCCGTGGACTCCAAACTAATGCGTTGTTAGACCTGGGAGCGGATGAACCACCCGCATTATAAACAACATTAGGGTGATTCTCCAAGAGGGGCGTTAACATGAGCCTCGAGTGTCACCCTGCAGACCTGATAATAATAAAACAAGGAGCCAGTGCCTATTGGATTAGCACAGAAGCAAATAGCCACATTATCAACTAAAGATTCAAAATCAAATACAACATTTATTTTATTTATATATTATCAACTACGTCGGGATTCAAAACAGATTCGTAATAGTTTCTATCACCCAATTTATATGTAGGACTTTATCTCATGTCATAAAATAATTTCGATGGTGACATTGAAAATTTTCAAAATTAAAACGAGACCGAAATAATAGTTAAAAATTCACTATTCATTTACGAAAAATATCAAAGGCGGCGCACTATAACCCAACCAGTTGACGCGCCCTTGATCCTGATAATGTCTTTAGGTGTATATTAAGGTTTCTGATCTCAAAACTAAGCAGTTTTGAGGCATCTTAAATATTTTTTATTGTTAAAAATGAGTAATGTTTCTAAT
Source organism: Sweltsa coloradensis (assembly GCA_024449915.1). Classification (NCBI taxonomy): domain Eukaryota; kingdom Metazoa; phylum Arthropoda; class Insecta; order Plecoptera; family Chloroperlidae; genus Sweltsa; species Sweltsa coloradensis. The sequence goes on from JAMZAV010004844.1 coordinate 123,249, forward strand.
TGCAAGCGCCCTGAAACTAGAGGTGAGCTCTGGCAGTCGTCGTCGGGGAACCTACCCCATCCCAATCATGGGATTTTCCTCACTTACTTCCCAAGTCTAGAGTGGTGCATTATGACCTTTTGGTTGAAGCGCCCTTAATCTTTATAAACTACAACAAAATAAATAGTTAATCAACATAACAATAACCATATTTTATTCACTAACAATATCACATGCGGCGCCATTTAACCTATATGCGGTTGAAACGCCCTATAGTTTCTCAGGACTCGTTTGACAATTTTTCATGACATTTTTCATGAAAAGCATTTTCATGGAAATTCCCATCACTAGGCCTAGGCTCACCTTGGATTTATTTACAAACCAAAAATTTAACTGCAATATCTCAGAACTTTTGTTTTCTCTATTCAATGTACCTTTCCTCATGATTGACTTCATAGAAACATTTGAAAATTTCAGGGAACGTTGGCACAGGTGTAGAACAGCATTTGAGCGGACCATATTTCAAATGTATTTTTCCAATAATTAATGTTAATTATGAAGCATTTAAGAATGTGGATCAATTTATGTTATCATTCCACGATTTTTTGGGGGTCAATCTTTTTAAAGAACTCAAAATGTTTTAAGCTCAATTTGAATAGTAAGGTTGTATCAGTCACATCTAAAAAAATGATTTTACTTGCTATAGCCATTCTTGAGAAAAGGTATATCTAATTTGATTAATATTACAAATAGCAAGTATGGCCACATCCGAAACGCCAGTTCGCTTAACGTGGTCTACGCCTGGGCCCGGGGTAGAATTATTCCCAGAAGATGGCTCTGCTAATCGTAACTGGCGAGAAAAGAGAAAAATACCATCTCGCAAATTAGAGGCGAGCTCTGGCGTTGGTTGTCGTGTACCTTACTTCTCCCCTGACCCCCCTACGACAACGACCAAGACACCACGAACGATGACAAAACATATGCCGACATAGACGTGAGATTCCCCCTTTCCTTGGTCTATTCGTAGCTGGTTCTGTCCAGCATTGGACTTCCTCCCACCTAACGGTTGACGCGCCCTTTACCTAAATGAATCCAAAATTATAATTGGGATGTTGTGTTCAATACCCACCATGGGCAATCCTGACTTAAATTATAACCGGAGTTTCTTCGGTCGTTGATTAGAATGCATGCAAGGGATTGAGTCCTCTTAAACATGCCTTTGTGTGCCTTCTTTGTAATGTTGTTCTGCTTTGTAAATTAGCTTTTAAACTGAATATGATAGGTTGCGAGTTGGACTTGACGCGTCCTTAATCCAAATGAACAAAAAAAAGCGGTTCCTTAGACAACAATATTGCAAAGATTGATAGTATACCATGAGTATTTGCAAAACTTAATAATTTGTCTATGGGAATTCAAAAATGTATGGCTACACGATAGATTTTAACAACTAATGGATTAACGAATTTTATAAAATTCTTGTAACAGTTAACATAAACGATATTATAATGAAAAAGTAATCGAAATAAATAAACTAATCATAGATTGGCCCAGAGCATGGCCCTGCTAATCGTATAAGGCGAGTTAAGAGATCGAATCCATCTCGCAAACAGCGGCTAGTAAATTGGTGGAGTACATTGCTCCCCAAAACTAGAGGCAAGCTCTGGCAGTGGTCGTCGTTGACCTCTCCCAGTTCCTTGACAACCTTGACGACGACGACCTTGACAGCACGAAATATGTCAAAGACAACGACGACCGCGATGGGACCTCCCCCCCCAACCCGCCCCCTGTCTTCTCTCAGACGACAACGTCGACAAAATAAAAAAAAACCTGTTAAAATTTATTTTACCATTAATAATTATCTAATAATCTAACACATTTATCTTTTTAGAAAAAATAACTTTAATACCATTAGCGTCTTTAGTATGTTTTATTATTTTATATGTTAGAAAACATTACTATAAGTCCAAGGCGGTGCAATATGACCGTCCCGGTTGAAGTACCCTAGTTTCTCATGTCATGATGAGTTAGCTGTGGTAGATGAAGAATTTAAATAAGTTCCACTTTTGCCATAAGTGATTCAACTCCTTGGTGCATGCGGTTCCTTTCAGTTCTGTTCGAGTAACATAACTCCCCGAAACTAGAAGCGAGCTCTGGCAGTCGGCTTTGGGAACCACTCACCATAATAACCTTACCGACCTCACCGATTGACGACGACCACGACAACAAAAACGATGACAAAGACAATGACAACCACGGGGTTAGAACCCCCTCCACTTTCCCCCCCTACCCGTATAGCTTAAATTCTGACAAGCATGGGACTTTCCTTCTTACAACCCAGGTCCCATTTTGACCTAACGGTTGACGCGCCCTGAATCCAAATAAACTTTTAAAAAAATTTTTTAAAACGTGTCCAATGTCCCCATATAATATATAGTTTGTAAATAAGCTAATTGTTTACAAAAGAAATTCTCTTTGAAACTTGCCCGGGACACATGTGACACGCCCCTCTTCAGAATGTGTTCACGTCATCATTGTCTTCAAGATATTCATTTGTATTTGGACCAGACCATGGCTTAACCTTAAGTATTTTAAGAGTGTTTGGTGACATCGTTGTGCATTCATTCCGTATGAAGGACCACGCTATTCCGATGAAAATATATATAATATAAAATAATGGCATAATTTCAGTACTCTTTAATGATGAATGACATTTATTGAATACAATTATTCAATTTAATAAAATTTGTTAATTTTTGCTGCAGAAAGTCCCAGTGATTCCATGAATTATAATTAACAATATATTGGATGCGCTGTGATATTTATAAATAATTATGAAGTTATTTATAATGATATGTGAAGGTATATTTTCAATTTCAATATCGTTCCCTCACCCGTCTGGACCCGGGGTAGAATTGGCCCAGAGCATGGCTCTGCCAATAGTAAAAGTCGATTCAAGAGAAAAAGTGCTCCTCGCAAACATCAGCTAGGAAGAGGAGAATTTATTACTCCCCGAAACTAGTGGCGAGCTATGGCAATCGTCGTCGGGGACTCCTCCCCTTCTCTTGACGATCTCCCAGACGATGATGACAATGACACAACGAACGATGACAAAGACGATGACGACCGCGACGTGAGAAACCCCTCTTTACCCGTGGCTGGTTCTGACCAGCTTGTGCCCTTCTTCCCCATATCCCCTAGGCTTGAGTGGTGCATTATGACCTAACGGTTGACGCGTCCCTAATCCCCCCCCCCCCAAATAAATAAATATGTTAAACACTTAATTGTTAAATTCCATGTGCTTAAGCTCGTTGGTATCACAATCTACATTATTCAGTGTGCAGTTCTTTTTTAGTCATCCAGAAGTCACTGGCTCTTTGTTTACATCATTTGCTCTCTTGTCTTTTCTGTGTTGTTTATCAGTTGCGCATGGTTACGATAGGCATTCTTTTGGAATCAATGGCACCACGTTCTTCTGTAAATATTCCTCTCTAGCTATTTACATGTATTTTGCTAATCTAATAAAATATACAGTCCACTTTTACATTATGTTCTTTCCATCACATTACCCAGTTCAAATACAGTTGACGCGTTTTAATTCACCAGCCCCCCCCCCCCCCGCCTATCCCTCAAAAATAAAAAAATTAAATTGATTTACTTGGAGAAAAATAAAAAATAATTATTAAATTACATCACAGGTTAAGCAAAATGCCCCAACCAGTTGAAGCGCACTAGTTTCTCACGTCGTCGTAGCACAAAACATATTGGGTCGTTCTGCGTTGAGATGATCTCTGAAGACCTTATCAATTTTCAATTAATTTCAATTAAAATCTTGCTTGCATTCTCACTCAAGATATGTTAAAGCTGAACTTTTTAAATAATTTTGCCAATTAAGTGTTGGTAGACAAATTTTGAGACTATTGTCCAGTGCGTAGCGTTCGCGCAATCCTCTTTAAACGCGCCGAGACCCGGCACCTCCACCATTGGTTTGGTGGAGGTGCCGGGTAGGACTTTAAAACATTTACATGAGAATGAAGTTAAAAGATAATATATAATTCCTTGGTCCTAGGACTACCTATTCACCTTCTTTGTATGATATGTTTATCCATAAAGACATAGCATCGTACAGGTCCCACTTCTGCGTTGATTTGGCTGCTGAGCCGCTCAGAGGTGGTTTCGTGATAGCCTCCGTTCTCGGGTGTAGCTCGCTGAACAAAACATTCTTGAGTGACCATGTCTGTGTCCCGTGGCTGTTTCTGACCAGCATGAACCAATCCTACCCATATTCCCTAGAAAGTTAGATAGAGTGGATTTTTGATGACCGAACGGTTGACGCGCCCTACATCCAAATAAACTAAATTAAAGAAGACGACGACGACCATGACAACACAAACGATGACAAAGACGATGATAACCACGGCGTGAGTACCCCCACCCTTTCCTTCCCCCTCCCCCTACAGAGGCTTGTTCTGACCAGCATTGAGACTTAAAATACCAACTTTATAAATGTCATATTAAATGATAAGTAACATAAAACAATTGCGCACTTTTTTCTTGTGCAGCGAACCACAAACGCGTTATTCGGCGCAGCCGCGTACGAAATAATATTCAGTATTTAACAGGCGGTGGATAATGCATTGTTGATGAAACAACATCCAACGCCATCTTTGTCTGTCTTGGTCGCATTTCGCACTTTCCAAGTCGTGTTTCTTTTCTCTGGATTAAATTAAATTACATTTTGTAATTCGGGAAGAAGATTAAATCAATATTAGTGTTGGTTACAAACGAAGAAGTTTTGTCTACGTTTGAATGTGGTTTGTTGGGCGTGATTTCTTAGACATTAGTAAAACAACATTTATTCGATAATCGGTGGAGTCGTCTAGACCTAGGGCCTTGGCTGGCTGGTTTTATCATCTGCCGACAAAAGGCCCATTCAGCAAACCATACTTGGGTTTAACAGTGTTGTTCTCTTATCTAGCAACTCCAGGGATTTCAAAACCAAACACCAACATCTTACCACGCTTACCTCTTTAGCAGGGACAAGATTGCCCTAGGTGTGACACAATATGTGACGTTATGTCTTGCGACTCCAACTCCAGCTTAGTCAACCTTATGAGAAACTGTTTTCTTACGTCCACAGCGACCAACATATAACATTTAAGGAATAAAGTTTCACGATGTGAGAACTCCTAACCCTTCCACCCTCCCCCTAACCGTGGCTGGTTCTGACCAGCATGGGATTTTCTTCTCATAGTCTCTTGGTCTCTGTGCCGCATTATCACCTAACGGTGGACGCGTCCTTAATCCAAATAAACAAACCAATCATATGAAGAAGTCGCAGTGACAAACTTACTAAAAATCTCAAGAGTTCAAAGAGTTCAAGACCATCAAGCAGCTTTCTTCGTTTTGCAATTCTCAATTCGAAGAACTAAAACAGTCTGCAACACAACAGTTGTTGGATATGCAACATTTAGTAACATCGGTTACCGCTCCCAGGAAGGACACTAACCCAACCACCGATGATGAGAGCTCAGTCGCCGATACCTTAGCTGCAATACAGGAACTGCAGAAGCGCCTGGATAACCAGATTGCTGTAGTCAAGCGAGCGTGACGAAAGAGCTTGACCTAGTGAAGGTTGATATTGACCGGATGTCAAAAGCCTTGATCAACCAAGCTGACCACAACGACGCCGCCGAACAATATAGCAGAAGGAACTGCCTGCTAATTCATGGCATAGCAGAGTGTCCAGACGAGGACGTGGTAAATACCGTCCTTAATTTTGTGAATCGGCGGCTAGGAGACAACTCCAGGGTCCTCCTGCGTTATGAGGATATTGATAGAGTTCATCGTCTGGGACCTCTACGGCGAACTTTCGCAGACGTGCAGGATCGTCCGAGCGTCAGAGACCTAGGCCTATCATTCTCAAGTTGGCACGGTACATCCCGCGTGCACTAATTTGGGAGAGAAAGCGGAGACTTAAGGGTACTGATTTTCTCATCACCGAGTCTCTCACCATGTTACGGGCAAAACTCCTCACAGCTGCAAAGGTGGTGGCAGGAAATCGCAACGTGTGGACCCAAGACGGTCGAATTGTCGTCATACGTCCCGACAACTCTCGTCTCTACATCATCAGAGAGCGCGACCTTCAAGCACTTCAAGCACTACAAACACCAGTACAACCAACCTCATCAATCCCATGAATAGGCACTTGTGACTGTTATGGCAAGAGCAGGTTTTATATTTAACGTATTAATTTGTTGAATAATTTTTCTTTTTATCATGTTATGCCTACTTAGGTATCTGTTGTATTTCATAGTTCTTTACAGTGTGAATGCGTGTGTGTATGTTTTCAAAAAGTTTATTTTATTTTATTTGATGAATGTGCAGGGTGAGTTAGAATTCTTGTTTTTCCGAACAAGTATTTATTTGGCATTAGATTCCCATATAGGCCTAACAGATATTGTGATTATTGTTTATGTTGATCCGCTAACAATGTTTCTATTTTTAATTACAAATGGCTTCAAAACGTAAGTTAGCAAATATGAGCGTTCTAGGTGGACCCCCAAAATCACCTACACCTACTGATTTGACGAATAATTTTTTGACTTTGCCAGCCGTTATCAATGACCTTCACCTCTCACCTCCGCCTTCTCCGACTACTTATTGTCCGACCGGAAACATTCTGAAGAACCGATTGTCTAGACATCCTAGGGCTCTTCAGGTCGTCCATTTAAATGCTTCGTCTATTATGTCACACTGTCTTGATCTACGAACAATTATTTCCGAAAATGACATTCACGTAATTCTCATTAGTGAGTCTTGGTTAAAACCGTCGTTACATTCCAATCTGATACAGCTCGATGGATACAGGATCATTAGAAATGATCGCACTAAGAAGCGGAAGGCGGTGTATGTGCTTATATACGTAATGATATAAAAGTAAAGTTTTGTGCCAATCTCCAAGTGCATACTGTTCTCGTCCGGAATATATTATCTTTGAGATTAAAATTAAGAATCAATCGATACTTTTAGCAGTAGTTTATCGTCCTCCAAAAATTGGTTTCCTCACAGACTTCGAAACCTCCTTATTAAAACATATTCCTCATTATGAGCACATCATTATCATGAGTGATTTTAATACTAACTTGCTTTTAGAGAATCATACAGACACACGACAACTTAAAACTATTTTCAACTCTTGTAATTTAACAATCCTGCCCCTTTCCCCAACCCATCACACTTCCACTTCTCACACTTGGATTGACATTATGTTGACGTCAAATCGGGATAGAGTTCTAAATCATGGGCAGCTCTCAGTCCCAGGGATCTCTACTCACCACTTAATTTATTTGCAGTACTCAATACGGGTACCGAATCAGACACCAAAATTTCTTATGAGACGTAATATAAAAAATATTGACAAAGAACAATTTTTGTTAGATTCTCTAGCCTTGCCTTGGGATAATTTCGCTAATATTCCAACAATCGATGAAAAGCTAATGGAATTTAACTCATTATTGTTACAACTTTATGATAAGCATGCCCCCTTAGAGTCGTAAGAGTGACTAAACCACCTTCTCCATGGATGACAGCTGAAATAAGAGACCTCATGGTTAAGCATGATGGGGCCTTCAATTAAGTTAAAGCAGATGACTCAAATGAAGAAAATCGAGATAAATACAGAACATTAAGAAATAAAACTAACCAGATTATTCGAACCGAAAGGAAACGCTATACCTACAGTCTACTTGACCCTAAGATCCCAATGAAAAAGATGTGGCAAAGTCTTTCACAAATGGGTATTGGGAAGCAAAAGGTGATTGTACTCCTATCGATATTCCGCTTGATGCTCTCAATACACATTTCACTACACTTCCCACTATCACTGACTTAAATAAAAAGGAAAGATTCATTAACGACATAGAAAATAATTCAATTAAACCCACGTACGAAGAGTTTTATTTTACTCACGTGACTCCAAAACTTGCCCTTCATGCAATCAATCGAATCAAATCCAATGCAGAAGGAGTTGATTTAATTTCAATTAAACTTATTCAACATATGATCAAACTTTCCCCTTTTTTTATAGAGCCTATAATACATCTTTTTAATTTTCATTGAATTCTCACTCATACCCAACTACTTGGAAGCAGGCTCTTGTCCACCCTCTACCTAAAAAGACTAAACCAAACTCAGCCAATGATTATCGACCCATAAGTATTCTACCAGCACTTTCGAAAGCGTTGGAATTTATTGTCCATAAACAAATTTCAGCATATCTTGCAGAAAATGACATATTAGATAAATATCAATCCGGCTTTAGATCAAATCACAGTACATGCACAGCTTTAATTAAATTAACGGATGATATAAGGAAGAAAATGGACAGTCGACAATTGACACTCTTGACACTACTTGACTTTAGCAAAGCTTTTGATTCTGTTGACATTGACATACTTATAACTAAACTAAAATCTATTAATTTCTCTACTCCTACACTTCAGTGGATGGAATCTTACCTTCGTCAAAGACATCAATGCGTAATATCCGATGGCAATCAATCAACTTGGGAACCCGTATGTGCTGGAGTCCCGCAAGGAAGTGTCCTTGGACCTCTATTATTTTCAATATATATTAATGATATATCATCTTCTCTAAAGTACTGCTATCATCATTTATACGCCGATGACTTGCAAATCTACTTACATGCTTCACCTTCATCAATTAACCAGGCAATACTGATGATGAATGAGGACCTAAAATCTCTTGCTAAGTGGGCATCTAACAATCTCCTTCATATAAACCCTAATAAATCACAAACCATCATATTAGGTTATCAGAAACTTCTAAACAAAATTGATTATGCAACACTTCCTAATGTTATCTTGAATGGCATGGCTATACCTCTACAACATAATGTTAAGAATTAAGGACTCTATATGACTGACAATCTTTCTTGACTGAACATATTAAACATGTTTGTCAAAAGACTTACGCCTCGCTACATTCATTAAATAGACTTAAGAACTTTCTTCCAACTAAACTCAAAAGAATGCTTGTACAATCCCTCATATTTCCTCACTTTGACTACTGCGACGTTGTTTATAATGACTTGACTGAAGACTTATCTATTCGACTTCAACGGGCTCAAAATTCATGCGTACATTTTATTATGGGAATTAAAAAAATCTGATCATGTAACTCAAAGTTACAAAGATCTTCAATGGCTTCGCCTAAATGATCGACGTAACCTCCACTCTGTCTGTCTCGTTCATCGCGTATTATCAACTTCTTTACCGTCTTATCTTGCTACCAACTTCACGTACCTCCATTCAAATCATCTCTTTAACACTAGATCAAGGGCAGGTACTCAACTCATTTTCCCCGTTCACAGGACAAACTTACTCGATAATTCATTCACTATCAGTGCAATAAGAACTTGGAACGCTCTACCTTCAAACATCAGGGACACCATATCAATAGTTACAATATCTTTAGGAGTAAAATTCATGAACTTTATTTCAAAAAATGCCATGGGAATACTGACAAATAACAACATGCACAATATGATTAAACTCACAATAATAAGCTTTTTCTGATTTTAACTTCTGTAGACAATTCACTTAATAATTATGGTATGAATGATAGTATAAATGTGTAATATGTATAGTTTATGCGCTTTAAAAAAATGTTATTTTATCAAATATTTTATTGTAAATCAAAATTGTTATTAACAAATTAGAAATCTGAAAATGTATTTAAATTAAAGGTTGGATGGAAGAAAAGGTTTAGCTGGCCTTAATCCCGCCTGGAAAATAAAGACGATTATCTATCTATCTATCTATCTATCTATCTATCTATCTATACTCGAGGCTTCTTCTGACCAGTATGAACCCCTACCCTTACGGTTGACTCGCCTTTAATCCAAATAAACAAAAAAATTGTTTTAAAATAAATAAACATTTAATTTCATTTTGGACCTAGGAAAAAAATATAATAAACAAACACAACACACATTTTATTACCTTACAATTATGTCGCTGGTGGTACAATAAGAACTTACCTATTGAAGCGCCCTAGTTCTTACGTCGTCTGGTTTTGAATGTGAGTGCAGTCATTTTCATGCCTGTTCTAACCCAGCCTTCCCCGTCTGGGCCCGGGGTAGAGCTAGCTCCAGAGCAGGGCTAGGCTAAACGTAAAGGCGATCCAAGAGGAAAATTCCACCACGCAAACATCAGCTAGTAAGAGCGGAGTATATAACTCCCCGAAACTAGAGGCGAGCTCTGGCAATCGTCGTTGGGGACACGTCCCCTATCCCGTGACGAACTTCCAGACGACTATGACAGTGACACAACGAACGATGACGAAGACGATGACGACCGCGACGTGAGAACCCCCTTTCCTCCCTTACCCGTGGCTGGTTCTGACCAGCATGGGCCCCTCCTCCCCATATCCCCTAGGCTAGAGTGGTGCATTATGACCTAACGGTTGACGCGCCCATTAATTAATTAGATTTAACTTTTAAAATGTTGTTGAATCATTTGACTCTAAATTCAATTACCTATTTTTTTCTTTTACCATCACTAATCATCTCTTATCATTCTCATTTGATTTAAAACAACATTAAAATGAAAAAACACACAAACAAGTTATTTTTTTAACTTTGACTATCACAGGCGGCGCAATATGACCTTACCGGTTGAAGCGCCCAGGTTCTTACGTCGTCTTCAAACGAGCGTCTGTGTTCTCAGCTGTAGCTGCCCTTGTTCCTGGTTGGTGATGAACCCCCTCCTCGGGACTCGACTGGAGCTGCAGATAACCAGTTCAGTATTGAAACAAGTTCCGTCTGGTTTTTCATAAGTCCTCTTCGGCTAAAATGTTGTGTGCGTTATGGAATGTGGTGCGTGGCTTCTCACGCCAAGGCATGTGTTTCGCTCCCACACTTCAATATTATTTAATATTTAGATGGTTTGACTGTCATGGCTGAATTTAGCTTAAAACAATCTGAATTATCAGGTGAATTACATTTGTTCGGCAATTAATAATCCACGAAACTGGAGGCGAGTTCTGGTGGTAGTCCCCCCGTCTGGGTCAGGGATTGAATTGGCCCAGTGCATGGCTATGCTAAACTAACAAGGCGATGCAAGAGGAAAAGTCCACTTAAAAAAAAATATACGTAGGGGAGTAACTCCACGAAACGAGATCTGGCGGTCATCGTCGGTGGCCTCTTCCCATTCCCTTGACTACCTTTCTGATAACGACGAACATGACACCATGAACGATGACAAAGACTATGACGAACGCGACGTGAGAACCCCCCCTTTCCACCCCCTTTTTGTGGCTGGTTCTGACCAGCATGACCACCCCGTCTGGGCTCGGAATAGAATTGGCCCAGTCTCACAGAGCATGGCTCTGATAATCGTACAAGGCGAGGAAAGAGATAAAGACCACCTCGTAAAAATCAGCTTGTAAGGGGAGTACATTGCTTCCCGAAACTAGAGGCGAGCTCCGGCAGTCGTCGTCGGGTTCTCTCTTGCCTTGACGACCTCCCCGACGACCACGACATTGACAACACGAATAATGGTAAAGACGATGAAGACAACGGCGTAAGAACATTCCCTTTTCCCACCATACCCGTGGCTGGTTCTGACCATCATTGGCCCCTTCCCCATATCAACCTAGTCTACAGTGGTGAATTATGACCTAACCGTTGGCGTGCTCTTAATCCAAAAAACTTAATTTCATTAATGCAGATATCTTACTTGTTGTTCACCTTAAATGGTGAGAGAAGTTATTGGTTCTTAACCTTCGATATGACAACGTCGACAAACTTTTTTTAAACCATTATTCGAAGTAATTAAACTTTCCATATTTTTTTATTATCTAAATTCTTTTTTTTATTATTATTATTTTAACTTAATTATAATACATTTTACCACTAGCGCCTTTATTATATACCATTTCTTTATAAAGTGAGAAAACAAAATAAAAACTTACACACAATTCAGTTCTTAAACGTACAATGCCACAGGCCGTGCAATATGACCATCTAGGTGACGTGCACTAGTGTCTCACGTTGTCGTTAATTTTGTCTATTGTAACTAAATATTATTTCCTATCACCTAGGCATTAGAGCCTACTGAAATCATTGAGTTAGGTTATCCCTACTCCCTCACAGTTTTCCTTAACATGGAAAGGGATGGGAGTGGGGAGGGTGGGGTGGGGGGAAAGGGGTTAGAACAGGCTTGAAATGAGATTTTGCTTCCCTGAAAGTCACGCTACGAAGAAGACTCACTTACATTCACCACATCCACACCTGGAATTATAAGAGTTGTTTCTGTTTGATTATACTGAACACAATAAACCCTGAAGGCCAAATCCGAATTTAAACAACCAGCAGAAAATCAATTACTAAAAAGTATAACGTAACTTCTAAATTTTTCATTCAAAGTAATTTATTAAATAAAATACACTTAAAATAAATATTTGTTCTTCTTCTATTATTGTCATCTCCACCATACACATAGAAAACAATATTATCATCAAACACACCACAAAATCAATTCAATTCCTTACAATATCACAGGAAGCGAATTATGACCTAACCGGTTGAAGCGCCCTAGAATCTCACGTTGTCGTCATTTTTCATTAAACCCGTCATCGTTTTGGCCCAAGACATCCAATTCTATTGATAAAAACTAACTATAGAGTTTTGCTGAATACCTGGACACGTGGGCATAGAGGGAAATGAACACGCTGATCGGGCTGCTAAGGAAGCTTCCCAGCGTCGCGACGTTGATTTCAATCTAGTTCCCGTTCCAGATGTCAAGAGTGGATACAAGCAAAGATTGTTGGATTTGCGATGGCTTCTTGGCATGTGGTGCAAAATAACAAATTGCGTAGTGTGATGCCTATCCTGACTAATAAAATTCGTCCACCTACGTCTCGACTCTCACGTAGAGAAGAGGTGGTATTGTCCAGAACTCAAATAGGCCACACAAGTCAAACTCACGGATATCTCTTAACCAGAGAAAAGATTCGCAGATGTGACACATGTGGTGTACCTTTAACCGTATGTACAAATAGTATGATGCTATGCGCAAGCAATTTGATCTCTCCCAATCATATGAAGAACTTCTATCATATGATAACGTCCAAAAAAATTCTAAATTTGTCATCGAAAATAATCTATTTTACAAAATTTAATTCACATCATACATTATACTTTAATTTATTTATTTTCATTCACTTACACCATCATATTTTTATTTTCTTATATATACACTAAAAAAACAATATAATCATCAAACACATCATTAACTCATCCCATCAACTTTCAATATCACAGGCGACGCAATATGACATAAACGGTTGAAGCGCCCTAATTTCTCTCGTCGTCAAAAACATGTGGTACGATCACCCTACCCGACCTGGTTTTCAAGAGCACATGTGTACTTTGCCGTGTTATGTTGGATGTGCTAGAATAAGATTTAATTAATGTGAGCTGGCAGTTGATCGTTCTATCATATCTTGCTTGCATGCTCACTCAAAGCTGAACTTTTAAAATATGTTTGACAATTAAGTATTGCTAGACACATATTGACACTATTGTGCAGTGCGTAGCGTTCGCACAATCCTCTTTAAACGCGCCGAGACCCGGCACCTCCACCATTGGTTTGGTGGAGGTGCCGGGTAGGACTTTAAAACATTATGCATGTGAATGTAGTTAAAACACAATATATATAATTCCTTGGTCCTAGGACCACCTACTTACCTTCTTTGTATGATATTTTTATCCATAAAGACATAGCATCGTACAGGTCCTACTTCTGCGTTGATTTGGCTGCTGAGCCGCTCAGAGGTGGTTTCGTGATAGCCTCCGTTCTCGGGTGTAGCTCGCTGAACAAAACATTCTTGAGTGACCATGTCTGTGTCCCGTGGCTGGTTCTGACCAGCATGAACCCCTCCTCCCCATATCCCCTAGGAAGAAAGGGAGGGTGGAGCATTATGACCGAACGGTTGACGCGCCCTGAATCCAATTAAATTCAACTTAAGAAGACGACGACCTTGACAACACTTACGATGACGAAGACGAAGACAACCACGGCGTGAGTACCCCCCCTCCCCACAACGGAGGCTTGTTCTGAGCAGCAATGGGACTTTAAATACCAACTATATGTAGCTGACAAATCAAATGATAAGTTACATGAAACAATTGCGCACTATTTTCTTGAGCGGTGAACCACAAACGCGTTATTCGGCGCAGCCGCGTAGGAAAATTAAGGTTTAAGTATTTAACAGGCGGTGGATAATGCATTGGTGATGAGACTTAACGGATCTAAATAGTACATCATAAACTAAAACCAAATTAAATTTAATTAGAAAAACAATGTTAAAATAAACAATCAAATTCCATAATTGATTACATATCACAGGCGGCGCAATAAGGAACCCACCAGTTGAAGCGCCCTAACTGTTCTCCACGTCGATCTCTGGTGAATGCTTAGAAACTCCTGGTAGGCAGAGATCTCACTTCAACAAACTTGCGAATTCCAAAACCGATGCACATTTCGACTTTGTTCCATAGTCTTTTTAACTGAGGGTTGAAACTAAGGAAAATTTATCCTTTGAAAGGAAAAAAAAGGCAACAAAAAACCCTCAAACGATAACTAACTATAAAAACTGATGAAATATTAATAACATGAAATAAGTAAAAAAAAATCCTATTCGTCATCTTTCTCCTTCATATTGCGATGCCTCCTTATATCCCCGTGTCTCGGACCGGGGTAGCGTGGGGCCCAGGAGCAGGCTCTTGCTAGTCGTAAGAGGCGAGGAGAGAGACTAAGACCATCTCGCAAACATCAGCTGATTGTATAGTGCACGTGGGGAACTCCCCCCGTTTACCGTTGGGCGGTTCTTGGCTCTGCTAGTCGTAAGAGGCGAGGGAGAGAGGACTAAGGACCATCTCGCAAAACATCAGATGAATATGTAGGGGGCGAACGTGGGGAACTCCCCTCCGTTTACCCGCTGGGCTGAGTTCTTGGACTCTGCTAGTCGTAAGAGGCGAGAGAGAGACTAAGACCATCTCGCAACATCAGCTGATATGTAGGGGGGGCGACGTGGGGAACTATCCCCCCCGTTTACACGTGGGCTGGTTCTTGGCTCTGCTAGTCGTAAGAGCGAGGAGGAGGAGACTAAGACCATCTCGCAAACATCAGCTGATATGTAGAGGGCCCGTGGGGAAATCCCCCCCGTTTACCCGTGGGCTGGTTTTCACCAGCAGGGATTTCTCCGTCGATGTATTAAACTACAATAGGCCCAAACAAATGTTTCAGGTCAGGGATGGAGACTTGCGCAAGTGTATTAGGAAGTTCCAGGAAAATAAGTGAAGTCTCTTTGCTCAAGTTGGACTTACTAGTTCTCGGGACCCCAACGTGCTTGTCAATATGGTAAGTACAATGTGCTTGATGCAGCATATGCTAGTATACCACTGACAGTGGTGAACCACGCCGTCGTGTCGTCCCCTGGTAGAACAAAGATTGTGCATTGCCATCAAGGCAAAGAAAGCAGCTAAAAAATTAAATTACAGTTACGAATTGAAAATTAATCAATTTCAAGCACGAGAGAGCGAAAACGAGGACGAATTATCAAAATAGTAAGAGGAGTCATGGCACAGAGTATGTATCTTCTATAAAGTACAGCATCTCTTCCACGATGGTGTGGAAAAGGATTAAAGCAATTAGTGGACGTCGGAAACACCATACCGCATATCAAGGATGGCGGCCAATTAGTTATACTCCAGCAGATGTGCTTCAGTATGGGTACATTGTATCATTTTGCATGGTAAGCAGTAATGCACGATATGATGCAGAATTTCTAGCACAAAGCAGTGACAGAAGCTCGAAAACTTAATTTCTCATCTGAAAAACATGAGCCATACAACAGAGCGTTCTTCTTTGTGGGAACTCCGTATGGCGTTAAGCTCATTACGTCGAACATCTGTGGAGAAGATAAAATGGCACAAAACGACATGTGTGCACCTGAATGATCCCTCATTGGAAGTTATATTTTATTTTTAATATTTTGTGGTTGTCTGACATATTTCCGATAGTTGGGTAGTGGCCATATTAATTCCACTTCTTAAACCCACCAAAAGATAAGTCGATGCCGACTTCATATCGCCCTATTTCTCTGACAAGGTTGCTTTTGCAAAGTGTTCGAAAAGATGATCAACAAAGACTAATGTGGATAGCTGGACACGCGGTTAATTGGGCGAACGTCCAATGTGATTTCGTCAAAAGTCCGTTGCACCATCGACCACTTGGTCGATTAGAGACGTTTATTCAAGAAGGGGTTGTTGCCAAACAACATGTTGTTGGTGTGCTTTTTGACATTGAAAAAGCATACGATACACCATGGAGGTAAATTAGACTTCAAAACAGATTCACGAGTGGGTTTTAGAGGGCACCATGCCAAAATTTTTAGAAAACTTTTTAAAAGATAGACATTTTCAAAGTGCGTGTTAACAATGTTTGTCGACTCGTTCTCACTGGAAAAACAGGGTACCACAAGGCTCGGTCTTGTCGGTATTCACTGTTTGCATTGAATAAAACAGTGTAGTGGATTGTATCCCAAAGAGCCTAATGTCGTGCCTATTTGTAGATTGACCTGGGAATTCTTCTACAGCTCGGTAAATTTATCAACAGCTCAAAGACACGCTGCAAATTGGATTGAACAATATAAAGTGAATGGGCCTGAAAAGCGGGGGACACGATTCTCTCCCGACAAAACTCAGTGCATTCACTTTTGCCGTCCACGTTGAGTAATGTAAACTACACAACAAGAGAGTTAAAATAATAATACTAACCCCCGATTCCTCCCCCTACCGTGGCTGGGTTCTGACAGCATAAGGCCCCTATTCCATATATCCTTATCTAGAGTGGGCGCCAATTTTTTGGGGAAAAAATAACGGTTGACGCGCCCTTAATCCAAAAAAACAAAAACTAATACGCTTTACACAGGATGAATTTAATTGACAATTACTGTCTAATGATTTACCAGAGCTTATATTGTTTAGCTCTGACCGGTTAAATGACTCCGTTTGTTCATTCTGAACATCTTGAAACTATCCCCCGGCCTTGACGACACCCGATGACGACGGACGAACACAATGAACACGAACGATGACAAAGACGGTGACGACAAAGACGTGGTGAACATCCAATTCCTCCTCCTACCCGTGACTGGTTCTGACAAACATAAGATTACTCCCCATACCCCCGAGGCTAGAGGGTCATTAGACACGGTGCACGCGCCCCTTAATCCAAACCACAATAAGGTAACGTTCGATGTTGTCACCGCTGACGGGGTTTGGCTTGGTCTGCTTTAAATTAATCTTCCCACGTAAATCAGTTACGTGACTGAGTGGGTAGACTGATGGGGAGGACCCGGATACAAATCTCGTCGAGACCTGCCAATCCCTGAACTGAAGAATGATCCCAGATCTTTCTCGGTCTATAATGCGAATGCAAGGGGGCAAACAGCGTCGGAACCCACTCACAAATGTCCCAAGTCCAATATACCTAGTTTGAGACCTGGGGGGGGGATGCTTCGCACCCTGGGCAGGTTACCCTTGAGAACAAAAATTTGACAATTTCAATTAATATCAATAAAACTCTAATCACAGTTTTAAAACAAATACTAGGAAATTTCATGTGTTTATAAATTAACATGAGTATTAAATAATAGTAATATTCAAGTTTATTAAACTCCATCAAGAGTAAACAATACAAAAAATACTGTACATAAAGAATCAAAATAAAACGCCTACAATACAAACCCAAAAAGATTACAGAAACCATCAATAAATTAACGGTAATTTTGAAGCAAGTAAAATGGTTTGTTTTTCTTCTTATGCATGTCCATTACCAGATTTAACTGACAGATATTATGGGAACGGAACCGAATCCAAAGATGGTAATAATCATTTCGTTTCTGATTAAAACATCAAATAGTTAGGTTAAATTTTTGGTGAGTTAACAATCATTGTTCATCATCTATGATCGTTGCCCGACGATGTGTTTTGTTATCATCCTGCCATCATCTCTCTGTTACAATACAACATTGACAACTACAAAGATCCAGGGCGTGAAATATACTGAAGAACAAGACAATCTCAAGCGACCATGTCTGTGTCCTGTGGCTGGTTCTGACCAGCGTGATATTGTCATAAATAACGAATGTAACTGCTAATAGATGTTTAATTAGTGGTAGGCTATTATCTGGGGCGTAGCCAGTTAGATGTTAATTGTTACATTTACCATTTAGTGACCAGGATAGCGATAGGTTCCAGAATGCGGGAAGGTACAGTTCTGAACACAAAAAACACATGTTTCGACCAAAGGGGACACCACTGTTTTAAAAAATTTTTTTTTTTTTTTTTTTTTTTTTTGATTTTTCATTAAGACCTACTCTGGTCATTAGTTTATCCATGCACGGCTATCGTGGAACGTGGATTTATCCCTATTACTCTATGATTTATTAGTTAACGTGAGCTCTAAGCTTACCCTTACCCTGTACCCTGGTATGGAGGAGTCGTAACGGCCGTATGACCCCCTGGTTGGATGTCGATGGACGTCGGTGGGCGTGGGGCTGGGGGGGAGGGTCGGTGAGCGTCGGCGAACGCAGACGATGGGGATCGTCGACAGATGTTGAAGTCGTCCTCCCCTGGCGACGTGGGACCTACGCTGGCTTGTTGACTCGGCGCTGACGGGTAAACTCCTGCAGCCTCTGCTTGACTCACTCTTGACGTGACGTTTCGGGATCTCTCTCTCGTCGCCGGCTGGTCGCCAAGATCAGATACCAGTGTAGACTTAGTACATGCTCGACCCGAACTCCTAGGCCGTTGGTATCTACGTGTGGTACGTCGGGTTAGAGTCTCAGTTTAGTACACCTGAGTCCTGTGGAGGGTCGATTCTATTGGGATGGTCTCGGTGTGGTAAAAGACACTAGTTTTCTCACAAGCGAAACTCAACTCCCCTGATCCGCTCGTCCTGTGGACACCACCAAGCCTCGAACTCCTGACTCCTCTCACTCTTACCCAATCCCATGAGGCTCAAGTTCATCGTCAGCACCCCCTCTTCTCTCCCTTCCTGGATTCTCCCATGTCTGGTCGCCAAAAAAACGTGTCCTTCCTAACTCCCACCATCGCTACAAGATGTAAAGTAACTCTCCCCTCTGACCTCAATAATAATCTAGTAATACTTGTATACGTTCGCATTCTTACCAAAAGACCAATTATTAAATACGTACGTTCGCATTCTACCAAAGCATAATCGCAATGTTTAGTTTTCGTCAAACGTTTACAAAGTCGCCACATTCCTATGTATGCAACCAAAACATTCGTTGTTTACCATGATTGCGACAGAAGAAACCATAACACTAGGCAAATGAATCCATCATCATGGCATAGCTACTAACAAGGGTAATCTACCCTGTTGACATGACAATACCACCAATTCTCACACTTGTTGAAAGTGCTCAAGTGAAAACCTCGATCATATTGAGCATGATGAATATGCTCACAAATCATGTTACGGAACGCCAGGCATAGCATATTCAACAGCTTTCGGAATGGGTCACGCACGCAAATAGCATATTGAACGACCCATAATATCATTAACACTTGAATTTGTTCTTATGGATTATTGAGTTAAACCGCGCATGTTGTGCTCCGGAAAGTGGTGCTCATGGTAGCAGTTTACTTAAACACAACAAGATTATTGATAGTCGAACTTTTCAATTAATAATTTCAGATAATCGATTATGATCATTGGTGTTGCCAAACGACGCCTGTGACTTCAATGTCACTTTGCTTCACACACTTCGCATCGGATATATTATCGCGACGATGTTACAATCTTTGTCACCTCTGAACTGTATTTGTGCACGTACAAATTGCACAAAGGCCCTTTGATGGCTTCTCAGAAATTCACATGTGAGCAAGGTCAGCAAATTCTGTCACGAACGTCTGGCTCGGGAAGTCGCAGTCAACACACCCCGTCTGGGCCCGGGGTAGAATTGGCCCAGAGCATGGCTCTGCTAATCATAAAAGGCGATTCAAGAGAAAATGTCCACCTCGCAAACATCAGCTAGTATGGAGGGAAGTATTTTACTCCCCGAAAATAGAGGCGAGCTCTGGCAATCGCCGTCAAGGATCATTGCCCCCTTAACTTGACGACCCCCCGGCGACGATGACAATGACACCAAGAACGATGACAAAGACAATGACGACCGCGACTTGAAAAACCCCCTTTCCTCACCTAACCCGTGGCTGGTTCTGACCAGCATGGGCCCCTCCTCCCCTACCCCCCTAGGTTAGAGTGGTGCATTATGACCTTACGGTTGACGCGTCTTTAACCCAAATAAACAAAAAAAAACTTTCTTAATCGTTACACTTAACCCAGTTCATTAACTTTAAATATCACAGGCGGCGCAATATGACCTTACCGGTTAAAGCGCCCTAGTTTCTCACGTCTTGTTATGAATAATCCTGTTGTCTGGTTACATCGGAAGGTACGCGCTGAGCACATTAAGCATGGTATCACTAAGTAGAACAAGTTGTTATGGTTTCGATTATGTTTGACTAAGAGGAATGCTGACTGTTTTACAACAAACTATTAGCTGGTAACCAAGTGTGGTTTTGGACGAGAGTTCTATTCGAGATGTCAAAGAAGAAGGTGAGCAGAGCCTGAAGACAGAAGAACTACCGAGCGCTCCCGCCTGGCGGGGGTAGCGCAGTACCTGAAGATTGAGACCTACACTTTGGACATCGGGCCAGAAGTTTAGAAGAGACACAAGAAGAACCGAACAGGACCGGACGGTTGTCAGTAACAAGCTTGGGGGAAACCTGGTGAGCAGGCAACATGAATGATTGGTTGGCAGTTATTTGTTGTTCATTAACTTGGGAGTCCGGGGTTCGAGACCACGCATGTCAGACCACAGTCTTATCCAGATTTCCGTAATCTATGAGTTTAATAAACAAGGTATTCTCCTCATGTTGAAACACGTATTTTAACTGTGTTAAACCATGTTCATCTTCCAACCCGAATTCCTCAAAACACAGTACGATCCTGATCAGCGATCTCTGAGTCATGGGAAGGGTAGGATCTAGCTAGTTCTGGTGGTTAGGCCCTTTCGTCAAACCCTGACTTAAGCGATTAGCTTGCAATATGGACGTTTGGCATTGTTAAAGTAATAAATGACTTGCCAACCTGCATCCCACTGAAAGATAATATACACACTAAATTGATGTTATTACATATATAACAAACGCAAAGAATTTAAACATAAGGACCATTTCTCTACGGCTCCAATGAACGTAGTGCTACGACGCAGGGGGAAGGAAATATTTCACATCGCACATGTTGTTGAAGACTGCGAGACAGGCAGGGGTATGATCCAAACAAACTCTGAACTAAATAAACTTAACACTAATAGACCCCCTCTTTCCTCCTCCTACCCGTGGCTGGTTATGACCAGCATGGACTCCTTCTCCCCATATCCCCTAGGATAAGGTGGTGCATTATGACCTAACGGTTGACGCGCCCTTTATCCAATGACAATGACACAAAGAACGATGACAGACAATGACGACCGCGACCTGAGAACCCCCTTTCTTCTCCTTAGCCTTGGCTGGTTCTAATATTATCACCATTTTCTTTTCTTTTATAAACTAAGAAAACAATATAAATAACCAACAAACACACCAAAACCTTATTGCATAAACTTTCAATATCGCCGAAGGCGCAATATGACCTAACTCGTTGAAGCGCCCTAGTTTCTCACGTTGTCGTGAGAATCTCTCTTAACCAACCCTACCTGTGGCTGGTTCTGATCAACATGGGACCCTCCTTCCCCACATCCCCTAGGCTAGAGTGGCGCATTGTGGCCTTACGGTTCCATAAACGCAGTAAACTTCCATATCCCGAGAGTAGTCGCGTGTGGTCTTTTAGACCGACTTTTTTTTTTCAACAGTTGGTGTTTGTACAGCGCGCATGCGTGGCTTGTCCAAGCCCCTAACACTCCATAGCGGCAGTGGCTGGAAAACTATTGCAAATTGAAGGCTGTGAGAGCCGCCATTTTTATGGCAAGAAGTCGAACTTATCAGCTGGTTGTCAGTGTAAACAGTACTGACAGATAGGATATTTCTAAGACAATGTGCAATTATTATTAGCTAGATGTGTTTTTATTTTATTGTATGTGTATTAAATATTGTCATTATATAAGATACATGCGAAAATACACTTTGAATAACATCAGACGTGTTATTTTTACAGGGATTAGCCCGTGTAAGTATCTCATAACCTATAAGAAAATAAACAAATCCGGATTTCTTTTGGTATCGTATATTGCTTACAAACAGACACAGCCGCGTAGCACATATCCAAACATAAAATACAATACTATCAGATACATATAATAATAGCAATAGGTCTAGGGCTAGGCCTAGGGCCTACCCTATGAGAATTCAGTAATGACCACATGGGCAATGAGAACTAGCCTAGCCTAGCCTAGGCTAGGCCTAGATCCTAGTGGGCCATAGACCTAGACCATTCTTTCAAGTTAATATTAGTAGACATAAAAATAACATTAAAAGTAAAACTGATTTAAAAATTATACATATAGGCCTAGGCCTAATGAAAATGATCACAGATAGTTTGACCATGGTTTGACAAGTTAAATAACATTATAGGCCTACAATAATATTAGGAAAATGCTCTGTGTGATGCGTTGATAAGCTAGCTTGTCCACCCGTCAACGCATATTAGGTCTATTGTTTTTATAATTGTTAAAGTAGGGTACAGCCCAGTGCATCCTTTGTAGAGTGGATATAAATGGGCAATTCCACGGTACCTAACAGAATTACGAATCAGACAGATTTAACACACTGTATTTATTTATACTGATTATTGCAAGTAAGTTTTTGCAAATAACAACTAGAAGTTGACTTTTAATTATGCAATAAAAGTTTCTTTAAAAATACTTATATTTAATTGATATAGGCCTAGGCCTAAAGCTAATTATGTCCGTTGTAACAGAATTAGGCCTACATAGAAAAAGCCATGGTAAAAAGTTGGTTCAATCAATCAGAAATTCCTGTGAATTGAGTTAAATTGGAATAATTGTATTGATTGAACACATAGGCTTACAACAAAGGTTAGATACAAATAATGTTGTTGACATCTGTAAGGCGCGTTTACAATCACTTAACAACACGTTGAAACATAACGTAACGTACGGTAATATTATTGTGGTGTTTACAATCGCATAACACGTTAAAAATTACATGCCTAGGCCTACTAGAAGTGGGGTTATGTGTCAAAATTCCTATATTGACTTAGCCTACCGAAGTATAGGCCTACTTGAGAATGCAACCAATATCGGCCAACGAGTTTGGCTTCATAATAGAATCTTTAAAATCATTTCTCTTCTTGTCATAAATATTAGGACACATTTGCACCAGTTCAATCAATTTACCATCACCCATGGTTCTCAATTGTAGGTGATGTGAGTTGTTGTTGTTAACAAACAATCACATAACAACACACAATGGAAGACTCGGAAACGGGCTGTGATTGGCTCAAATGAGAATAAAATTAACGTAACGTACAGTAAAGTTGAGATTGGATCAACTTCTTCATACGTTACGTGCGTTGCGTTTCTTGCTATGTGATTGTAAACAACACTACTGTTTTCAATGGTTTCAACTTTCTTACGTTACGTTACGCCTCAAATTAAATTAACTAATGATATATTCATATAAATTAGGGTATTATTTTAATGCTCCATCTAGGCCTATAACATTACAAAATAAAAATAATGAAAATATAATCTTCTTTATTTCACCTTTTAAAGAGAAAATAGTGCTTTTTTTGTAACATAATTACGAGTGTGAAACTCAATCAACATGATTCATAGAAAAAGGAGCTATACATAATTCACTTTTAAAGCACGTCATAGTGTTGAATTTAACAATAGTCTACCTGAGGCATTTAGTTCTCATAATAGTCATCTTTAAATTAGCCTATTACATTTTAATACATTTTTTAAAATTAGCATTTAGGGAAAGAAAGATTATTTGTTAATACTAAAATAAATACACTTGCTGATAAAAACCTGCCTAAAATGGAAAATAAATTTTTGTTTGTAGGCCCTATTGAAATTTTCAGGGAATGATGTTTAGCCTATGAACATACCTGTACTATATCATTTCTATAAATGACAAACATTATTGTAAATATTTAATTTCTTCATGTTATGGTCACTTTAGTGTGGAATTGCCCAAATGTGGTTTTACACATTGCTTTACTGATTCATAAAAAGTATGGATTTAGTTAAACTCTGACGTACATTTTTTGTGTGTAGAGATAGACTGTGAACATTTGCAATGTGATGGAATCTTACTTTAATGTATTCCTTGATTATCATTTTCATTAAAATTATGATGTGGTTTGCTGGGAACTCATTATCTAGAGAATGATCTTCTAAATCAGCAAAGAGAGAACACTTGCCAAGGGAGTTCAACACCTGTGTTTCCAATTTCAAACTAACTGATTTCCCCCTAGGTGGTTTACCACAGTTTTCAGCAATCATTTGCCTTGTGAACTTCTCTGTGGTTGTACATAGAGTTACTACGTCACTTGATGGTAACACAAGACCACCATTATTTTTTCTAGATAAAAAGTCCGAATAAGGAATTTGAACATTGTTCGTGGATGTCAGAGCTGTACAGCAATCTACACATGTTACTTTTTTCATGACTGCCCTTACTACAAATCCTGCTATGTATACAACAATGTTCTGTGAGAACTCGGACATGGCGGATGGTAAAATGGCATATGAGTGTTCATCGGCCATCTCTGCTTGCTCCTCGTTTTGTTCGATTTCATATCTACGAGCTGTAGAGAAATTTGTGGTATCGAACACTTCTGGTGTATTTATTTCCTTGATGATTAAATCTTTTGACCACGAAAGTAGTGGTGTCGAGTCTTGTGCGATACAATTCCCTGAAGATTTACATTTAATTTCATTTTGTACCAGCAGTTGGCGATATGCTGATTTAAACTGTAGTGATGACGGATTATTGTTCCATCCGAAACGCGACCTGACTCGGCAAAAAAATAACTCTATGTGGTCTTGTGAAAATTTGTAAGTTGCCAGGTATTGTAGTTTCCCTGTGACTACAAGATCAGCATATAAACCTCTTAGGCTTTTACAAAGACACAAGAATCCAAGGATTGGCGTCTTCTTAGGTGTATCTATGAGTGGTTTTCCAAATGCATTTTTAAGTCCCTTTAGGTATTTTTCAATTTTATCGAGGAAGGGTTCCCACTTATCTTTATTTGACTCACGCATTACTGACTTGAAACCTTTTGCCAGAGGATTTTTCGAATTTAACAAATCGAAAAGGCGATCAAACATGGAGCAAAACTCTGCAGTAGCACGACATTCTTTAAATTCTGCTATTTGCAAATCATCAGCTAGGAAAAACAGTGCATTGGCAACAGAACTACTTAGTACCTGAGTAGCAAGTTTCACCTTCATTTTTTGAGTATGAAATTGAATATGATTTCTTGTTAACTTGTTTGCAAGTCGTAGTCCTTCACTAGTCTGCAGTGCCTCCAACTTTTCAATATATTCCCAACAAATGTATTCGTTATCTACATTTTCAAGTAACTTAAGGTCTCCGAAGAGATTTCTCATTAACTTTAACATATGCACTGCATCTGGCATAACGTACACATTAGAACCAGTTGAGGGATGTGGAAAACTTGTATTAAGAGTGTCTAAGCATGTTGACTCTATTTTGGCACCCAAAAGGTTTGCCATTGCAAAATTACTTGATAGACCTGTTGTCTGTTTATACAATACTCAATAATAACTCGGACACAAGACTATAATATAATCTTCGTATTTATTGATATGAAACGGACACATTACAACGCTTACTTCGGATACACAATTACAAATACACACAATGAAACAATCGGATATCGGACATTCTTACTCAGCTTCAACTTACTTCTGCGCGATGGGGCCTACCCACGCCATAATGTCTCGTCGCTGCTCGCGAGATCTCGTATTCAAGCTCGTTCGGGGCCATGCGGGAATATTCAAATTACAAATGATAGTTCGGAAATAGCTCACACTCGGGCATCCTGATAAATTAAATTGTCCTCAATTTACAGTTAAGTTATACGATTAAGTCATGCACAGATGATTACATAGAATTATCAATTACCTTAGTACAGAATCTCAATACAATTCCAAAAATTCAAATGGTTAAACAGAAACACAATTATTTAGGTATAACATAATCTAACATTACTCATTATCTGATATCATACTCAGTTTTCTTTCAAAATTAACACAAACAATAGGTATTCAAAGGAAAACAGTTTTTCAATTCACCAAAATCAATAGGATATTCATAAGAAAGTCAGTTCTTCAAATCACAAAATCGTTTAGATAACTGGGTCGCTTACCCACTCGTTTCACTCTTGATTTTACTACTATGGAATTACTATCAGACTGATCATTCACTTCACTATCACTATGGTCATCAATTGATTCTGGATCACCGTCATCAACTGGCGGTTGCGATCCCCACGATTTTAATTGAGATACGTGAGCTGTAGTCACGTAGAAACGACCTTGATCTACTCCTTGCACTTGACTGACGCGGTAAGTATCGGCGGGAAGCACATCGGTTATCACTAGCGGTCCACGAAACTTTGCTTGAGTTTTCGTCGGCTCTCCGGTGTGGATAGGTGCACGACGCATCACCACCATCTCTCCAACTTCATACTTGTCACCTACGCAGTGTTTCCGGTCAAACTGACTCTTCATCTGATCTTGCTTCATCAATATTGTTGATCTTGCTTGCTGCTGCAGTTGAGTAGGATTACTCCACGGTGTATTGTTGGCATTACTCGTTAATTGACGTAAGATTCCATCTTGGTGCCTCGGTTTATAACCATGTAACAGTTCAAAAGCAGTATAGTTAGTAGTTTTATTAGGCGAATTATTAAGATCTCGTTCAACTTCAGTCATTTTTACATCCCAATCTTTGTGTTTAGGATCTTCCATTGCCATGCTTATGACAGGTAACACAGTTCTATTTACCCGTTCGACCTGTCCGTTTGCGCGCGGATGTTTGGTTGAGTTAAACGTATGTTTTATACCGTTAGCTTGACAGAATTCCTGCATTACTTTTGAGGTATAACACGAACCTCGATCAGAAATAATGCGATCCGGCAGACCTCGTTGACAAATAAGGTTCTCTAGGCACTTGATTACATACCTTGCACTGGTATCACGGACTGGATAGAGATGCACATACTTCGTGAGATTATCGATTACCACTAACAGATCTTGATTACCTCTCTTACTTCTCACAAATGGTCCTAAATGATCAATGTTTATAACTTGAAAGGGTCGGTTGCCTGGCGGTATCGGATTTAGCAAACCTTGCTGCTTACCAGCTGGCACTTTATTTAACAAACATTCGAAGCAATTCGATACATGATGTTTCACATACCGTCTCATTGAAGGGAACCAATAATGTTCACATATCTATTCACTGTTCGGTCTACACCAAAATGTCCGCTCATGTCATGCATCTTCACTGTTATACTTTTACGCATAGTTTTCGGTATGACGAATAACCATCGCGGCTCATTATTTATGAATAGTCTTTTAAATAACAACCCTCCTCTTAGTTCTATGTTCTGAGTTAGTGACTTCTCTTGTTTACTTCTTTCATCTTCAGGTTTAGTTAAGATATTAACATACCTCTGCAAATCCTTGTCGGCTCGCTGCATCATCAGCACTTGATCCTCGATGCTCATCGTTAGGTAGACATCAAATCTTGACTCGATGATCGTCTCCATTGTATCACCTTCATCTCCGGTTGGCGCTCGACTCAACGCATCTACGTGGCACATTTTTGTTCCTGCTCGATGCTTGATTTCAATTATATCATAATCCTGGATCAGATTATACCATCGCGCAATTTGCGGATTACGTGTTTTATTTGCGTTCATGTAGACTAGCGACTGGCAGTCTGTTACAATCGTGAATCTTATTCCCATCAGAAACTGGCGTAATCTATCTAATGTCCACACTATAGCCATCAACTCTAATTTTGAAGAATGGAATACGCGCTCTGCTTCAGTAGTTTTCTTAGAAACACAATAAACTAAATGAAATTTATCATCATTTCCTTTCTGCAGTATCATTCCTCCAAGACCATCAGCCGATGCGTCTGTATGTACTTCGGTTTCAGCTTTCGGATTGTAGAGCATTAAACTAGGTTTTGTCAGAAGCGCAGTCTTCAAGTCTATAAAAGCATTTTCTTGATCTTGTTCCCAACTGAATGGACATGTCTGTTTAGTCAATCGAGTTAGGGCTTCAGCGCGTTTAGCATACATTGGTACAAATCTTCTAAAATATCCAGTTAGACCCAACCAACGTCTCACTTCATAAACATTTGTTGGTCGCGGAAATTCTTCAATTGCCACAATTTTCCGTTTACCTGGTTCAAGTTGATTGTGCGAAATTACGAATCCCAAGTACTCGACTTCAGTTTTTCCAAATTCACATTTACTTAACTTACACGTTAGCTTGGCCTTCCTCAGGGCTTCAAGTACAAGTTCAAGTCTAGCGATCAATTCAGTCCACGAACTGGCGGGAATTAACAAGTCGTCTAAGTAGCAAAGTGCAACAGTATTGCGCAACTTACCCAAAGCTAAGTTCATGACTCGTTGGAACTCACTTGGCGCATTCCGGAGACCAAACATCATTCTTTCCATTTGTCCTGTTGTATCGGGTGTTATGAAAGCAGTCTTCGATTTGGATGCGTCACTCATCGGAATTTGCAGGTACCCGTGGGCTAGATCAAGTACAACAAACATTTTACAGTTAGACAATTGTTCAAGCATGTCATCAATATTAGGTAACGCATAATTTGTTTTCACAGTTTGTTTATTCAGGCGTCTGTAGTCGACAACTAAACGATGTTCTCCGGTCTTTTTCTTTACAAGTAGCACAGGGCTCGCATAGCTCGATTGAGTTTCAGTGATCACACCATTTTCTTTCCATTCATTTACAATTTTACTTATCTCTTCTCTCTCTGATGCTGTGGTTTTGTATGGTTTATTGTAAACTGGTCTACTTCCTTCTTCTTCTATGATTTCCATTTCTGTAAGATTGGTACATCCTAGCTCCGTCATGTTCAGGGCGAAACAATCCCGGTAGCGGTTCAACAAACTCAACAGTTCATCTCGATTTTCTTGCGTTACTTGTTCACCAATTTTTAAATCTTCCGCAACGATTGGACGTTTACAATTTCCTTCTTGAGTCGTTAGTATCTCGTATTCTTCATCACTAGAACTCTTCAGTGGCATCGCGTCATTTTCAATAATCGTAATTAGCTCTCCTCGACCAATACTTTTGTTTTTCGCAATAAACACCTCATTACACTCGGTATTCATTATAGGAACATCAATTTTTCCCTCACAACTCTTGAATAAACCACCATTGTATATTAATAGAGAATCATCTGGTGCATTATTCCTTACATTTACAAAGTTCACACTGTTAGCTGCTAGTTTAGTGTTCGCGGTTGCACGTAACTTTACTTTATTATTACTTTTATACGACAGTTCCATCTGAGCAAATGGTTCATCTTCTTTATCTCCGATAATAAGCTCATCTCTTATTTTCAAGATTGCAACGTGAGAAAGATCTGTCCAAGTTCTACCGATTAACATTTCTGTCAGATGAGATTTATCTGGCACCACGAGAATTTCAATGTTTTCCCAATAACACCATCTATCGTTATGTCAGCGATTGCAGTACCTACTGGATGTATTGGGTCACTGGTTGCATTACCAAAACTGAACAGTGTTTTACTAGTCGGACTAATTTTTAAACCACAACGAATTGCTGCTGTCGCCTGGATTGTACAACATGAGCTGCCTGTGTCAAGTAGGGCACTCATTTCACGATTGTTAATCTGCACTTGTTTCACATATTTACAAATGTTGTCAGTGACACTATTGTCAGAAAATGTTGCCTGCATGTTTTCATTTTTAGGTGTAACTAGGCTAGGCCTATACGTACTTGGTTGCTGTTGTTGCATTGTGCAGTTTATTCTTGTATGTCCCTCTAACTTGCATAACTGACAGCGTAGACTTCTCTTTGGCTCTTGGCAGTCTCTTGATATGTGACCGTGGTTGTTGCAATTATAACACCTGGG
The DNA here is from genome assembly GCA_024449915.1 of Sweltsa coloradensis. NCBI lineage: Eukaryota > Metazoa > Arthropoda > Insecta > Plecoptera > Chloroperlidae > Sweltsa > Sweltsa coloradensis. The sequence goes on from JAMZAV010004844.1 coordinate 153,547, forward strand.
CTCACCTTGTTCATTGTAACTTGGCGGTCTGCTGTATCGTGGAGTTGTCTGGTTCATCGGTCTGAACTGATTCACTGGTCTGGACTGATTTACTGGTCTGGACTGATTTACTGGTTCATTTCTACTTACATAAGGTTCTTGAGTGCTAGTCCTATTGCTAGTTTCGCTTCTTTGTTCTGGGCCTACATTGTACTGCTTAGTAGTTACAGTCTGGGCATGATTGAAATTAAACTTAGGCTTGCTGTTAATTTCCTTCTTGTTGATCAATTCTAATCTTGCTTTGTCAATCTCTTCAAACTCTCTGATATCTTGTAGGATACTGTCATCATCCACATGGGTTTTCGTTAACAACATACTAGCTAGTGCTCTTGACCATAATCCAATTATCAGTTGACGTTTCGTGTCCTCAATGTTTAGGTTAATACTTTTGCATAGTCGTATCTTGTCATGGAAATAACTCTGCGTATTTTCTCCCTTCAGCTGTACCCTAGTTTGCATACGTTTCCAACGTTCTGGCAGGCTGGACACACTTACGAAAGTCGCCCGAAATTGTCTACAAAATTCCTCCCATGAAGTTAGGCCTACGCGGCGGGCCTGGAACCAGTTGCTAGCTGCTCCGATCATATGCGCACGCGCCGATTCTATTTTAAAGGAATCTGGCCAGTGATGTAGGTTGCAGTACTGTCCAAATCATTTAACCAAATTTCAGCTTGTCCACTAGTATGCTCTCCATTAAAATTACTAATTGTTTTCTCTAGATCCGGCATTACGTGATACTGTTGTAACGGCGGTGGCTGCTGTGCTGCCATTCTACCCTGTACAATGTTCATTAGCATTTCATCTCTCGCCCCATCGCGCTCTAACATTAGTCTTAGCAAGGCTTCTGTTGTCAGCGGCGGTTCAACATTATCACCATTAGGACGTTCCATTTGCGGTAGTACACCTTGTCCTTCACCGTTCACATTTATGATAACCTGTTCTTCACGCTGTTCATTTTGTTGTGCCATGTTGTAGTCTCGGCGAATCATGGCGTCACGAACACACTAGGCCCTAGGCTACGCTACGCGCGGTTTTATAATCCCACTTCTGAATTGTTATCTGTTTATACAATACTCAATAATAACTCGGACACAAGACTATAATATAATCTTCGTATTTATTGATATGAAACGGACACATTACAACGCTTACTTCGGATACACAATTACAAACACACACAATGAAACAATCGGATATCGGACATTCTTACTCAGCTTCAACTTACTTATGCGCGATGGGGCCTACCCACGCCATAATGTCTCGTCGCTGCTCGCGAGATCTCGTATTCAAGCTCGTTCGGGGCCATGCGGGAATATTCAAATTACAAATGATAGTTCGGAAATAGCTCACAGACCATCAAATGTTAACGACACAGCTGTAACACCAATCATGAAATTTTTTCCAAGCTTGCTTTACAAGAGGTTTTTGTTGAAGAATTAATCCCATCGATCAGGAAGTACCCAAATTGGTTTTTTCCAGGAAGTGTTTACCCCCTACACCCATAATTAAAAACCCCTTTTAGCCCGGTATGCGTGCTTGCATAGCCCCCCCGAGATCTGCATACCCAAAAAATTTTTTCCCCACCCAAACCATTTTTTCTGATAGCCATTTCATAAAATAACTGCACAGAAAAATAGGAAAATTCGGGACTAACACTTTCCTTAATAGCTTCAAATGCTTCTGACGTGAACCCGGTTTTGCCAAAAACCTAACAATCCCCACCTTCGAATCGTTTTTTTATTGGGAGGAAAACCCTAATGATTCTCTGACATAACATAGCTCCCGGGGGAGAGTAAAAAAAAAGTGTTAAAGCAAACGTTTTAAGAGTTTTGCGTATCCACACATTTTTTATTCTTGAGCCCAAGAAAATTCCGTGCAACATCTGTGAAACATTCATATAAGGTTTGGATGCATTTTTCATTATTAATTTTTCGTTTTAAAAGGTTTTGTAGCAACCTTTCATTTTGATATCTTATTTTTTTGAATTTTACATTTGTGTTCCCATTTTTAAATTTTTTCTCTAGTCGTCAATTTTTGTTTTTTCTCTCCAATTAGTTCAATTTTTTTTTTAGTTTACTAGGACTGTATGTTGGTATACATGGTCGTGTTTGTGTAGAGGTAGGTAATGGCACGGGGTTTTTTGAGTAAGACGTGGCTTGGGGCTTTCAGGGCTGCTGACCCCCTTTTTTGCATTGCAGATGTACTTTTTTCTTTAGATTCCTGAAATGTATTTTATAGCATCAATAAATAATTTGTGAGCCATAGAGGAGATTTATGTTGAGGGCACAGTATAAGGCGTTTTTTGCATACCTTATTTTAAAGTTTTGGGGAAATTTTAAAAATTTCTTGGACAGCATTCTCCACCAACTTCCCACAATTAAATAGCCTTTTAAAAAATATCTTGGTCAAAAGTTTCCCAAAAGACCCAATGATGAACTTTGGGTAAAATTTCCCCTCGGAGTGCATGGCACCACTTTTGATAACTAGAATTTTTTATAGGAAAAACCGTGAAAAGTTTTCAAGTTAATAATGTCTGCATGCGCTCAAACAGAAAGATAGGCGACCGATAGCCCAAATAATTTAAATTTCCTCATTTGTATAGGTAGTTGCCAAATATTAGATCTATGCATATGTGTGATAACATTAAATCCTATTGAAAGTTCTCTAAGGTAATAAGTATAAAAAAAAATTTTGGGCTCATCATGTTCTTTTAATAAATTAATATATTAAATTTCAGCAATTAAGGTAGGTATTATAATAAAGATAATGGGGAAGATAAAAGTGTTTTCAATATGCAAAAAACCCCAAAGGGGATCATAGTTCCATGGTGAAAAAAAAGTTGGCTAGTAGTTGCAGGGCATATCCAAATCTTATTTTTGCCCCATTTGTGATAACAAACAATTTGCAAAGTAGGCCCCAAATGGCCAAATTTGAGATTTCAAATACGTATGCCCTAAATGTTATTTATCTGAGGTTCATAACCGGGCCTAACCTGCTTCAAAATTCCCTCATTGATTCACAACTTATTCCAATTCCACTGCTGTTTAAACCTAGTGTAAACCAAAAGTTGTTGGTAAGGTATGTTTAGGAACAGCTGCTGTGCTGTCTATTTATCTGCAACTGAACTAGGCCTAGGCATTAGTCCTGATAAATGAAGTGTAGGTCTAGTTGAGGCCTAGTAGGACCTGGGACTTTAAGTAATTAAGTTTATTTCTTCAATAGATATTACTTTGGTACATAATAATCTATTTGCAAAATGTGGGAACTATAGTACCAATCAAATGAAAAAGTGGTAATATTATGGTTGGTATGTGGCAACTTTTTAACAAGGCGATTTTTAGGGGAACAGTAGGTTAGGGGGGGGGGGGGGGGGGGCGCGAAGCGTGTTTGTTTTACAATATAATCACTATTATTATTAAAACATACACGCTTCTCCCCCATCACTCCCCCTAACCTACTTCTCCCCCTGTTAAAAAGTTGGCACAATGTCATGCCACCATAAAAGTGTACCGAAAAAGTTAGGTTGGGGGATCAGATGTCAGGTAGGCCTAATTGGTAGATAGTAAGTACAGGACAAGACTCAGCGGCCTTAGACCCTGCTTAATTTTAGTTCGGCTATAGAAAGGCTAGGATTATATGTGGGCGCGTAATAATAATTGAATTGAAGCCTGCAAATGCGTGGCAAGGTTCGAATTTTAGGTTTTGAAATTGTGGCTTGTATTACGTCAAATCTACCTACCGATAAAATGATATGTTATTCCCCTTTTCATATCTGTTTGTGCAGTTAACTGCACAACATGACATCACCATTTTCAGTATTTTACTGCCACTTTCGGTGGCTATTTAAAAGAAAAATAGTTATTGTGTGCATGCCTACGAGCCTGAGCTGCCATAACAATGGCGGATCTTCGCGGGTTCAATTTGCAATAGCGTTCGCAGCGCTCATGCGGCGTCTAGAGAATACAGTATATACTATTCCAATGTCTTTGGGCTTGTCTAGTTCCGCCTACCTTCCCAAAATAGATTTGCGAAGCCAGTGTGCAATACGCGATTCAGTGTTCTGCAGAACTTCATCTAAGATAAGAGGTCCTGTTCGGTTGCTTGGTCTTTTCGACCGCTGCGCGACTACTAAGGGAGTCAAAAATATGCATACTCATCACTATTACGAGACATTTATTTTGTTATTGTAGGTTGATTATTCTTCAACATAGTGTTGGCATAATATTTCTGTCTTGGTTTACTAATAATTCGAACTACAGGGTGTTTCAAAACATATTTTTATACCTTTTTGTTGGTTTGCACCATTCTGTGTTTGATTGATTATTGATTGATTATTTATTGATTATTGATTGATAATTGATTAATTTAACCATGTATGCTGTCACATATATGATAAATTATCTTATATTGGTAATCAAAACGTCATCCAAACGTTATTAGCCCATAATAAATAATGCGGTCTAAAGGACCGGGCGCGACTACTAACGTTACAAACAGGGGCGCGACTACTCTCGGGATATTCGTAGCTAACAATGACAATGGTGAAACAGATTGTATAGAAACATACTCTCATCTAATTTTACCAATATGAGCGAGTTAGAGAAGATAAACTGTTGCAGCTAGGCTAGGGTGACGCAATACGACTTGACGGTTGGCGCGCCCTTTAACAAAACTGATTATATACTCCATAAAGTTCCGGGCTATTTTTCCGCGAGGAGGAAAGAGGCGAAGTAAAAACACATAATGTCAGTTAAGTTCTGAGCTATGAGAATAACATCTTTAACTGACTAACCAACACAGTAACATCTGCATTGGAGTATAATTATTATTTATTCAAAACACAGTTAAAACGTTTTTGACTTCAAAGATCTGTTAATATTCATAGCGTTCTTCTAGAGTTGGTGGATTAGGCGGGTTATGACCAACCCACGATGAACACTTTTGTTAGATATCCTAGGCCTGAATCACTTATTGTAATAATCATTAAACTACATTTACGAAAATGTTTTTCTTAAATAGATTATTTAAATTTTATTAATATACGGGACTGATTTTCTGTTTTCAAGTTCACCCAAATCCTTCACGGGCTTCGTGTTTGTCCGTTGATTTGATATTGCTTAACGTCTCATATTAATGCACTAAGGCTATTCGAGACGATGAGTCATGATGGATGAGTATGAAGTGTGTATAGAAGTGAGGAGGAGAAACCTGGTAGCGACACGTAGCCTTCTCCTTTCGAAAAGTACCATACGGACCAACGGCTTTACTTCCCATCCTAAAGAACGGTGAAACTTTGACAGTCATAAAGGTTCCTCCACTAACCAGGACTGCCGAGCAGACGTCGAGGAGAACGAAGCCGTTACACTAACTCTCAAAACCTCCATCTTCTCTAACCAGCGGTATACGTGTGTCTTATGGCAGAGTAGTCACCCACTCTACCCCTGACCACGCTTGAAGGTTGCTTAACTTCGGTGTTCGAGCGGGAACCGGCTAAACGACCTCGGCTAAACCGCTGGTCTCATATTTGTCAAGTCAGTATAAACAGTGTGGCTTCACTATTAGTGGGTTCTCTTATCATGATATTTGTGGGTCCCGTGTGCAATTTTGTGATAGAGTATTGAGAGTGGTATCATTATTTTCCTTGTGAAGTACTGATTCAGAAAAGTGATGGTGGGGATCTGGGACACGCGACTGGAAGGGGTGAGGGGTGGGGGTTAAAATGTCGAAATTTTGTAAATATAATCAAATATTTTTCTAATATTTTCTACAATTCTAAATTTTTAAAATTATTTTTAGCTTTTTAACACTATATTTAACTTATATATTTCAATAAATCATTAAATTGACCGCCATATTGGATTCAAAATGGCGGAAAAAATTATTTCTTAAAATTCCGCACATAGTCGTGTGGGATATCGGATTAAAGGTATTTTACGTCTCAATATGGATAAAAGAACTGTTTCATGGTCATGGTTAACACTTAAAGTACCAATATCGACATTGATTTGACTTGTAGACCAGTGTCCTACCGATTTCTTCAAAATATACATTAATTTTATGTAATATTTTAGTTATTTTTTTACTCCAGAGTACAAATGTATGACATGGCATTATGATAAAGTAAAATGACATCCAACAAAATTTAAGTTCAATATATTTTTTCAATATATGTCAATACATTTTTTCAATATATTTCAATACATATTGATTAAGCACAAGAACATCGTACTATATTCAACAGTTCTTCAGGGCCTCAAGGGATGTCTCACATTACTGGCTCATACGATTCATCATCATCTATAATCCATCCAAAGTCTGTTACTGGTGGTATACGAGGGTTTGCAACATGCGATTGCCACCAAATCAATTCTTGATAATGAGCTCTCCTGATAGCTGGGCGTAGTGCAGCTTGAGTCGGTGGCATACTTATGCCTTATACTTGCTTTTTCGTAAAAAAAAAAAAAACAACCAACAAAAACAACATCGTTTCTCACGTAGAGTATTTATTTTGGGCACTCGCAAGTACACAGAGCATATGTATTCTTCAAGGACTCATACGTTTCTTAGCTCCAATAATTGTTTTTGTTCCACCTAGTGATGCAAGGGCTTCCAGAACATTGTCATCAGCATCTACAAACCTGTTACAGAAACTGGTCTGAGATTTACCAGAAATTGGATCAGTAATGTCAGCTCCAGAAAGAGAATGCATTTTGAGTAAAGCAGCAACTCTTTTTTGTCCCATTGCTTCAGAAATTTTTGGTATTGAAATTCGACTTGGTTTAACCTCTGTTAAAACCAGATAAGAATGTTTCTGGAGTTGTGAATATCGATGTGTTTAGCCAACACTAGAACGTCAGTGTCAGGAGTGAAGATAGTCAAGGACTGAGTCCCTCTTTCGGTTGCATGAAGTGCCAGACCTTGGTCTAGCGCACTATCAGAAATTTGTTCGTGAACGTATCATTGATGACTGTTAATTTGTGGGATACAGTTCCACAAAACAAGTTGAGACTGTGTAAGACTATGTCAAAGAAAGTAAAAGTAAAAACCAAACAGGGTGTTGTTCAATTAAAAGAAGACAGGAAGCTTTTCAATCGTCTTGTTGTTCTATGTCATTCTCTGCCAAAAATAAATCTAAAAGAATAAATTGGTAAATACGAGCTATATTATCAAGTTTAGCGGATGTCACCCCTTAAGCATGGATGTTAATGCCGGAGTAGATGTTATTGTGGGGCGTAGTTCTCCAGGGGACAACCGATTATACTTGTGACCGGAATCGTCTCTAATCTAGAGTCTGGGATGAGGAGTACTTAGGGTAGTGGTGACCGTGTAATAGGAGTCATAAAGCAACATAAGAAGGGTGCACTGTATTAGCAATAGACATAAATAATGATAATAAAGCCTATTCTCGCCTGGTATAGGTGAGCTCACGCACTGTACTCGGCTGAACGTGGGTTCATATCCCTTAGCATTACTGTTACTATTACTCAGAGAACTTAGCTTATATTTCCCCCTAATGACTCTGGTAGAGACGGTGTCGACCCTCGGCCACGGATCCCTCAGCAGCAGGTGATGTTAGGTTCTTCGTTCTTCTCCTCTTGTAAGGCGAAGGTCCTCGGTCCTCTTCCTGTGTCTAGCACTCTTGGTTGAAGCCCTAGCTCCCAAAGCCGGACACCTAGTCCTGTCGCTTCCAATGAGCACTCAAGTCGCTTAACCTGGGCACCTTGCCCGTACGTCACCTAGACGAGTTCTCTTGGTTCGACACCCGGATATAGGCACCTAGACCTCTCGCCGGTCTGTCTTCAACTCCCCAGTCAGAACGCCCCTCAGTCACCAAGAAGCTTCCCCTAGACCCCCTTGACTTTCCCCCTCCAGGGCTCCAGTCTGTACGTCTCAAGGGCCTAAGTGCCTTCCCCTCAACCTCGTCACCACTCCTCGGCAACCTTATGTTATTGAAAGGTTTGCATTATTTCCAAAATTAAACAACAACTGTTTTGTTCTCATTAAAGTTATGTAAGTGCCAATGCTGCACATTCCAATTCATTGTTGTTTTAATCCTCTTTGCTTTGAAATGTTCCAATCATTATTATTATCATCAAAAGAAACCAAATAATTGAATACATGAACATGGGTTCGAACCGAGCCCATGGACAAGACAATATGCTAGCAGAATGAACTAAATATGATGCCTTGCGCACGCAATTAGATCTCTCCCAATCTTATAAAGAACTTCTATCATATGATAACGGCAATAAACAAAAAAATAAAACATAAAATAAATTTCTCATCCAAAGTAATCTATTTAACAAAATTTAATTGACATCATAAATATATCATTGATTTATTTTCATTCACATATATATAACTTTTGTTTTGCTATTACTCTGATGATCATCATTTTATTTTGTTATATATATATTATTTACACTTTGAAAACAATCTTATCATCAAAACATTCCATTAACTCATCTCATAAACTTCCATTATCACAGGTGGCGCAATTTGACCTAACCGGTTGAAGCGCCCTTGTTTCTCACTTCGTCGTCGTTAGGAGTTTGCTCCCTTCCCTTGACGACCCTCCGGTGACGATGACAATGACAACAACCAACGATGACAAAGACGATGACGACCGCGACGTGAGAAACCCCCCCTTCCACCCCTTACCCGTGGCTGGTTCTGACCAGCATGGGCCCCTCCCCCACCTTCAGGATAGAGTCACGCATCATGACCTTAAAGTTGAAGCGTCTTCAGCCACATAAACTTTTTTAAAGTGGTTTAGAGGACGGTTCTGCTAATCATAACGACCTCCCCGATGACGACGACCATGACAACAGACTATGACGACCGCGACGTGAGAACTGACACTTTCCTCCTAATGTGACTTTCCTTCCCATACTCTCTAAGCTACAGTGGCGCATTATGACCTCACGGTTGACGCGCCCTCATTCTAAACCATCAAACAAACGAGAAATAAGAAACTTTATTCTACGAAAACAATATAAAATGTATCTGAAAATTGAATGTTTTAAATCACAATATGAAAGGCAACATGATTTGACCTACACCCGGTTGAAGAGTGCTAGTTTCTCTTGTCGTCATGGAAATGTTTTGCGCGCCCTTAATCCAAAATCCAGATAAACTCAAAAAAACTACATGTCTTCTTTGCTTATCTCGTCTTAAACGTGTTCTGCCCGGCGCATTACTTCTACCTGTATGACGTCGCAATACACAGCCATCCTGGACGTATAGAACAAGACTTATTATTATTGACATCCTTTAAGAGACCTGGAACGTACGGCAATTAATAAATGCATTGTTGTTGTAATGCTACTATTTCAAAAATTTTGTTAAATGCAGTTTATTGTTGTTTCTGCATCTATGTTATTAGTTTTATTCAGTTGTCCTCTATTGTAAATCAGTTTTTATAACTGAATAGGATAGACGTTTAATAAATAATAATAAAAAATAATGTAAAGTTTCATTTTGAACATTATTTTATAGCTAAGGCCTCCCTCCCTCACCTTGCCTGTGGCTGTTTCTGACCAGCACGGTTGTGTCATCTCCACATCCCGTAGAGGTTAGAGTGGCGCATTCTTTATGACCTAGCGGTTGACGCGCCTGTATTTTAAATAACCAAAACGAATCAATTTATATTTACAGGCGTACCCAATAACAGGTGGCAAAAGTTACTCACGTTATAGTCGTTGTTTCTACTCACCGTTTTTAAGAATGCTTAAGGTTATGATTTGTAAAGGCTTAACTAAGACAATAATAATAACTAAATATCCCCCGTCTGGGCACTGGGTAGAATTGGCTCTAAGCATGCCCTGCTAATCTTAAATTGCGAGGAGAGAGGAAAACTTTACACTTAGAAAACAATCTTATCATCAAACATACCTGTATTAACTCTTCTCATTTACTTTCATTCATAGGCGGCGCAATATGACCTAACCGGTTGAAGCGCCCTAGTTTCTCACGTCGTCGTCGTCCATCTAACAAACATCAGGTGGACTTTTATACCCAATTATTTCTCAACTATTTCTTACCACCCCGTCTGGTTTGGGGTAGAATTAGCCCAAAACTAATCTGCTAATCAAAAAAAGGGAATTCAAGAGAAAAGTCCACCTTGTAATATCAGTTGGTATGAAGGATAGTTTACTAGTTTTACTCCCGTAAACTAGTGGCGAGCAAAAAACAAATCAATAACAAAACTATTTCGTTCCGAAAATAGTGGCGAGCTCTGACCATTGTCGACGGGGACATCTCCCCGACCACGATTACAATGACAAAACAAACGATGACAAAGACCATGACGACCGCGACTTCAGAACCCATCTTTTAGTGGTTGTTTCTGATAAGCCTGAGCCCCTGCTCCAAATACACCCTCAGCTAGAGTGGCGCTTTATGACCTAACGGTTGATGCGCCCTTATCCAAATTAACCAAACTACATGTGAGCTCTGGCAGCCGTTGTCGGGAATCTCTCCTCATTTCCCTCCATCTTGCCGAAGACGACGACAACGACGACTATGACAACAAGCACGATAACAAAAACGATGGAAACACGACTTGAGAAACTTCTTGCCCTGTCTGGTCCTTTGCAATTTGACCTCACTGTATACGTGCCCTGAAGCTTAAATAAACCAAATATATGATTAAATCCCAAAGTAATTGTGAAAATGGCGACAATCTTCCTTATAGTTAGGTCAGAGTAATAAGGCCACTCGCCTGTATCTTCGTTGCTAGTGAATATTTTTGAACGATTCCACTTGTACAGTGTAGAGCTACGCCATATGACCACAACGGTGAAAACTATATACACATTTCCTGTATTTATTTATTTTCATTCACATTAATAGATTTCATTTTGCTCTTACTTCCAACATCATCATTTATCGGGCCTTCAAAGTCCAACTCGCTACCTTCCCGTGGTTTGGCCTGTGAGTAGGGGAGTGGTGTATTCCCCAAAACTAAGGGCGAGCTCTGGCCGGTTGGGGTGCGTGTTGCAAAGAGAGCTCTCGTGCAACTTTTTTTCACATCTTTCTTCATTTACACAGCTTTACTCATATTTATTTTCTTCTTTCACTTTTTTCGTCTCCATACTTGCCGGCCCTCTCTGAAACGAGCACTCCTCCGTTCATACCCAGTTTAACCCATCCTATCAAACATCCTTACTCCTTCCCATCAACTTCCCTCATCTTCCCTTACGTTCCTCACAATTTCCTCCACAATTATGGAAAAAGAAAATTTTGAAGATTCCAAAACAATTAACATGGGCACTGATAACTCTACTGTTGAGTGCCCTAAAACAACATTAACGAACGAACTATCATTTTATTTTGTTACATTATACACTTAGAAAACAATCTGATCCTCAAACACACCATTAACTCATCTCATCAGCTTTCAATATCACAGGCGGCGCAATATAACCTAACCTGTTGAAGCGCCCTAGTTTCTCACGTCGTCGTAACAATGGCATCTTTAACATCTTGTGCACAAGGATTCCCCACACCGACGACAGCGCTGACGCTGAAATCATTCACATGTAATGTTTCTCTGGCCGTCGTTCTTATCTTCAGGTAAAAATAATATAAAAACATTGTCATTACTAAGGCATATTATAGCCTATGGACTTACTATGATGAAGACAGTCGATATTGACAACATAAGTGAGAAGAACTAGTAAAAACTGCCACCAAAAAGTATATCATATTAATAAATAGAAATTATTTACCTTTGCTATAGCCCGTATACAATATCTTATACAAATAATATCCAAATATACAGCCACCCTGGACGTATAGAACAAGACATATTATTGTCTTCCTTTAAAAGAGCTGGATTTATGGCAATTATAGTTTATTTTATTTTCGAACATGATTTTAACATATTAGCTCTTCCTCCATCACCTTGCCTGTGCCTGTTTCTGACCAGCACGGTTGTGGAATTTCCACATCCCCTAGGCTAGAGTGGCGCATTCATTTTGTCCTAACGGTTGACGCCTGTATTCCAAATAAACAAAACAATTTATGTTTACAGGCTTAGCCTATCACAGGTGGCAAATATTACTCTCGTCTTACCTCGCAAACATCAGCTAGGAAGAGGGTAGTACTACTCCCCGAAACGATGACAAAAACGATTACGACCCCGACGTGAGAACTGCCCTTACCCCCCCTCTCCCATTCATGGCTGGTTCTGACCAGCATGGCCCCTCCATCCCGACCCCCCTCCACACCCCCTAGGTTAGAGTGGTGCATTATGACCTAACGGTTGACGCGTATTATCCAAATAAACAAAAAACTCCCTATCTAATCATAGGCTAGATTGGCGCATTATGACCTTACAGTTGACACGCCCTTATACCAACTTAACTCAAAACCCTATCATCTATACCTTATGTTAATCAACTTGAATGAAAATGTTCCCACGTACTCAAACTCATGACGGATTCACTCTCTAACTCGTCCTAGTCTAGTAGGCTAAAGCGCCCTTATACCGGGAATGTGAGATACATTTTTTTTCTTCTTTTGTCACCCTTTTTTTCTTCTCCTTTTTTATATGTGATAAATTAATTGCAATTAATATCATTTTTGAATTTGTTAAAAAATTGTTGTGTTTCAATGCAATTTTCGTCCCTTAAATTTTAACAAAAAATTTCCGGGGTTTTTGCCCCCCTTTTTTTTTTATCCCTTCCAATTATTTCTACCTATTTCTTTTTTTTTTTCCCCAAAACCAAAACCCCCCGTCGGTTTTTGGGATAAAATTTACCCCAAAACAAATTTTGCTAATCAAAAAGGGATTCAAGAAAAAAGTCCCCCTTGAAATTCTTTGGTAGGAAGGTTAGTTACTAGTTTTACCCCGTAAACTAGAGGCGAGCAAAAAACAAATCAATAAAAAAAACTTTTTCGTTCCGAAAATGTGGCGAGCTCGGCCTTTGTCGACGGGGCATCTCCCCGACTCATTCAATGACAAAACAAACGATGAAAAAAGACCATGACGACCGCGACTTCAAACCCATCTTTTAGTTTTTTGTTCTGAAAGCCGACCCCCTGCTCCAAATACACCCTCGTAGAGTGGCGCTTTATGACCTAACGGTTGATCGCCCTACCCAAAATTAACCAAAAACTACTGTGAGCTCTGGCCCCGTTGTGGGGAATCTCTCCTCATTTCCCTCCATTTTGCCAAAAGACGCGAAACGGACTATGAAAACAAGCCGATAAAAAAAACGAGGGAAAAACACGACTTGAAAAACTTCTTGCCCTGTCTGGTCCTTTGCAATTTGACTTTGTATACGTGCCCTGAGCTTAAATAAACCAAATTATGATTAAACCCCAAAGAAAATTGTGAAATGGCGACAATCTTCCTTATAGTTAGGTCAGGTAATGAGGCCATCGCCTGTATCTTCTTTTGCTAGTGAATTTTTTTAACGTTCCATTGTACAGTGTAGAGCTACGCCATATACCACAACGGTAAAAAACTTTATACCTTTTTCCTTATTATTTATTTTCATTCACATTATAGATTTCTTTTTGCTCTTACTTCCAACATCATATTTATGGGGCCTTCAAAGTCCAACTCGCTACCTTCCCGTGGTTTTGGCCCTGTAGTGGGGATGGTGTTTTCCCCCAAAACTAAGAGGAGTTTGGGCCGGTTGGGGGTGCGTTTTTGAAAAGAGAGCCGTGAAATTTTTTTCACATCTTTCTTCATTTACACGCCTTACTATTTTTTTCTTCTTTCATTTTTTTCGTCTCCATATTCCCGGGCCCTCTCTGAAACGAGCACTCCTCCTTCATACCAGTTTAACCCATCCTATCAAACCCCTCACCCCCTTCCCCATCAATTCCCCTCATCTTCCCTTATTTCCTCACAATTTTCCCCCCAAAATTTAGGGAAAAAAAATTTGGAAAATTCCAAAAACAATTAACATGGGCACTGATAACTCACTGTGAGTCCCCTTTAAAACCATTAACGAACGAACTTCTTTTTTTGTTCATTATCATTTAGAAAACAATTGATCATAAAAACACCATTAACTCATCTCACAATTTTCTTTTCCCTGGCGCCGCAATATGCCAACCGGTTGAAGGGCCCCCAGTTCTCACGTCGTGTCATGGCACTTTAACATTTTGTGCACAAGGATTCCCAACCGACGACAGCGCTGACGTTGAAATCATTCACATGTAATTTTTCTCGGGCCCGCGTTTTATCTTCAGGAAAAAATAATATAAAAACATTGTCTTACTAAGGCATAGCCTATGGATTTACTATATGAAAACAGCGATTTTCAAACATTAGTGAGAAGAATAGTAAAAACTCCCACCAAAAAAGTATATCATTTTAGTAAATAGAAATTTTTCCCTTTGCTATACCCCGTTACAATAAGAACTAGTAAAAACTCCATCAAAAATTTATCATATTAAAAATGAAATAATTTCCTTTTGTTTTATAGCCCTATACAAATCGATAAAAATAATATCCAAAAACAGCCCCCTGGCGTATAGAACAAGACATATTATTGCTTCCTTTAAGAGAGCGGTTTTATGGAAATTTTATAGTTTATTTATTTTCGAACATGATTTTAACATATTAGCTCTTCCTCCATCACCTTGCCTGTCCTGTTTCTGACCAGCAGGGTTGTGTAATTTCCCATCCCCTAGGGTAGAGTGGCGCTTCTTTTGTCCTAAGGGTTTGACGCCTGTATTCCAAAAACAAAACAATTCATTTTTACGGGGTTTAACCTATACGGGTGGCAATTTTACTCTCGTCTACCTCGCAAACATCACTGGGAAGGGGGGATACTATCCCAAAACGATGACAAAAACATTACGACCCGACGGAGAACTGCCCTTCCCCCCCCCTTCCCATTCAGGGCGGGTTTCTGACCAGCAGGGCCCTCCCCCGACCCCCCCTCCACCCCCCTAGGTTAGATGGTGCATTATGACCTAACGGTTGACGCTATAATCCAAAAAAACAAAAAACTCCCTATCTAATCATAGGTAGTTGGCGCATTTTGCCCTTAAGTTGACACGCCCTTAAACCCAATTAAACTCAAAACCCTATCATCATCCTTATTTTAACAATTGAATAAAAAGTTCCCCCGTCTAAAAACTCGAGGGATTCACTCTCTAACTCGTCCTATTAGTAGGCAAGCCCCCTTTATACCGGGAATGGAGATACATTTTTTTTCTTTTGTCACCTTTTTTTTCTTCCCCTTTTTTTAATTGAAAAATTTAAATTGAAATTAAAATATTTTTTTTGAATTTGTTAAAAAAATTGTTGTGTTTTAAATGCAATTTTGTTGTAATATTATAAATATTTCAAATATTTACTGTCATGGGTAGAGTGGGTGACCACAATGTCCTGAAACTCACGTATACCGCTGATTAGAGCAGATGGAGGGTTCGAAAAGCTAGTGTAACGACTTCGTTCTTCTGGGGAAACGTCTCCCGGGCAGTCCGGGAAAGGGAGGAACTATATGACTTCAAAGTTACACCGCCCTTTTCGGATGGGACTTTTAACCTTTGGTCGCCTTGGTACTTTCAAAAGAGTAGGCTTCGGCCGGGTTTACCGGGTTTCCCCCCCTCCCTTTGTTATATTTCATCCTCATCAATCACCATCACGTCTCGTTACCCAAAGGCAAAATATGAGACTTTTAAGCATTCCAAGAATCAAATATTTACTAAACTGTAGTTAAAGTTTTTTGTCTGATCATGTTATTTAAATTTTTTTCGTCGCCTCCTTGTAAATCAGTTTTTTTTAAAGGATAGACGTTAAAAAAAAAATTATTATTTTTTTAAAAAATCTAAAAGTTTTGTTATTTCTGGAAAGTATTTATAAAAAATAAAACAGTTTGAAAAAAAATACAATACTGGGGAAAAATAACCAGTACAAATTCGTGTAAAAATAGCAAGGTTTTCTCAATCTCGAAAGAAATTTTGGAGGAACTTTGGCATCAAATTTTGATACCTTTTGTACTGCATGCAAATTTTCACCGCATGACATTTTTTTAAAAGAACAAAACCATTGTCGTTAAATTGAATCCTACACATTTGCAGACTATTTTTCAATATATTATTACTTGTAGGTTGTAATCGCCACAGATGTTGCTAATTTTGTTAGCAATTCTCAGTTAACTCGTTCCGAATGTCTGTTCAAAAATTTCAGTCCAATCTGTTTAGCGATACGGCTGATTTTTATAGTACACACATATGCACAGAGTCACAGAATAAGCCGTTTGATTTGAATTGTAAGTCATCGCTCGGTGAGCTCACTCGTCTAAGATTAACTGGTTAAAGCGCCCTAGTTTCTCACGCCTGTATAATATTAATAGTGTTATATGGGATTTCTACCTTATATCCCCTATAGGTTAAATTAGAAGGCGGATTTACACTTATTGTAGCCCTGCGCGCAGCCTGTTTTGGGGACCAATTGCAGTGGCGAATTGAGGACATAATCATGGGGGAAGAGCCCTCCATAATAAGCGCTGCCGGCGAAAATTTTTAAAATCAGCTTTTAGAGTGCATTTGGTGAGATTAAAAAAGTGGTGGGCTGAATGCAATACCAAAACAATATAGTTTATGTGCGACAATTTGTGTTGTCGTCATCTCGAGATTAGAGTTCACAGCAAGAGCATACATGGCAACATATTAAAGATTGATTTTATTTTCAATTAAGCATAAAGCAACACATTCAGAGGCAGACTGATGATTTCTGACAATATAACGGAAAGGTGTTTTTCTTTTCGGGGTTTTTTTAAAATTTTTCTTCGTGTGGCATTACCCCACTTGGGGTTAACGGGACATTATATATTTTTAATGGGGAGAAGTCGGGGCCCCCCAGCCACCCAAGGCCCCGCTCCTGCGGCACGCGAGAGGTTCCAAAAATCCCCCTCGGGTTAAATGGTACATTTGACAAACGGTTTATGGCCCTTAATAACATGAACTCAAATTACATGCCCGTGGCTGGGCATGAAATTTTCCCAAAATTTTCCCCCAGGCTACAGTTGCACTTTGGGGCCCTTTTGACCAACGTTGACGCCCCTGAACTTAACAAATCTACCAAAATATAATGGGTCATTTACTACTATGTGTCGAGATCTTTAGTTTTACATAAGCCATGTCATAGTATCAAAATATTATTAAATTATAAATTATACATACTTATAATCAACTATATTTATTCAGATTACTAACGCAAAAATTTAAAAGAAAACGCGGGCACAATGAATTTTTTAAAGTGATTCGCCCCTTTGATATAACAACAATCCGACTATTAAAACCCCTAGCTTTATATTTACAACTGAACTATACGAGAGTTTGACATGACGTCACACAGACTGTCATGGCCGACTGGTGGGTGAACATAACAATGGCGCAATCAAAACCCAGTTAAATGTGTGATTCTTATTTAAGATTCCTCAAAATTGCATATAACATTTAACAGTTCAAATCAATCGAATATGTATTCTTATACATGTTATTAACGATTTAGCAAGGACACATTGCATGGGCCACTTTTCCCCTTTCCCCCTTTTTCCCATATCCCCTAGGTAAGAGTGGTGCATTAGACCTTTGGTTGACCGTCCTTTTAAACCAAAAAAACCCTAAAACCCCTCGTTAAAACATCTTTTAAGGGGGGGTAAATTTTCCCGAATCTAGAGGCGAGCCCTTTTTTTGTAATTTTTTTTGGGGGGACGGGGACACTTCCCCCTTCCCCTTTATGACCTCCCCCAGACGACGCAATGCACACGGAGTGACAAAGTCGATAACCCACCGTGACGTGGGAAACCTTATTCCTCCTCTTACACGTGGGTGGGTTTTGACCCGATGGGCCCCCCCTCCCTCCCCCCCCCCCCCCCCTCTTAGGCTAGAGTGGGCTTATTATGACCTCACGGATCCCCTCTGGGCCCCGGGGGAGAATTTGGCCCCCCGAGCAGGCTTTGCTAATCGTAAAAGGCGTTAAGAGAAAAAATCCACCTCGCAAAATCAGCTAAAAGAGCGGAATATTTCCCTTTCCCCAAAATAGAGGGGACTCTGCAATCGTCGCCCCTTCCCTTTACGCCTCTTCGGCGCGGAAATGA
This sequence comes from Sweltsa coloradensis, assembly GCA_024449915.1. Taxonomy (NCBI): domain Eukaryota; kingdom Metazoa; phylum Arthropoda; class Insecta; order Plecoptera; family Chloroperlidae; genus Sweltsa; species Sweltsa coloradensis. Next base: position 171,663 of record JAMZAV010004844.1, read on the forward strand.
CCAACGAACGATGACAAAACGATGACGACCGCACTGAAAACCCCCCTTTCCCCCTCACACCCGTGGGTGGTTTGACCGCAGGGCCCCCCTTTCCTCCCCCTTTCCCTGGCGGTTTTTTTACCAGCATGGGCCCCTCCCCCCCCCCTTCCCCTAGGTTGGATGGGGCATATGACCTAATTTTTCGCGTCCCTTTAAACCAAAAACCAAAGAAAAGGTGACTTTTTGGGGGCCGTCAGCAAAGAGGAAATTTTATATTTTCATGTTTTTCGAATCATTTTTTTTTGATTCTAGTGCGTCGCGGGCGAATCGGTCCAGCTTTTTGATCGGTGTTTCCAACTTGAAATTTTCCCATCTATTTGGGTTTTGTTCGCTCGTTTTTGGCAGCGCCTGGATTTTGCATAATTTTATTTATATTCTTTTTATATCTCATCATTTTTTTTTGTTTTTTATACACTAAGAAAACCAACTAATCATAAACATACCTGCATTAATCTTCTCATTTTCTTTCCCTTCACAGGCGGCGCAATTGCCTAAACCCGTTGAAAGGCCCCGTTTTTTACGTCTTCGTTTCTTTTAAACTCTGGACAGAGTGGAAACATTTATTGATTTATTTTTTTTAGCAAGCGTTAAATTCATTCAAAAGGATGCGCATTGACAAAGTTCATCTTTGTTCACTTAAGAAGTAACAGTTATGAATTACATTACTTGAACTTTCTGTAGTGACGATTTTAAATAAATGTTTATTTTCTGTTCAATATATTAGATTTTCCATATCTGGTACTCATGAGACTTCCCTTTTTGTTCCAACACTCAACACTAGAACTACGTGTACATGAAGGTTTGGAATAGTTTATAAAACGTTTTGAACCCCGCCTGGGCCCGGGGTAGAATTGGCCCAGAGCATGGCTCTGATAATCGTACAAGGCGATTCAAGAGAAAAAGTCCATCTCGCAAACATCAGCTAAAGGAAATATTTCTAGCTGAAATAAGAGGCGAACTCTGACGGACGATGTCGGGGGAACCTCTCCCTTCCCATGAGGACCTCCCCGACGACGATGAGACGATGAAGACTGTGACGTGAGACACCCTCGTTCCCCTACCGTGGCTAATTCTTACCAGCATATTTGATATTTCCTCCCCATGTCACCAATGCGAGAGTGGCGCATTATGACCTAATGTTTGACGCGTCTTTTATCCAAATAAGCCTAACTTTTCATGTATAAACATAGAAAACAATCTTATTAAACAAACAACAAACACATTTAATTAACTTACAGCATAACAGGCGGTGCAATATAACCTACCCGGTTGAAGCGCCCTAGTGTCTCACGGGAACTCTGTGGTTTGGGACCTTCCCTAGTTGTGACAGTTCAGCGCATCAGTGGCAGAGCCTCCTATATCATTTTTAACTCAGAAGGAATGTTCGTACCCAACCAAAAGTGGCAAGGTTTATAAGATACCTAAATAACTATAATTATTATATTTTAGGTTCATTTCATGTATCATGGAGGCTGGGAAATACCTTGAAAAAGTAAAAAAAAAAACACACATGGCTTTTGTACGAGTGGCCTGAGTGTACTATAGCACACCGTGGCTTGGCTGCAGTGCCCTGTAGCGGGCACCTAGATATTAGGTTTTGAGAAATAAAATCTTCCCGTAGACAACCTCAATGCCAACAACTTATAGGCTGTGAATTATGTTGTAACAACAAACCCAAGGGCTATTTTATGGGGCTTAGTCTGAGATTTGTCGAATATATTTAAGGAAATTCATGAGAAAAACCCTCAGAACGGATATAAAATTGTGGATTTTGATCCAGGTACGTCCCAAAATATGGTGTCGATACGTAGTACGTGAGAAACGTCCATCGGTGAATTATATTATTACTTGTATTTGTACTTTTATTTGTAAGACCATTAAATATGCGTCAAATAGATTCCATGGTTACCAAGTTAAAAAATCCAATTTGTATGAAATAAATTTTATTACATTTTCATTTTGAGAATGATTAGACCCACCCACCCTATGGGGATTTTAATTGATTCCTTATGAATTACTGATATCTTTTTAATCCAAGCTTACTAAATTCGCTCCTGTTGCAATTAGACGTAGGTTCAGCCTTAAATTTGCGGATAGACACTGGACTATAAGTCATCATTTGGTACAAGTCATCCAATTCCATTTCGAAAAACTAAACTCTTCGGGTTCCGGACACGTGGTGGGCATAGAGGGAAATAAACACGCTGATCGGGCTGCTAAGGAAGCTTCCCAGCGTCGCGAAGTTGATTTCAATCTTGTTCCCGTTCCGGATGTCAAGAGTGGATTCAAGCAACGATTGTTGGATTTTAGACAAGCATCTTGGGATGTGGGGCAAAATAACAAATTGCATAGTGTGATGCCTACATTGACTAATAAAATGCGTCCTCCTACCTCTCGAGTCTCACGTAGAGAAGAGGTCCACGGCTGTATCTTTAACCATGCTATACATAACATTCTAGCAGATTGTACCCTGATATTACCTTGCGCACGCAATTTGTTCTCTCCTAATCGTACGAAGAACTTCTATCATACGATAACGGCGACCACAAACTTTCTTAATTCTCATTTAAAGTAATTTATTTAACAAAATTTGATTCAAATCATACACATTTCCTTTATGTATTTCCATTCAAATAAATTACTACATCACCCCAATCTTTTCATCTATATACACTTTAAAAACACTGTTTTCATCAAACACACCATTACCTCATTTCATTAAACTTCATATCAAAGGCGACACATTATGTCTAACAGTTGAAGCAGCCTGAAACTAATTAAACCAAACTCAATTAAATCCCCGGTATAGGTCCTGAGCAGAATTTGCGCAGAGCATGGCTTTACTAATCGTGAAAGGCGAGGAAAGAGATGAAGTCCATCTAGCAGACATCAGCTAGTACGTCTAGGGGAGTATATTACTCGACAAAACTAGACCTGACGACAACGATGACGACCACGTCGTGAAATCCCCAACTTTTTCACCCCTTACCTGTGGCTGGTTCTGACTAGCATAGGAATTACTGCCCTACATCCCCCTAGGCCATAGTGGTGAATCTTTTGCTGACACTATCACCAATATCATAATTCCTTTCTGTTATTAACTAAGAAAAAAAAAATCATAAAACACACCATAAACTCAACAAAGCAAGGTCATATTATCTTCACTTCTATCTCGAGAAATAAATGAAATCCCTTATGTTTGTTAGCCATATTCCTCACGTCGTCTTTTAAGCCTAAATAGTTGCATATATCACTTTCTTTTAATATATGTTCAAAAAAACACCCAAAAAACTCAATTAACTAAAACCATCACAGGCGGCGCAATATGACCTAACATGTTGTAGTGCCGTTATTTCTCACGACGTTTCCTTTACTTTTTTTTCAATTTAAACATTTTTGAACCAAGCAAACAGTTAATTCAATTCAAGTAGGAGTGTTGCTACCCCACAATGTTTGCTTGCTCAGTGTGACCTATATTCTGTTCTAGTTGGATTATATAAATGCAAACACCTCAGACATAATATTTTGTCTTGACTGAACGCTGGCTAAACATTGCGCATGTCTGGTTTACATTCCCCATGATCTGACGGTTGACGCGCCCTTAAATCCAAATAACCAAATCTCATATAGAATTGAAGTGTGATGCCCACATTAACTATTAACATTCGTCCTCTCGCTTCACGAATCTCACATCGGGAGGACGGAGGTTGTATTGAATCGCAATCCAATAGGACACAATGCCGTATTCCGGGTTCGGGGGGGGATAGGGGCTGAAGACCTTGGACTCGCTCTGGAGGGCTGACAAAAAAATTTTTTTAATCACATTTTATTTTATCGTTTTTGTTAGTGTAGCCTACCACTTTCTCACCTGTTGCATTATTAGACGAGTGAGCGCAGCGAACGTAGTCTACAACGCAGGTCGAAAAAATCGGCACTCACTGTGAAAGCTGTGACTCTGTCTGTCAGATACCTTACGGCCGAACGGCTTAAAAGATTGAGCTGAAATTTTAAACATACATCCGTTACCAGTTAACTGATAACTACTAACAAAATGAGCACAATCCATTTCGATTCAAAGCTACAAGAAATAATAAATTGAAAAATTGACTGCCAATGGGTAGAAATTTTTAACGACAATGATGTTGATTTAGGAAAAATATTTTTTGTTTGTTATTTAAATGGCTGTGAAATGCCGTGCCCATGCAAGGTTTATCAAATGTTGGTCGTCAAGGTACCCCCAAATTCCGCTCGTAGATTGAGTAAACCTTGCAATATTTTCACGTAGTTCGTACTGGCTATGTTTTCCATAGTATTGTCACAGATGATGGACTACACTACGTTATATGCATTTCAAAACATGTTGAATAATGTTTTTAATACAATCCAGAAATTACAAAATCCTTCCCGACCAGGGGATTGAACCCAGGTCTCTCACATTTGGGGTATAACGGCGCCTTAGTCAACTAGACTAGGAAAAAATCAAAGTCTTTGTTTGACGAGTGAGCGAGTCATGTGTTGAGTACACGGGAACATTTGCATTTAAGTTTGATAAGTATAATATAGCTATAAAAGTTTAGTTTGTATAAGAGCAATTGTCAACTGTAAGGTCATAATGCGCCACTATAGCCTATGATAGGCTAGGGGGCCTTAGTTAGGGAAATATTAAATTGAAAAATAGACTTAAATGCGTAGGTTTTATTTTAACGGCAATTTTTTTTTCTCGATGAATTATTATTTTTGGACTTAGCATATGGACTAAGGGTGTGTCTGAATTATGGTCCAAGTCCAGGTGTAGGTCCAAGTCCAACTCAATGTTAAAGTGCTATACTAGCCTACAGTAGAGCTGCCTGCCGGGCAAAGTCAACACTACCTAAAGTTAGGTTAGGTGTGCATTCGAGAGTCCTTTGTAAAGTATTTGTTTATTAAAAGTATTTGTACATCTAGTAAAACCAATTAAATACGTGATAAAAACAAACAAAACTTAAATGTTTACCTTTATTTAACAATGCATTCATTTATTGTTTCTCTCGTTGTCGCGGACGGCCATTTTGAATCGGACCTAAAACGAGTGTACACTTTCGATTGCTCGATCTATTTGTCGACTTGGACCAAGAATGGACCTAGACTTAGACTTTTCAGACAGTACTTTACACGCCATCGACAGATAATCAGTACCTTACTACGTTGTTAGACGTGGACTTGAATTTGGACCTAGACCTGGACCTGGACCTAGACTTTGAATAATTTTCAGACACACCCTTAGAATAGTAACTGGCGTTACTGTAAATCCATGGTTTGTGGAATATCCATTAGGAGATTCGTGGATCTTGATCACAGCCTTGGTACAAATAATTAAATATCCAAGATAACTATTTAGCCCAAAGTATGGGCCGTGATTATATTGTTATTTTTGTAAACAAAAACCCATTCTTTTATTTTATTGGCGTGCCCCCTGTTTGTTTATTAAATAATTACTACCGCTATAAATTGAATTTATCTAACAATATTTTATTGTTTATAATAAAGTTATAGATCAAATTAACATAGCTGGTGGTATTCTTTAGCGACTCTGATATTTACTTTGTACGTTATAAGCTGCATTTACGTATATTTGTGATTTATTTTGTCATTGGTTTGCTTGTATTCTTTCTGTAGGTCTAGGCCTAAATATTATCCTCGACGTTATCCTGCGCGTCTGTACCATCCATAGGCCTTAACACCCACCCGGCCCGCCTGTGGTTGGGTCTGACCTGTTCTTGTCTGTGTCATATTTTATCCTCTCTGTCCGACTGATGATTCTAAGTGACGGTGATCCATGGAATGTAATTAGCTTTATTGATTCAGCTTCTCGTCTTACAAATTGGGGTAAATCAATGCACATACAGGCACTTTCTATTGCGCTGCATCGACCAATTTTTTGCTACCAACATTTCGTCAAAAGTGGTCCTTATATGAATTTATCATCAATCGAGTTTAAGCTGGCTTGTAATCAGGAGAAATACGGGTGGGAAACCATTTAAAGTACTTTGGCCATAACGTATACAACCGAAGATCAAACAGCAATAAACATATATCTTCACGACGACCATTTTGAGGCATTGTTAAAAAAGACATATTTCTGGTCGGGATTCGAACCGCGAACACGCTCGCATATCCAACTGTTGACAGTGCATGATTAAGATCATTTTAAACCAATAAAGTGACCCACCTATAACCATTATCTGTTATTTGTCAATTGTCATAGTATAAAGACTTTTTAATTCAATTCAATTTGCATGCCTTTTTTGTCTCAATTATTATGATCTACATTCTGATTACTATCACCCTAAGTAAATGTTTTTCAATAACATCACTAACAACAAGACAAAAAATGGTATTATTTAAAAACGGTGGTGGGTGGAACTCAAATACAGCAACGTCCTCGTCGTGAGTTCCGGATACTGGAAAGATAATATGTTAATATGTTTATATCGTTTCTTGCTAATAGCTGTATGAATTTGTCAACCAAATCTAATCTACAATCTTGTTTATGCGTTATGTAATATGGCGCATTATTTGGCATTTCGTTTGACGTACCCTTACACCAACTTAACTCAAAATCCTATCATTTATACGTAATATTAATCATTTGAACTCCCCGAAACTTGAGGCAAGCTCTGGCGATCGTTTCGGGGACCTTTCTCCCTTGCTTTGACCACCACCCCAACGACGACGACCAAGACTACACGAGGATGATAACAAACGATGACAACCATGACATGAGAACCCCCTCTTTCCTCCCCTACTCGTAGCTGGTTCTGACCAGCATGGGACTTTAATTCCACATAGGCGAGGCTAGATACCAAACAATCAAAGAAGAAGAAGAAGAAGAAGAAGAAGAAGAAGAAGAAGAGAAGAAGAAGAAGAAGAGAAGAAGAAGAAGAAAGGAAGAAGAAGAAGAAAGAGAAGAAAGAAGAAGAAGAAGAAGAAGAAGAAGAAGAAGAAGAAGAAGAAAAGAAGAAAAGAAGAAAAAAAGAAGAAGAAGAAGAAGAAGAAGAAGAAGAAAAAGAAGAAGAGAAGAAGAAGAAGAAAAAGAAGAAGGCTAGGCTAGGCTAGGCTAGAGTGTCACATTAGGACCAACGGTTAGCCTTAGGTAGGGGGAGGAAAAAGAATGTTACCGGGTACTCAAACACATGGCTCACTCACTCGTCTAACAACGACTTTGGCGTTTCCCTAGTTAGAAAAGCACAACATTCTAACAGAAAGACCAAATGGGTTCAGAAAGGGAAAATCTACTAGTGATACAATTTATAGATTTCTATTAAACGTAACTAGTGAAATGGACTCTGGGTACATTCTGTGATCTCACAATAGCTTTTTACTGTGTTGATCACAGTAAACTCCTCACTAAATTAGGATATTATGGAGTAAGTGGTGATGCACTAAAATGATTAAAATCCTACCTAACAGAGTACAATGTATAGAAATAATTAGCACAGAAAAAAGTAAGATTCCATATACAATTTCGGACTCTGAGAAAAGCATATGTGGTCAATTCTTGGCCCTTTATTTTTCATTGTCTTTATTAATGATAATTGATGTCACTGAAAGTATAGATGATGCTGAACTTTTTGCTGACGATTTTTCCACAGTCATAAAGAAAGGCTGTGATAGCAAAGATCTTCATAATAAATCAGAAAAAAACTTAATGATTCAAATGGGTGGTTTACAGCTAACAAACTTATTTTAAACTCTTTAAAAAAAACTATATCCAATTCCACTCTATTCCGGAGATTAAAATCTTTAAAGAAAATACCATACAACACTAATTTATCAGATAATTTAAATACAATAATACAAGTATCATTAAATGTATTTCTAGGCTCAACAATAGACCAACATCTAACATGGCAGCACGATCATATCAATACATTAATACCAAAACTTTATTCGTCTTGTTATTCGATAAGGACCATCAGGCAGATAAGTAACATCCTCACAGCCAAAATATGCTACTATTCATTATTTGAGTCATATATAAGCTATGGAATTGAATTTTGGGGTATAAAGACCCACATTAATAATGTTTTTATTATACAAAAAAAGCAGTTGGAGCTATTTGTTCCCTTAATCCCAAAGAACACTGTAAGCCTTTTCTTATACGCCATAAAATCCATACAATTTCATATTTATACATATATTAGTAATTACAAAAAATAATTCATACCTACTCAGTAAATGCAAATGTCCATGATCATTACACACGTAAAAAAATCACCTACAGCTAAACTCACATCACACAAAACTTGGCCAAGTTAACTCAGAATACTAAAATAAATCTCTTTATAACCATCTTCCCGACTTTATTAAAAACATTTCAAGCTATGACCGATTCAACAAACACAACAAACAAACTTTAATTCTAAAAGCCTACTATTTTCTTATTGATTACCTTAATGATACACTCACAGAGATTCATGTTATAACTAGATATTTTGATTGACTGCATAATGAAATGAACCTTATTTTATTTTATTTTAGTACTTTTCAATAATTGTTATTTACAATTTATTAGACGAGTGAGCGCAGCGAAACGAAGTCTTTATAACGCTACTCGATCGGGTCTTGGCCGTGACCATTGTCTGTTTGTTAAATGTCTGTCTGTCTGTCTGTCTGTCTGTCTGTCTGTCTGTCTGTCTGTCTGTCTGTCTGTCTGTCTGTCTGTCTGTCTGTCTGTCTGTCTGTCTGTCTGTCTGTCTGTCTGTCTGTCTGTCTGTCTGTCTGTCTGTCTGTCTGTCTGTCTGTCTGTCTGTCTGTCTGTCTGTCTGTCTGGGCTCATACGGCCGAACGGCCAAATAGATTGAGCTGAAATTTTAAACAGATATCCGTGACCAGGTAACTAAGAACTGCTAACAAAATGACCAATTTTCGTTGCGATTAAGCTCACAAGAATTTAAAATGTGACAAATTTGATCCTAGATTGCAAATGTTTAGATATAGAAATAGAACACAGCCTGTGGAAGTTTGCGATCAGATTAACCAAGTCAATGTTTATTATTTTGTTTTTGTTTGTTGGCTATCAAGGATACTATTATACACTTCGTTTGGGCTTATTATGATCTACAATAAACAGTGCAATAATGTCAATCTTAAAGTAATATGACGTATGTAATTTAATTCATAAACTAGCCTCATTTATTCTAACCTATGCTATAGGAATTTTAGGAGTACGCTTCTGTTTGCCTAAGCTGTGCATATTAAAATCTTTAGCCAAGAACATGGCTCTGTATACTAATCGTTAGAGGCGAGGAAAGAGACGTAATTTATCTCGCAAACATCAACTGGTAAGTAGAGAAGTATACATTACTTCCCGAAACCAGAATGCGAGCTCTGGCAGTCGTCGTCGGGTACCCCCCATATTCTCTGACGACCTTTCCAACGACGACGACCAGGACATAACGAACGATGACAATGACGATGACGACAACGACGAGAGAACCCTTTATTATCTTTCACCTTTACCCGTGGCTATTTCTGCCCAGTACCAGCATGGGATTTTCCTCCCTATATCCTCTGGGCAAAAGTGGCACTTTTTGACCTAGCGGTTGTCGCACCCTTAATCCAACTAAAACTTAATTGGGACGTATGGGACTAGCCTTTTTTCATAACAAAGACGGCGACAACAACGACAAACGGTTGACGCACCCTGAAACCAAAAAACTACAAACCACTTTCTTTGTTCGCCTAGGCCTAAATCTTTTTTTTGCGGGGTGGGGGGTTGTTATTTGAATTAAGGACGCGTCAACCGTTAGGTTATAATGCACCACTCTAGCCTAGGGGATGGAAAGGAGTGGCCCATGCTGGTCAGAACCAGTCATGGGTAGGGGGAGGAAGGGGGATTTCTCGAGCACGTCGTAGACATCATTTTCTTTGTCATCGTTCGTTGTGTTCATTGTCACCGTCGTCGTCAGGAGGTCATCAAGGGAAGAGGGAGCAGTCCCCGACGACGATTGCAAGAGCTCTCCTCTAGTTTTGGGGAGTAAAATATACTTCCCTTTTATTAGCTGGTTTGTGAGGTGGACTTTTTCTCTTGAATCGCCTTTCACGATTAGCAGAGCCATGCTCTGGGCCAATTCTACCCCGGTTCCAGACGGAATCGTCTTTAATTTTTCATACATTGACCTGGAGGAAGTATCTGTTCTAGGGGTCATAAACCGGCCGTTCCATTTAGCCTGGGGTGAAGCCTATCTGTTTAACAAGGGTCTGTGACCACAAATGTTTGAATAAAGATTATACTGGGGATACGCCAAAGTCGTTGTTAGACGAGTGAGTGAGCCATGTGTTGAGTACCCGCAAACATTACTTTTCTTCCCCCTACCTTAGGCCTCCCTAGACTATCATAGGCTAGAGAGGCGCATTAGGCCTTACAGTTGACGTGCCCGTATATTAAATGCAAATGTTCCCGGGTACTCAACACATGGCTCTTTCACTCGTCTAACAACGACTTTGGAGTTTCCCTAGTTAAATATGACAATTTCTCATTATCTTAGTATTAGTAAGCTTGATTAGAATTAGATAAAGGACTCATACACTAAAAATTGTGTTGTTGTAAAATGTTCAATTTGTCCTAATAAAAATTGAAAAGTTGAAATTTTTTAAATAGGAAATATAGCAATCAGTGGTATGAACAGTGCGAAAACCCGCGGATCAACGCCAGAATCAACAAGGTTGATTCAGAACAACCATGAATATATTATGTGCCTCGTTGCTAGGACAGCTCTAAACTCCAAAGTCACCGTTTACAAATTCCTAAGACCGAACTGATGCACTGAAGTCCAAATCAGAAGGTAAAACACTTCTGACTTTAACGGGAATCGAACCCTGGACTTTCTACATTGGAATCATTGAAGCTACCCGTAAAAATAACGAGCCAGACACAAAATAAAAAAACTGGGTCGTCGGTGTCTGTTTGGCCATCAAGATGTGTTGGAGGTGCATCGTAAAGGTGTGTCTTAAAGGCGAACATAAGAGGAATCCCGTGAAAAACGTCGTCTTTCGAGTCGAGCCTAGCTTCACGTTCCAAGAGTAGTAGTATCATATTATGTCTGAGATGAGGTTTGTCATCATTTGAGGATTGAAGCGCCTGGTACATCGCGAGAAGGTGCGGAGTAAGACCACGTAAGTCCGCCAAGGTGGCAGCAAGTAAGGGTAGCAACGCCTGGAATCCCTTTGAGACCTCGGAGCTGAGTACGATCGCTTGGGTACACCGAGCCGTCAACAAGTAAGTATATAAATCCCCGGACGCCGCGAGATGGTACGCAGTACAATCGCCCGGGGCCGCCGAGCCGGCAGCAAGGAAGGATTGAAGCGCCTGGGACGCCACGAGATGTAGCAGAGTACTACCGCCTGAGTCCGCCGAGCTGGCAGCAAGGAAGGATTGAAGCCTCTGGGACACCGCGAGATGAAGCGGACTATTACCACCTGATTCCACCGAGCCAGCAGTAGGAAGGACCGAATCGCCTGGGACGCCGCGAGAGGGAGTGGAGTACGGACCGCTTGAGTCCGTCAAGTCGGCAGCATGTGAGGATAGAAACCCCCGGGACGCCGCAAGATGGAGCGGAGTACGACCGCCCGCATCAACCGAGTCAACATCTTCTCCGTCTGCCAATAGCTCCTCCACTCGCCTGAAGTTGTTGTCGAGGACAGCCTCGTGCAGAAGGTGACCCTTCGACAATATCCGGTCGAATATGCTGCGTATAACCACGTTGATTTCGTCAAACAAATATGAACCCAAGAATTCTCTGAACTGTTGATACTTTGAGGCAAAAAATAAAGCGACCAAATATTCTGCAAACGTCCGATGCACAAATATTGGTTTGTTGTTGATGACATTGTAAACAACTCCGGTCTTATCCATTGACTGCATTATGAAATCAAAAAATGTACGTGATTTATTATAGATTTCGTCCAGCAATCCTAGTTTCTCGAGATCGTCTCTGTTGACAAGAAGCATCATGCAGCCCTAGTGAGGTCTTTTAAGGATTTTCTTTAAAGATATTATAATTATACTCAACGTTTGATAAAAAGGATGCCTGGATATTGTTTTTTAAACGATATTTCAAACTTCTTTTCAAGAAACATCTCAAATAAGATGAGCAGGTTAATTTTGTCAGGAAGTGGACGTGAATCCGGTTTATCGACGTGGTTGTTAAACGCCTCAGCAACCAACATACTTTGCAGTGGTATGCCCAACAACGACGTGTCTGTTTCGCCAAGATTTTCAGATACCAATTTGAGCACTTGATCAATACGGCCATCTAGTTCGCTTGGTGATAAAGATAATACTCTCTTTTTAGCTGAAAGTTTAAACGACCAAAACTTGCGGAAAACTCTTTTATATCGTCTTCAGAAAATGGTTCCACTGTAAAACAACTGGTGTCAAGAATTTGTTCCAGTTCTCCCTTCACAGAGTGTCGAGCCGTAATCCAGACTTTCGTCACCATTGTGTCTAAAAGACCCTTTAGCAATCTCTCACCTTCCTTGAAGTAGCTGTGTGCGATCTCATCGAAACCATCGAGCAACACAACGACATTCCCGGTCTTCTCTAGACTGATCCGAAAGAGAGCGAACTCTAGAGAATCCCTGGCGATTTCACTGGCTGCAGCTAGAAACTCCAACACTTTTCAGGGGTTGATTCAGTTTCCGAGGAGGTTGCACGTTTCATCTCGTCAAAGAGGCGAACGTGATCGCTGAGGTTCACCCTGACGATCCAGTGAGGTTCCGTCATTGTGCTCTGAAAGTTTCTAGCCATGTAGTCGAGCAGAATTTTTTTGCCCGAGCCGGGGCTCGGAGATCACCAGGTTCTCTCGGTCGTTCGTCTTGAAAATATTTTCAAGTTTATTTATTCGTTGTTCGTTGATTTTTAAATACCTGTGTATCTCTGCCCGGTTTCCGGAACTCCATCGCACTTGTAAAACCTCGTCGTGTTCCATCTTAAAATAGTGACACCTTTTGAATGACGGTTTTCTAACTTTGGCTTTGGATTGTAGCTTACTGCGCTCGATCTCTGAGATCTCCCCGACCAGGACTCCGCAGTTGTAGCAGTTCTCCATGCTAAAGTCCCTCCCATGAGGCGCCCACTTCTGCCGCTGTTCAGCCGTCATTCCGCCACGACGAGCACATCGTTTGGCAAATCTGTCGCTTTAAGGATAGCTTTGTCATATGCCTTCGTGTAGAACCGAGTCAATGTCCGGGGAATGTAGTAATCGACAACATCTCCTTGGTACTGACCTATTGTAATAGCATCGCTAGTAAGCAACTCATCTACGATAGCATCTGTAAGTATTTTCTCCAGATCGTCCACCAGACACAAACTTTAAGCGGCTTCCTACCTTCCACATTACGGAAACATATTTCCGTCTCCATGATCCGATGTTTGGATTCCTCGTCCAATTGATCGAATTGAAATATCTCGTTAACCTGCTTGCAACCAGGAAAGCTTGCTTGAATTATGTTTTGTACAACACCCTGATTTTGCCTTAAAAACAAACATTACTTGATTTTTTCGTTTCTGGTTCTCAGTTTTGTGTACAATTTCACTAAACTTTATCACAGACACCTTTTAAATCTTTACATTCAGTCCCGATAGCGATCAACAGGACAGTGTTGTTCTGTGATTCCCAAGAGCGCAACTCGCTGTCCTGAATTAACAACAAGTCTTTTAGATTGTATGCAACAAAGAGTTGTCTTCTTTTCTCCAACACACGAACAACTTTAGTGAAGCTCAACTTCATCGACTTTCCAGTACTGACAACATTAACCACGGACAAACCATCAGCAATGTCTACATCAACTCCTGGATTGTCAACAAAGTTTATAGGTAAAAGTAATGAATTCATTTTGTTCAGTTCGTGATTATCTGTTCCAAAGCTTGATCTAGTTTATTATGCGATGTGCCATCCAACACTTTACCTTTCTTGGCTTTAGACCACTCACTAAAAACCTTCTCGAATGAAATGTACGCGTTATTGAGGCACGTTGAGAAACTTGTTTCACGTTTCGAAGACGCCGTCATCATTTCTCTCTTGATCATCTCTTCCAATAGTTTTACTGAAGGCATACCCGAACAAACAATCTGTCTCGCTTGAAAAGCTTTTATGATTTCTTCATTATTCGTTCTTTTGTAACGTTAGCTTCCATATTCAGCAATTGACCTTTCATACTTATCAAACATTTCATATTTTTTTCTTGTTGAATAGATTCTTCTTTTTTCTGTTCTTCGTTAGCTTTCATGTTGCTCATCAATTTAGCTATCTCTTCGTCCATTCTCTTGCAGGAATGATCAACCACAAAAATCTTTGAAGTTTCAGAATGAAACAAGTAGTTGATGACTTTCATTGCGGGGTTCTGTGGAGTGCTTGAACAATCTACCACGTCTTTATTTGCATTCGCATTGGTGCCAAGTACAAAAAAAACAATTTGCGAATGGAGTCGAGAAAAGGACTTCTTTCCCGCTGATATTGTCAGGATTTCCCTGTGTATTGTTTGTGTTGTTATAAATATTGTGATGCCATTAGATAAGTGAGCAAAGCAAAGTCACCTTTCTCGCCAGTCAATTGTTTCAGTTTTAATGTAGAAATTTTATTCTGCTTGGACTTGAGTTGAATGAACAATGAATACCAGACGTCCGGGTTTTCAGCCATGGTGAAGCTGAGTACGAGGTCATCCAAGGGCAGAGCCCCTTCACGTTGGCGGCGAGCCGGAATTGGCCGATCAGTTTGCTGTTCAAACATCTCAGATAGAGCAGAGATGCCCACATCCACTCGTAGCGTACGCCGTCGTCTGTGGCCGCGCCTGGCAGTCTGGTGTGCTGGAGCTGCAGGCTGGGAAACAAACTTTTTATAAGACGAGTTAGAGCAGCGAATGAGTCTTACAACGCAAGTCGAACAGGTCTTCGTCGTGAATAATTTGTATGTCTGTTTCGGTCGAACGGCCAAACAGATTGACCTCAAATAATAATTTGAAAAAAAGACATCCGTGACCAGAACTGCTAACAAAATAAGCAAAATCCGTTGCATTTACCCCACAAGAAATAATAAATGATAAAATAGACTGAACATGACGTGTAGGATTTAATTTAACGACAATGGTTTTGTTCTTGAAAAAAAATATTTTAATTGAATCATGGTATCAGGCAGTGAATGAATGCAATGACCGTATTCTTAGGCAATGTGCCATGACCATGGTATAAAAATCTTGCATGCTCAAGGTTGCCGAAAATTCCGCCGGAAGATTGAGTAAACCTTGGAATTTTTACACGTTCTTCGTATTTCCAATGTTTTCATAGAATTGTATGCAATTCACAACATATTCTCTAATTTTCCACAAAAAAATAAAACAATCCAGAAATAAAAAATCTATCCTACCGTTGTTTGGACCCGGGTCTTCCACATTTCGAGTAAAAAGGCGCCTTCGCCAACTAGACTAGGAAAAACGCCAAAGTCGTTAGACGTGTGTGCGACTCATGTGTTGAGTGCCCAGAAACGTTTGCATTTAAGTTGTAATATATCTAAGTTATAAATGATAGCGTTTTGAGTTTTGTTGGTGTAAGGCCTCGTCAATTGTAAGGCTTTAATGCGACACTCTAGTCTATGATAGGCTAGGGAGGAAAGACCTTATTGGATTCAGGACTGGAAAGGGAATGTTTCCGCGGAAAACTTGACTCGCTAACTCGTCTAAAAACGACTTTAGCGTTTTCCTAGTTAGATGGGGAAACATTCCTAAAAATATAAGTTTAATGGTCCATTCCCGGGTCCATGACGAAACATCAGCTGCGTTTCAGAGAATATATGTTTAGTATTGCTTAGAGAATCGTGTAAAAAAGCACCATGTTAGCAACAACATAAAACACTGACAAAACTATTTTGTTGACTCAGGTATGCAGTTAAGTTTTAAAATTTGTCAACGGATTGAACTAAAGTCATATGAATTGAAAATATGACCATACAAAGATAAAAATAATGAGATGAATTAAGTAATAAAAACAGACAAACCTCATGTTCTGTACTAAAAATAAGCACGTTGAAGCGTTTAAAAAATTATATATGATACTTTAAATAACTATAACAACTCATTAACCCGGAAACGTATATTATAAAACCACTTAACTGAACTTTAACCTGGGTTACTTACTTTTATTCGCGATATTTCGGAGACTCGTCTCCTTCCTCAAGCATCGTCCATGCCCGACTGTCGTGAAGACCTCGTCTGGCGAACAGGGAAGGAAGCGCCACGACATCTATCGGTGATTTCTTGTTTATTACCGTCCCCCAAATGGTTGGTCAATCATAAGTCACTTGGCTTATCTTATTTGGCTGTGTGTTGATCACCGCGGCTTCTTTTATTCTTCTTTTAAAATCGTCTGTTTCTTTTAAAATTAAGTGACAATTATCCCATACAATACTGTGATCAGTGCGGCTAGAATTATGCATACCGAAACAAGTTTCTGATCACCGTGGAATTGTGTTAAAACTTACTATGGTGAAAGCAAAACGCCACCATCAGGGTCCGGATTTGGGAACAGGAACATAAAAATAAAGGTTGACAAGAAACAGACGATTTAAAAAGAAGAATAAAAGAAGCCGCGGTTATCAAAGTACAACCAAATAAGATAAGCCAAGTTAGTTATGATTGACCGACCATTTGGGGGTCGGTAATAAACGAGAAATCACTGATAGATGTCGTGGCGCTTCCCTCCCTGTCCGCCAGACGAGGTTAACACGACAGTATGGCATGGACGATAATTGAGGAAGGAGCGAAGTCTCCAAAATATCGCGAATAAAAGTAAGTTAACCTGGTTAAAAATCAGTTGAGTGTTTTATAATATAATATTTACTTGATACATCATCTTTATAGTCAAAAGGGCTATTTTCAAAAGGCTCGGACGGAAATCCAATCGTTACTAAACCGTACCGACTCTAATCTGAAATCATTCCGCAAAACCAGTTGTTGAAGATTTAACAAAATCCGTCAAGCAAAATGTCACCTGACCTATGTTCAACAAATATTGCAAAACAACACATACCTAATTCAAATAATTTGTTTGCTAAAATAGGCTTACGTTTATGGCTTGCAGGTATACTATCCTTATCCCACGCACACAAAAAACATGTAATAAAGAGAGCCAAGCTAAACAAAACTAAAAAATTGATATCAATAAAAGAAGGGCCAAGCACTTGTACCCTTCTACATTTGTGCACTCTAAATACACATAACTTATACTGCCCTGTAACCACATCCTTGAACAGCTTGGCAAAATAAAATTTGCACAAACTATAACATTTAAATCAATTGTTACAAACAAAATTTCGTCACGCTTTGCAACGATGCAGTCATGGGTCAAAAAAGGTGAAATTATGTACTTAGAGGGCGCAAATGCAAGAGGGTGGATGTATAAACTTGGCCCTTCTTTGAGATTTCGATGCTTTTGAGAGTGTAAGGTTTGGCTGTGATTTTACAAGATGTTTGTATGCGTGGAGCAAAATGTATTATGAATAATGCTATTTTATTTTGTGACCCCTGTTTTGCTTCTGTCCGTGGATCAATGGAATATTCACTCACAGTTGTTCCTGAGGTGGCGCCTTCTCGTCATCTGCCTCCATGGTGGCTCCAGGTGGCTGACTCGTCTTGATCTGTCTGCAACGAAACAGAGAAAACATTCTAGTTATTCTGGCAAAGATAAAAGAACATACACTACGAGACGTCTCCAGCCGACTACCGCCATCGACAAGACTTACTGGAGGTTTTCTTTAGGTGAATGTTGGGATTTAGACCAACCAACCAGACCTCGGACCACCCGCTTGACTTCATAGACTTTGAGCCAACTGTAGGTATACCTCCCCCCCCCCCCGGGGCGGAAGGTCTGAGGGTGGTTTAAGGTACTTTTATATATTGACTTTCGATTTCCGCTTGTTAGCCATCACGGTTTTGGTGGGTGTACCCACCAGGGGTGACCAAAGTACCCACTGTAAAAATAAAAAATAATCATTTTCGGTGGTAATGGGGCACTCACAAACCTCCCCCTATGCAGGGCGGAAGGTCTAAGGGTGGTTTTAGGTACTTTCTTATATTGACTTTCGATTTCCGCTTGTAATCCATCACGGTTTTGGTGGGTGTACCCACCAGGGGTGACCAAAGTACCCACTGTAAAAATTAAAAAATAATTATTTTCGGTGGTAATGGGGCCTTCACAAACCACCCCCTACGCAGGGCGGAGGTCTAAGGGTGGTTTAAGGTACTTTTATATATTGACTTATGACTTCCGCTTGTTAGTTATCACGGTTTTGGTGGGTGTACCCACCAGGGGTGACCAAAGTACCCACTGTAAAAATAAACTAGGAAAACGCTTATGTCCCGCCGCGTTGTTGGATGAGCGTAATTGGTGCATTGAGCTGCCATGTGTTATGCGGATTTTCTGTTGTTCTGTGGAAAAATCATAACTAAGTTGAATTTTTTTTAAATTAAATTAAATTAAATAAAAAATTAACTTTAATTTATTAATTTTTTAAAGTTAATTGTAATTGTTAAAAAAATAAAAAAATCGTAAAATTGCGATTTTTATAAGAAATAATTTCTCGATTGCGCTCAAATTTAACACGAATATATTAATTCATACAATTAGGGTTCTGTGAAAAAATCATTACAATAGGATAAAGCATGTAGGTGTAATAAGTCAAAAAATTGTTTTAAAAATGAAAAAAACTCGTAAAATTTTGATTTTCATGAGAAATATTTTTTCGATTACGCTTAAATTTTTCACGAATATCTTAATTCATAAAATTAAGGTTCTGTGAAAAAATCATTACAATCGGATAAAGCATGTAGGAGTTATAAGTCGAAGAATTTTTTTTAAATTCGAAAAAAATCGTAAAATTGCGTTTTTTATGAGAAAAATTTTTCCGATTGCGCTCAAAAACGTGGCAGTTCTAAGTTCAGAGATTTCGAAGGCCCCTATAAAATTTTATCACAATCGGAGTATCGGTTTAGCCGGAATCGTGTTAACAGACACACAAAAATACAAAAAGAAAGAAGAAAAAAAAAAAAAAAAACATTCCGGATTTTTTTCTCCAGTGTAGTGAAATGGAATCTTCGCTTCGCTCGCTACGCTCGCTACGCTCATCCAAAAATAATCATTTTCGGTGGTAATGGGGCACTCACAAACCTCCCCCTATGCAGAGCGGAAGGTATAAGGGTGGTTTTAGGTACTTTCTTATATTGACTTTTGATTTCCGCTTGTAATCCATCACGGTTTAGGTGGGTGTACCCACCAGGGGTGACCAAAGTACCCACTGTAAAAATTAAAAAATAATTATTTTCGGTGATAATGGGGCCTTCACAAACCACCCCCTACGCAGGGCGGAAGGTCTAAGGGTGGTTTTAGGTACTTTTATATATTGACTTTCGATTTCCGCTTGTTAGCCATCACGGTTTTGGTGGGTGTACCCACCAGGGGTGACCAAAGTACCCACTGTAAAAATAAAAAAATAATCATTTTCGGTGGTAATGGGGCACTCACAAACCTCCCCCTATGCAGGGCGGAAGGTCTAAGGGTGGTTTTAGGTACTTTATATATTGACTTTTGATTTCCGCTTGTAATCCATCACGGTTTTGGTGGGTGTACCCACCAGGGGTGACCAAAGTACCCACTGTAAAAATTAAAAAATAATTATTTTCGGTGGTAATGGGGCCTTCACAAACCACCCCCTACGCAGGGCGGAGGTCTAAGGGGGGTTTAGGTACTTTTATATATTGATTTCGATTTCCGCTTGTTAGCCATCACGGTTTTGGTGGGTGTACCCACCAGGGTGACCAAAGTACCCACTGTAAAAATAAAAAAAATAAAAAATTCGGTGGTAATGGGGCCTACACAATCCTCCCCCCTACGCAGAGCGGAAGGACTAAGGGTGGTTTGACGCCCTTAAATATATTTAATTTGAGTTAAGTTTGCAAGATATCATAGTTTGGGTGGGTGTTCCTACTAAGGATGACCAAAGTACCTACCGAAAAAATAAAGAATTTTCAATTTCTATCGTAAATGGACTTTCCTAAACCTGCCACACACCTAGGCCGAAGGTCTAAGGGTGGTTTAAGGTACTTCTATATATCGACTTTTGATTTCTGCTTGTTATTCGTCACGGTTTTGGTGGGTGTACCCACCAGGGGTGACCAGAATACTTACTTTAAAAATGAAAAATAATACATTTCGGTTGCAAAGGGGTCTTTGTAAACCTGCCCCTACGCAGGGCGGAAGGTATGAGGGTGGTTTTAGGTACTTTAATATATTAGTGTTTATGCTTGTAAGATAAAATGGTTTAGATGGTTGTACCCACCAGGGATGACTGAAGTACCCACCGTAAAAATACATATCTGTCGATGTATATCATAAATGAAATTTCCTAAACCTTCCCTACAACTGGACCAGAAGGTCTGAGGGTGGTTTCAGGTACTTTGATGTACTATTGACTTTTGATTTCCACTTGTTATCCGTCATGGTTTTAGTGGGTGTAACCACCAGGGGCGACCAAAGTACACACTGTAAAAGTGAAAAATATTAAATTTCGATCGTAAGCGGTCTTCGTAAAACTCCCCGTACGCAGGCGGAAGGTCTAAAGGTAATTTTAGATACTTTTATACATTGAGTTTATATTTAAGCTTGTAAGCTGCCTTAACTTTGGTGGGTATACCCACCAGAAGTAAATTAATTTCACCGCGTAAGCCGTAAACAATAATAAATTACTAATTTTGCTTTAAATGAACCAAACATTGACATTTTGCGTTGTACCCTATCGACTTGTTGTCTAATTAAATTAATTATTTTACTTTGTAGGGTTGTACAAACGATGACAAACAAATCTTTATTTTAAATCTAGCAGCATTAAATTGAATGCCATTTATGACCGAATTGATCCACTTTGGTTGGTGTAACAAGAACAAATGTATAATAATAATCACTATAGCTGCTATGCTTTAGATGTGGCTTGTTTACTTTCAATATGTTGGTGGGTACACCCACGATGGGATTTCAAGTTGATTGTATTTGTATATAAAACATGGAATTTGTTTTATTTTTAAAATAGTTTAAAATGCTGCATATTAGCATTGAGTATAGATTAAAGAACATGAGAAATTACGTAAATCATGTTACTAGACATTAAAATATTGTATAAAGTTTAAATTATACTAGGTGATCAACTAAGATGCAACCCTATCTTTATTAAACTTGTCGTTTACAAGTCTTGTAATGCTAAATACCAGTGGTAGGTAGCATTAATGCCACACTTTTAATAACAATGTAATGGTACATGCATAATGGCTTATTGCATGGTATTCTGTAATGTCAACTTGTAACCGAATAACCCTAAATGGGTTTTGTTGAGAAACCCTACTATGTGTCCATAATAGAAGCCAAAGCGGGAAAATATATTTAACGAAATGAAAAACATGTTATACAAAAATATATAGATAAATTATATAAATATGTGCACAATTTGATAATTTGAATGATGAACGAAGCTAACTATCAATAGAAGCAATCTGTGTCTACTGTCGCTCGCCTAACTATTTCTCCTTAGATATCTGCATAATGTGCGTAAGCACACACGCACAATATTATTGTAAATCAGTTTTTTAACTGAATATGAGACGTTAAATAAATAAATAAAACCCACATCTTATTCCTTATTTGAGGTGATTATTATCAGTTCTGATGCAGGGTCGCAGTGGGCGTTAATCTAGTACCCGAGTTAAATGATAATTCGATACAACGGACTACTAATGTTTTTATGGCCAATTAACACTAAGCAAGAAAATATGGTAAATAAAAATATAATAACATCATTTATTTGGACAGCGCGGTTACTAAAATGTTGTCAGTAAAAGATTTTGTATATAATAACCTGCTTATGAGCATTTTATAATGTTGCTACGAATTACACAACAAAATAATGCCAAGTAGTATATAATATACTGGTCCTTTGAGTTATATGTATTATTATATACCGTACATCAATTAATTGAAATTTATTGATGATAAAAAATATGCATCTCACTTATAACATATTCAAAAGTAATAGAAACTATTAACTTTTGTAGAGTTTTGTAAATTATAATTTGTATTGCACGGATTTGTACAGGCAAATTGTACCTATATTGCATGGTAGCCAGCTTAATATGTTTATCTTTGCTTCAATACCGATTGCCTCTTTAAGACTAAATGATTCAGTTAATTAATTATAATTTATCCTATTATACAGAACACTTAATATATAGAATATTTCAACGAAAAAAAAGTCGTAGGGCCTATACATACAATTTATCTGTAGTTGCATAAATAATACAAAATTTTCGGAACTTTTAAACAATTTAAATTAGGCCTAAACAAATACATAGTTTTTGATCGAAATACATAAAACCTATGCTAATTATATTTATTCAAACTAAATATAAACAAAACATCAAACGGTGTGACCATAATTTCAGATTACGGCATGCGGCTTCCCACAGCGAGGTTTTTCGAGTGTTTTTTGACAAATTTGACCCAAAATGCATTATTAACATATGCATAAAATTACATATTTTTAATCTACTCATCAAGAACTTTCATTTGAATAGTCACATGCCCATAAAGGAACGAAAAATTTTCATGTTGTCCAAAACAGCATAGGGTGCTATCTCCGGATATAGTAATGATATCTCCCTAAAGTTAATTTCTAAAATTCGAAATATTTAATTGAAATGAAATTATGAAGAAAAACTAGACCATTTGCGTATAGTTGGCTCTAAATAAATATTTTTAGTTTTGGGACAAAAATGTTTGGTCACCCCTGGTGGGTACACCCACCAAAGTCATGATGGCTAACAAGTGAAAATCAAAATGTTATATAAATAGCTTCTCGAAACCACTTTCAAACCTTCCGCCCCGGGGGGGGGGGAGGGTTTGGATTAGCTGGCTCATGGACTATCAAGACGGTTGGGTGAGTTAGAACAACTGTTGGTAGGCCTACTCCTGGGAAGCCTGCCCATACGTATGTTACGGATAGGACAAGTGTGAAGGGATGTCCGAGGGCTGTTTAAGGGGTCTCAATCCCTTGCATTCGCATTGACAACTGAGGAAAACCTCGGAACATAATCTCACTCAGGATTGCCGGTCTTTACAGTATTTGAATCCGGGAACGGTGCATACAGTGTTAACCCTTTTAATCATGGCGTCCATGAAAATGGACATATTTTTAATTTAAATCCATGTAAATGATAGGTTTTCAGTTTGACCACATTTTTTTGGGAATGAAAAAACAACATTTCAATTGAATGAATTATTTAAAAATACACATCCGCAAAAATTGCTAAAAATGTGTAAATTTTGGGCTGTCCTGAAAATGTAATATCATTGTAGTTTTGCTGTTTTTTTTTTTATTTTAAGATAAACAAAATCCAAAATAGGCCAACACAATAAATTCAGAAAACAAAACTCCTTTTAGAAATGCTTTTAAATTTAAATTTGAACTAAAATTGAAGCCTTTGGTTAAAATACAAAATTTGACCCAAATTAAAAAATCATGCAAAAAATTGAAAAATATACAAATTCTCAGATTTTTTTTGAAAATGAATTGTTTGCTGAAAATGACCTAATTAAGACGGATTTAATTCGTCACTGAGACGGTTAAATAATGTCCGTTTAAAAATAGCTCGATTGCCAAACCTTGGGAATTTCATATGCATTCTGCACCACGTTTTGGCCACACATTTCTCAACCTCGAATTGGAAACTTTGGCTTGTAGGTGCGTGGTGCGATCAGATTCAATTAACAATTGGATCCTACACAAGTTTTGGAAATAAGTACTAAAACACAATTTCGTGGCCTACTTTTGTTCTCCAGTTGTATCCCCTTCTGAGCCCGGGGTAGAACTGGCCCAGAGCATAGCTTGCTTATCGTATCAAGCGATTCAAGAGAAAAAGTCCACCTCGCAGATATCAGCTAGTACTAGGGAAACGCCAAAGTCGTTGTTAAACGAGTGAGAGAGCCAAGTATTGAGTACCCGGGATCATCCCCTTTTCCTCCCCTATACCTAAGGATCTACCCCAATATGAGAAATGATACCGGGTACTCAACACATGGCTCACTCACTCGTTTAACAACGACTTTGGCGTTTCCCTAGTTATTTAAATTGAACATTTAAAATGCAAATCATGTCAAAACGTATTAGCGTGAAACATTAACAAATTTCCAAGATAAAACAAAATCACCAAATTTTTATTTCCCATTTAATACCCTTAAAAATAATATGTGGATGTAAAAATATAAAAAAGTTCGACACTAACGGGCATCCGAACCCCGACCCTCCGTGCGGTAGGCTAAATGCTTACCACTGTGCCATGTCAGCCACGCAGATCCAGTCCCGCTAGCTGCTACTAAACAAATGCTATCGATAATTTAAAAAATCACATTTTTATTTATTGCAAGCTTAAATCGCAATGGAAATCTAGCTGATTTTGTTAACAGTTCTCAGTAAACTCGTACCGGATGTCTGTTTAAAATTTCAGCGAAATCTGTTCAGCGGTTCGGCTGATTTTCGACGTACAGACAGACAGACAGACAGAATCACAGAATGAGAGCCGTTTGAGTTGAATGGAGACACTCAGTCGCTCCGCTCCCTCGTTTAAAGAACGAAGAGAACATCCGGGCGAGCTCTAGCGGTCGTCTTCGGGGAACTTTCCCCTTAACTTAGACTAGGTACCTCCCTGACGATGAAGACGACGACGACCGCGATGTGGGGGAACCCCTAGCCTCCCCATACCGTCCCTTGCCCTCTGTCCTTTGCTGAGCCTGCCTCATTTCGTCACAGTTCTCAGGCCCTCCCCTTGCTTGTGGCGTGTTCTGACCATCACCTGCTTGTCCACCCCACATCCCCTCGCGTCGCCCCTTACGTTTTCCCCATTTTGAAAAATATAGAAGTTATTTACTAATAAACTACAATGTCACAGGAGGCGCAAAATGACCTAGCGGTTGACGCGCCCTTTAACCTTGTTAGCTTCAACTTCAAAATCAGATTCCAGGCCGATAATATAATATTACCTGATATATTCTGTTTGACGTGTTGCTCGAAGTAGTATCTTTGTTATCGAATATTGTCAGTAGCCAGGGACTCGATCTCTATGAGGTTTGTGTTGGTTTTACGTAAACTTATATAGCACGTCAAGTGTAATAATCAGTTTCGAGATAAGGGGGCTGGGTGTATCATGAACACAAGCGATACGCCGTGAATCGAGCAGCCATAATGCTGATTAATAATATAATAATTATATAATAAATACATTCGTATTCGAGTCTACCCAATCTTAAGTCACCGAACTTATTCTCAGCGAGTAACTTTAATAAGGAGCAAGCTAACCTTTTCAGCGCCGACGCTAACGACGAGCGAAAATGGCTAAGTAGATTCTAACTAGAAAACACCAACTTAACATGTTGGCCATGATTCCGCCCGCAGACGTCGTCAGAATTAACAGGCTCATTGGGAACAACTTATAATATATATATTTGCCTCGTTGTTATAGGGTCTACCTTTACGCCTTTCTCAAAGCAAGAATATTGATGACTTGAATCAGAAGTTAACAATCTCCTGCCTGTAGCTGGACTCGAACTAGAGAGTTCAGTTGGGGGGACAAGTTATCATAGAAGGAAAGGGCACTGACTGTAGGGGGGGGGGGGGGTACCTACCCGATATGATTCTACCTGAAAATAAAACATTAAAAATTAAAAAAATTAAAAATATGACTAATGCGTAAAGGATTGTCTGAGAGAATATAACAAAATAATATTGTTTACAAATGGTCACTGAAGAAAAGCACAACCATTTTATAATCACAGCCCTGTGTAATACACATTGCAATGAACATTTAAGATGTGTGTGAGAAAATTATATAATTTGTTGCTCCTGTATATTTCCATAGCATTGGCGAGATGAGGTAAATAAAAAATCAAAGAAATGGACATTCACACATGAACTTGAGGGAATTCAAAACCGCTTGTATTACATCCTGTGCCAGCTAAACTCTTATGTCCACACACGCACACGCACACGCACACGCACACGCACACTCAACACGCACACGCACACGGCCTGCACACGCACACGCCACGCACACGCACACGCACACGCACACGCACACGCACACACACGCACACGCACACGCACTGATCATGTATCTAACTGTATTTTATAACTCATTTTATGTAATTTTTTGCCATTCAATTTTAATCTATGTTTAATTAGTGTAAGCTAATGATTATTACTATTGCACTAGTGGGACCAAGTCCGTTGCTATAAAGATTGTAATAATATAATAACATGTACCAACAGGCAAAAACAATCTAGTATTTGCAATTCCTTAATTTCTTGGTTTGGTTTTTGGTTGATGCTACCTCCGGGACATTAACTGCCTAATTTGTGTATTTCTCAGTGTTTTTGTATATTACACAAACCAACACTGACATGTCCAGATAAGTTGGTACTGACAGTGCGTACTTGCCCTCGCTAGGCCGTGGTCGACGTGCAAGCTGACTGGTTGTACTACATTTTACCCATGCGATTTAAGATAGACACAGGTTGGTTATCTTACGTGACAAACAATCACTTTAGCTCTAACCAGGAGTGAAGCATCCTCCTCAGTGGAAGCGAGGCCTATTTAGTTTTATTGACTAATTTGGCTAGAGGGGTGCGGGGGGGGGGGGGGGGGGGATTTGTCGTAATTTTTCCAAGCTTATACGAACATTATTAATACTAAGTCCATCTTGGCATTTTGTAAACGTTGCCTGTAGGTCCGTCCTGTACCCGATGATATAATAATTTCTAGGCCTGCCCGCGGGAGAATCGTGTCCAGCTTTTATTGATGGTGTTACTTACTTAAATAATAAGCCGGTCTCTAGTTGGTCATTGTTCGTACGTCGACGCTGTCTGTCTACTGTCTGCTGTCCCTCTGAAAATCAGTTCTGTGCTGGTGTGTGAGACTATTAAAATAGAATTTATTCTTATTTTTTAAACTTTGTATTTGAAATAATTGAAACTATTGTTTGGGTGAATGCTACCTCCATGAATAACTTCGTTGTTTGTTCTTCACAATATGTTCTTCTTCTTCTTCTTCTCTTCTTCTTCTTCTTTCTTCTTCTTTCTTCTTCTTCTTCTTCTTCTTCTTCTTCTTCTTCTTCTTCTTCTTCTTCTCTTCTTCTCTTCTTCTCTTCTTCTCTTCTTCTTCTTCTTCTTCTTTCTTCTTCTCTTCTTCTTCTTTTTCTTCTTCTTCTTCTTCTTCATAAAACGTGGCCGGTAAAGTTTATGTCAGTGATGTGTGATGGCGTACTTGCTCACGACGACCTTGGTTAGTGCAAGCTAACACGTAATGTGTGCTGTTAATATCCGTGCGATTCTAAGGACACAGGTTGGGTAATCTTATCCAGGGCGAAACAAACCCCTTGCCCTTAGGACCAGGTGAACCAATCACACCTCTGTCATTAAGAGGAGACTCACATGAAATCGACGCATGCGGTAGATGGTTAACGAAATATAACAGAATAACTTGAGGCGCCAACACAGTGAAATATCTGTATTGTCGGGCTGGGACTGGTCAGATATTTTCACGAGTAGGCAAATTCGGGTGACAGGGTTCGCCCTCATCCCCCCCCCCTAACCTTCATTAAACCAACATAACAACCAAATGTTTGAGGGTGAATCGGTTAAGAGGGAAAAGCGTGATTTGATGTTCCTTGCCGTGCAGCCATAATCATTACATATGTATACAACTTGGCATTGTTGATAATGAATGACATCTGTATCTAGGTGCCCGTTAGGGCGCCGCAGCCAAGCCGTGGCGCGCTACACACTCAAGCACCTTATACAGCAAGCAGAGTGATTTCGAGGTGTTACCCAGCCGTCATGTAACGTGATGTGGACTTGAAAACTATCAAAGTTGAGAGGATTTTGGTACCTGACTACACATGCCAAATTTTATTGGGGTACGACCATTCCTTCTTGGCGAAAAAATGCCTTGAAACATGCTCAAAATCACTTTGAGGATGTTAGCTACTACTGCTACTACTGCTACTACTGCTACTACTTCTATCTAATTCGTCAGTTTCAATCGGCCCGCGATTCTGACCAGACTGGTGGGGCTACAATGTTCATATTTTACATGGACATTAAGGTTATAGTAATATGTCTCTTATGAAAGAAAAAGTTGAAAAAGTTTGCTGGAAGGCTTCCAAATAAAGGTTTTAAAATAAGCCTATAGTTAATTGACACTTCTTGACGGTATAAGCAGAGGGAAGGCGGGAAAGTGCGATACGTAAACAAATGGCGGACATTTTAAATTTTGCTTCTATGTGTGAAACGAGAAAAGTTGTCATACTTTCATAAAACAATCAGAAACCGTCCCTGGCCTAGGCCCAGATGTAGAAAATTATTTATAATACAACAGTGTAGGTCTAAAGTTCCATTAGGCTATAGGACTAGATATAATTAATACTTACATTACATGTTATGATGTTTGACAAGCTTAGCCAACCCTAGGCCAGCAAAACCTTGTTCTGACACACTTCCCGCACAAATAACTAGTTTTGATTACTAAAAGCCTAATGCAGATAAACAATAGTATGATTGTCCACCTAGGCTATACAAAAATGTACGGAAATATTACACCTATTCTTTTCTTTCAATGATCTCACGCAAAACTCCTGTCACAGTATAAAAAAAAAAAAAAAAAGTGCAAATTTTTTGTTGTTCTTTTGATAATCTGTTGATTTACATGCCTGTGGATGCAGTGAACGGTGTAAAATAACATTAGTTGTGGCGCTTGTTGTAGCATGGGAAAGTTTTAATTGGATGTGAGTTGCCTAGACTTAACCAGTCCTTATACCGTCGTTATACCATGGTTATACCACCTGTAACATTCACTCTACATAAAACCCGGAAAATAAAGTGAATTTGTTTTATACGTTGAATAAATTTGCCTAGCTCATATCGGTAAACACAAGACTCCAATTAATTAAAACAAATAAAAACAGTTGATAACAAAACTTAATTAATTACTCACTTTTTACACTGACAGATCACTCTCCACAGCTCCTGATGATGATACTGCTGCTCACTCTTTCAATTAATATAAACAATTAAATATTACTCTTACAGGCCTAGTGATGAGGATGTCTGGACATCTAACTACAATTATAAAATTTTAAAACCAAGTTTCCATTCAATATATTGTAGCGATTAATAAAAAAATATGACAAAAATAAACAGTGTCCCTACCTAGATGGATCCAATCTCTAATACCCCCTTTTTAGTTATTACACAAACAATAAGATTTAAAAAAAATACAAATGTTAATTGGATGAGCGTAGCGAGCGAAGCGAGTGGAGCGAAGACTTCAATTTCACTGACCCCCCAAAAAATTTAGCTCGGGTGTTTTTTTGTTTGTTTTTTTGTTTGTTTTTCCGTCTCTTTGTTCGCTCTCTACCGGCAAACGGCATATGCGATCATTATGAAAATTTGACAGGACCTTCGAAATCTCTGAACTTAGACTTGCCACGTTTTTTAAGTACAATCGAAGAAATATTTCTCATAAATATCGTACTTTTACGATTTTTTTCGATTTTTTTGTGCGATATTTTCGTGCCATTTAGGTCAATTCTGACCAAACGGGTAAGGCTACAACGTTCATATTATACATGGACTTTAAGGTAATGGTGATGTAGTACATTTTGAAAGAAAAAGTTGAAAAAGTTAGCCAGAATCTATAGAAATAAAGCTTTTAATATAAGTTTTTTGATTTTTTGTGCGATATTTTCGTGCCGTTTGGGCCAATTCTGACCAAACGGGTGGGGCTACAACGTTCCTATTTATTTATTTATTTATTGAATCCATGGACATGTACATGGTACACATATCGGATATACATACATATGTCTAACCGTTACATTTCACAAATAACAAATAACAATTAACAGATAACAAATACAAATTCAAAAGAATACAATAACAATTATAAATTTCAATATGGTAAAACTCTAAGTGGAGGGATTTAGGAATTCGTCTAGAGAATAAAAAGATTTTTCTAGCAAATACTTCTTAAGGTCAAACTTGAATGATTTGGAATTTTTGATATCATGTGGGAGATTATTGTAGAGAATGCGGCAAAGGAACTGTGGACTACTTTTATAAAATGAATGTCCAAACGACGGGATGAAAATATTGGCTACATTTCTTGTGTTGTGACTGTGATTGGTCAAATTGGTGGGGAAAAGCTCAGGGTTGGAATGGACAAAAGTTGCAGCTGTTTGAATTAGAGTTGAAGTTAGGGTAAGAATACGTAATTTGGGGAAGTATGTCCTGCAAGATGTCCGCCTAGAGAGACCAGCGATTATTCTTGCAGCTCTTATTTTGAATGAATAATACTCGTTGAGCATGGACAGACGAGCCCCAAAAAAGTATACCATATGAGATGATTGAATGAATAAATGCATGATAAACTAAAAGAAGGGATGATTCGCTGGCGATGATTTTAGTTTACGGAGCATGAAGCAGCCGCTTAGTAGCCTGGAAGCAATTCGTTGATATGGGGGGTCCAATCGAGGGATTCAGTTATGGTGAGGCCTAGGACTTTATTAGATGATGCTCTTGAAATGCTATTTCCATCAAGACGAATTAATGGGCTAGACAACGGTTTAAGGTGATTGTTATAGAAAGTGAGGTACACTGTCTTAGATGGTTGCAAGGATAAACGATTTTGCTCACAGTAATATGATATTGTAGAAGCTTTTTTTGAAGCCATTTGAATAAGAGGCAGGTTAGTTGGGTCAATAGGTTGAGTGGAAGAAAGTTTGGGCATCGTAAGTAGGTTTGGTAATATCATCAGCATAAAGTGAAAGATAGCTTCTGACATAAGTTGTCATGGTATTTATGTTAATAATTTTTAGGAAGATCGTTAGTGTACAGAAGAAAAAATAGAGGGCCAAGAACTGAGCCCTGTGGAACTCCAGTTTTCTACTGGAAGCGGAGAAGATAAAACTGGATTGTAACCGGTAGAAGATATTTTAACTGATTGAGTTCTATCAGTAAGAAAAGATGCAATCCAGCTATGGGTAGGACCAATAATTCCTAGGGATAACAGTTTTCTTTGAGGAGAATCTGATGATCTATAGTATCAAATGCCTTGCTTAAATCATAGAATAGAGCAATTTCAGCATCACCGCTGTCAAGTGCATTATACAAGGTAGATAGGAAAGAGAAAATTGCAGATGTAGTAGATCTTTTAGATCGGAATCCGTGCTGGCTGTTATCCAGGAGGTTGTGCTTTTCTAGATATGAAGATAGGCGAGAATGCATAGCTAGTTCAAATATTTTTGAAAATGGTGACAGAAGTGAAATGGGACGATAATTCTGCAATTCATCTTTCTTCCCTTTCTTGTGGATTGGAAGAATCATCGAGTGTTTAAGTACTGAGGGGAAAACTCCCAATTCAAATGATTTATTAATTGCATAAGAAAGGGGAACAGCTAAGTGCCTGGAAGCTTTAGTCACATTGCACTAGGAATACCATCCAAACCAGATGAATATTTTGTACCTAGCTTTTTAATAATGTGAAGGACCTCTTGAGGACTTGTAGGGAAGAGAAAGAATGATTGATTTGGACGATTAACATTGCTTAATGAAGGATCATATTCATGGCAATGAACAGAGGGAAGTGTGTTGCTAGGAGGTGAGCTGGGCGAGGGAGGAGGAATGTAGCTGGCTTCCTTGAAAAATTTGTTGAAAGAGTTAGCTACTATTGTAGGGTTTCCACTTTCTGATCGTTAATAGTAATATGTATGTTTTGGATGTGGTTGGGGGGCACAGTTTCAGATTTGATCATTCGCCAGACAGTTTTGGATCTATGTGAAGAGGATGATTTATTTGAGGAGGAAAATATAATTTTATCATTGTACTTAAGTTTAGCTATTTTTATGGTTTCGAGAATGGGTTTGTTTCTTTACATTATATTCCGCTTTTAACATGGAATTAGGGGCTTGCTTTTTATAGGAGTTGTGAAGAAGACGAAGCTCTTCAGACTCCAAGCGAATATTAGCAGTAACCCATTTATTGCACTTCCGTAGGTGATTAGTTTTATGCTTAGTGAGCGGGAAAGCCAAGTTGAATAGGGCAACAAACCGGGTGTGGAACAAGAAGAACTCTGTATCAAATGACTCTGCATCATATAATGAAGACCAGTCTTCATCTTGGAGCATTTCCAGAAGATATTCAATGTTTCTTTCCGAGAAATTACGTTTGTATTCCGTGGTGCTTGGGTTGGTGTGTGTAGTTAAAATTTTCAGGGTAAGAGCAAGATGGTCAGAAAGACCAGAGTCAAAAGTACTAGTGGTGAAGATTGCAGGGTTCAGGGTAGTTAATATGTTATCTAGTAGAGTAGAGCTAGTAGCGGTTACTCTAGTGGGGGTGAAGATAGATGGGGTCATGTTGAATGAGCTATAGACATCTTGGAAACTGTTTCTAGTATTGGAAGGTATCAACATGTTTTATGTTAAAATCTCCACAGGCACATATTTCAGCCTTGGGATATTGTTTAGTTATTTTAATAAGTACTGTGTCAAGGATATCCATAGACATTAAGGTTATGGTGATGTAGTACCTTTTGAAAGAAAAAGTTGAAAAAGTTACCCAGAATCCATAGAAATAAGCTTTTAATATAAGTTGTTTACGGTAAATAATACAATTGACATGAAACAAAAGAAACCTTGACAACATTCACCTACAATGCGTAGGCAGCAAACAAAGCACTTGCAAAAGTAAAGATATCCCACGCAAACTAAACCATTAAAAAGCTCATCCATCAACGCGGCGGGACTTGAGCGTTTTCCTAGTAACAATTCACACATCTCAAATTCCTTTTACTCCAACACGTTCACTTAATTGGCAATCTTTTCAGAAACACGCGACCCGAAGGTCCACACACTCTTACTCCTCAACCCTTACTTTCCTCTACACTCCACTCTACTGCCTCCACTGTCTGTCCCCACCACTGTGGGTTCCCTAAATACCTTTACCCCCACTCCCTGTTACCTACGGTGCTTCAACTGAACTGTTGCACACCCCCTCACTACCCCTAGTCCTAGGTTGAACTGGATCGGCTGGATGAGTCTAGAAACTTCGTCCCTCCACCCCACTAGCTGACCAGCCGAATCTCATGGAACAATTTAGAAGGTTTCCACGTCGTGACAGTGGATGAACTCAGGTGCATGATTTCAACGTTATTCTGTCACCAAGTATATTTGGCTACTTAAAACACCATTAATTCCTTATTGGATGAGCGAAGCGAAGACTTAAATTTAACAGACACACCTAAAAATTTAGCTCGGGTGTTTTTTTGTTTTTTGTTTTTTTTTGTTGTTTTTTTGTTTGTATTTCTGTCTGTTTGTTCGCTCTCTACCGAGAAAACGGCTTATGCGATCTTGATGAAAATTTGACAGGACCTTCTAAATCTCTGAACTTAGACTTGCTACGTTTTTGGGTACAATCGAAGAAATATTTCTCATGAATATCGTACTTTAACGATTTTTTTGCGATTTTTAGTGCGATATTTTCGTGACATTTGGGCCGATTCTGACCAAACGGGTGGAGCTACAACGTTCATATTTCACAT
The DNA here is from genome assembly GCA_024449915.1 of Sweltsa coloradensis. NCBI lineage: Eukaryota > Metazoa > Arthropoda > Insecta > Plecoptera > Chloroperlidae > Sweltsa > Sweltsa coloradensis. The sequence continues at coordinate 205,419 of JAMZAV010004844.1, forward strand.
GAACATTAAGGTAACGGTGATGTATTGACGTTGTTGTGTATTGTGTTGTATTGTTGTTGAGTTTTTTTAGGTGTTAAATATTAAAACCTTTATTTCTATAGATTGTGGCTAACTTTTTCAACTTTTTCTTTCAAAAGTCAATACATCACCCTAAACTTAATGTCCATGTGAAATATGAACGTTGTAGCCCCACCCGTTTGGTCAGAATCCCCCAAATAGCACGAAAATGTAGATTTTAGATCTTTCTCACAGCCTTGTATGAAAACTTCACAGAAGATTTTATACCTTACTCACAGCCTTGTTACAAACAATCAAAGATCCAACATACCTCATGATTGCTTTTTATGGGCCGTGTTAATATGTTTTTATTATTTTAAGTTTATTAGACGAGTGAGCGCAGCGAACGTAGTCTACAACGCTACTCGATCGGGCCTTGGTCGTGATTAATTCTGTTAAATGTTAAATGTTAAATGCTAAATGTCTGTCTGTCCGGTCCCATACGGCCGAACGCCCTAATAGATTGAGCCGAAATTTTAAACAGACATCCGTGACCAGGTAACTCAGAACTGCTAGACAAAATGAACACAATCTGTTGCGATTCAAACCTACAAGAAATTAAAAACTGAAAAAAACGTAGAAATATATAGGAATTAATTTAACGACAATGGTTTTCATTTTGAAGTAATATTTTTTGTTTGTTATTTACCTGGCTGTGAAATGCAGTGTCCAAGGTTAATCGAATGTTGGACGTCAAGGTACCCCCAAATTCCACTAGTAGATTGAGTTAACCTTGCAATATTTTCACGTATTTCGTACTGCCTATGTTTTCCATAGTATTGTCACAGATGATGGACTACACTGTGTTATATGCATTTCAGAACATGTTAAATAATTAAAAAAATACAATCCAGAAATTACAAAATCTTTCCCGACCATTGAACCCACGTCTCCCACATTTCGGCTATAAGGGAACTTTAGCCAACTCGACTAGGGAAACGCCAAAGTCGTTGCTAGACGAGTGAGAGAGTCATGTGTTGAGTACGCGGGAACATTTGCATTTAAGTTTGATTATAATATTCGTATAAATAATAGGGTTTTTAAGTTTAGGTCACAGTTTAGGCCACAATGCTCCACTGTAGCCTATGATAGGCTAGGGAGGCCTACGGAAGCTGGGGAAGAAAAGGAATGTTACGGGGTATTCAACACATGGCTCACTCACTCGTCTAACAACGACTTTGTCGTTTCCCTAGTATTAACATTTTATAGTTAAAAAGCTCATCCATCAACGCGACTAAAAAAAGCGTTTGCGAAGCTTTCTAGTTAGTTAATCAAATCAAAACAAATAAAATACAAGTGTATTTGTTATTGCCTGGTTGGAATACTTTTCTACTTTTCGACATTGAAAAACATTGGTTATTACCATAATTACCCTTATTACAGGTTTCTATGGTTTTAACACATTCCAACAACAAATTTACATAACACTTGATTATTAATCATAGTTGATGATATATTGATACATGTCTGATAGTGACATATATAAATTCATTTGTTTTTAATATATTAATTAATTAAATTACATGTATTTGCATAATTTATGCATAATAATGACTTGAAACAAGTTACTATGGACTGTGAGGCAGTCGGATGTTATACACCTTTACCCAGGATGTACATGAATCCGGGTCTAGATATTTTACATCCTATTGTTATTGCTAATACCATAGAAATTAAATCAACTTTGATAAAATTATTATATTTTAACAAATAATTTTGCAATGGAACTTGAAAAAGTAATGAGATCCACACATAACAAAAACTTGTAGAAATACATCCAAACCTTACACACTCAAAAGAAATGAGATCTAAAAAAGGGCCAAGCTCATCTACCCTTCCACATTTGCGCATTCTTAATTCATAAACGTACAGTGTCCCATAACAGCATCCTCGAAAAGCTTGGCAAAATAGAATTTGCGATTATTAATTTAAACGTAATAGTTCATCCAAGTTCTTTTTTTCTAATTAATTTAAACGTAATAACATGCAAATTTTATTTGCCAAGCTCTTCAAGGATGCTGTTATGGGACACTGTACGTTTATGAATAATGATTGCGCAAATGTGGAAGGGTAGATGAGCTTGGCCCTTTTTTAGATCTCATTTCTTTTGAGTGTGTAAGGTTTGGCTGTATTTCTACAAGTTTTTGTTATGTGTGTGTTCTGTACTCTCCTAAAATATCAGTTTCAATATTTTATAATAGTTCAATTAGAAAATGCGTAGTTATTCGGGTGGTTTGGACCACTTTGACAGACTATGAATTGTAGAAAATATTTTTTTTTTTTTATATTATACATTTAGGGAATTTTAGAATTCATTTCATACAATAATTATGTAAAATTACAGTAAGTGCGACCAAAATTGGTTGAGAAATTTCAATACGCGTAAAATGAGCTTGCCTGCCTTCTCTTAACGCTAAGATTAATTTTATTTAAGAATGTGTTGTTGGATAAGCGAAGCGAAGACTTCAATTTCACTGACCCCTCTCCAAAAATTTAGCTCGGGTGTTTTTTTTTTTCTGTTTTTTTTGTTTTTTTTTGGTATTTTTGTCTGTTTGTTCGCTTTCTACCGGGCAAATGGCATATGCAATCTTGATTGAAATTTGACAGGACCTTTGAAATCTCTGAACTTAGACTTGCCACGTTTTTGGGTACAATCGAAGAAATATTTCTCATGAATATCGTACTTTTTCGATTTTTTGTGCGATATTTTCGTGCCATTTGGGCCAATTCTGACCGGGCTACAACGTTCATATTATACATGGACATTAAGGTAATGGTGATGTAGTACATTTTGAAAGAAAAAATTGAAAAGGTTAGCCAGAATCTATAGAAATAAAGCTTTTAATATAAGTTTTTTTATTTTTTGTGCGATATTTTCGTGCCATTTAGGCCAATTCTGACCAAACGAGTGGGGCTACAACGTTCATATTATACATGGACATTAATGTTATGGTGATGTAGTACCTTTAGAAAGAAAAAGTTGGAAAAGTTAGCCAAAATCCATAGAAATAAAGCTTTTAATACAAGTTTTTACGGTAAATAATACCAATTGACAAGAAACAATAGAAACTTGACAACAAATCACCTACAATGCGTAGGAAGCAAAACAAAGCACTTGCAAAAGTAAAGATATCCCACGCAAACTAAAGACTTCAAAAAGCTCATCCATCAACGCGGCGGGACTTTGGCGTTTTCCTAGTGTTAATAATTTTCTTACCCTTGTTTCCTTCTGGCAACGAGTCACGTCGTCCAACTATGCGGCTAGAAGCTCCGGCCCCACTCGGACAGGTCGTTGAGAAGAGACACGTCGTCCAACTACGCGGCTAGAAGCTCCGGCCCCGCCCGGACAGGTCGTTGAGAAGAGACACGTCGTCCAACTACGCGGCTAGAAGCTCCGGCCCCGCCCGGACAGGTCGTTGAGAAGACGATTCTGTCGTCTATCTAGCATCTCTTGCATTAGTCGTTCCTCTGGGTGCTCCTCCCCTGTAACCCTAACAAGACACATGCGCGCGCACCTCTAGAGATATCGCGGAATATCAGAGGTGACGCTAACTGGCTGTAAGATAAGAGTTATGTATGTTATCTCCAGTGACCTAGTCAATGCAGCTGGATAAGAAAGAGTAGTTAGCTTCATTTGTATAACATGCGATAATCTAAGTTATTTATCTTTTTATATCTGGTTATCAATTGATATCTTTAAATATCCAATTTGAATTTGTTACCAAGTTGTTGTCTTGTTAAACATTTCTCAATCTTATTACTCTGGAAACAATCCCGTGGGTGTAACTTAAAATCCCCTACGAATACAAAAATTTGTAAAAATAAAAACGGCAGCCAAGCTATCCTTCAAAAGTCTTCGGCTGTGAATGCTGTTAGATATAGAAGTTGAGCCAAGCTAAAAATTCTTTCTCCCTAATTTCGCATTGAAAAGAAGTTAGATCATGTCGCCTGTTGACGTGCGCCAAGCCAACCATTTTCGTGGTAAAATATAAAATGTAAAAAAACTCATAATCATAAAAACATTGCTTGGCCATTGACTTTTTAGAGTTTTCGTAATGAACCAAATTCAATGGCCAAGCAGCTTTTAAGAGTACTCGTAATGAACCAAATTCAACAGCCAAGCAATTTTTTTATGACTGTGAGTTTAAAACTTTTACTTTTTACCACGAACATGGTTAGCTTATCGCTCGTCATGTGGTGAAGTGTAACTAACTTCTTTTCAATGCGAAACTAGGGAGAAAGAATGAAAAGCTTAGCTCAACTTCTATATCTCACAGCATTCACAGCCGAAGACTTTTGAAGAAGAGCTTGGATGCCGTTAACTTACAATTTTTGTATTTGTGGGGGATATGCATCAAGATATAATAGAGCCAACGCCTCCCCTTGTCTTGCGGTTTGAACGCTTTAAACAGTACACAATGTAATGCAATTCACCCAGGCGCAAAAATGGATTCACTCAAATAGTCAAGTTTTAGTTTTTAGGTAGAAACAACGATGCACTATCTGGAATCTTGCTCTTAATATCCTGAGTCTCTTTTCAGATTAGACCATCGTATGCGAGCAATAGCATTGTGTCCTTTTTAAAGAAATGTATTACTTTTAATTTCCAAAGTTGATTACAATCACATCAAAACCTGGCCTGACAAAAACTACCCATGCACACGTCAGGATTTGAATTTCGCGCCTCATGTAACACCAGCGCCCCTGGCGGCGCGGTGTGCTTCAGGCTCGAGATTGTCTACAGTTACAACAATGGAAAAGCAGCCTACATTCCGGTACCGTATTTGGTGAAAAGAAGTTCCGTTCTTTACAATCAGTCCACGGGTTTCTCATGCCCCATTTAGCCGTTCAAATTGTTTCATAAAACAAAGGATAATCTAACTCTTGAGTAGATTATAGCGTCCAGGGGTTTAGCCGCGGTCGTTTAACCGGTTCCTACTCGAACACCGAAGTTAAGCATCCTCAAGCATGGTCAGGGGGGTCAGTGGTTAACCGCTCTGCCCTAAAACACACGTTTACCGCTGGCTAGAGCAGATGGAGGGTTCGAGAGCTAGTTGGGGGCTTCGTTCCCCTTGACGTTTGCTCGGCAGTCTGGGTAAGTGGAGGAACCTGTAATACTGTTAAGGTTACACCGTCCTATCGGATGGGACATAAAACCGTTGGTCCCTTTGATACTTTTCAAAAGGAGTAGGCTACGTGCCGGTATCAGGTTTCCCTCCACCCTTCTTCATCATCATCATCATCATCATCATCATCATCATCATCATCATCATCATCATACATCACTTATCACTGGTCACTCTGAAATGGAGAAAAATGCTGTATGCTGGACAATTCATTGGATGAGCGAAGCGAAGACTTCAATTTCACCGACCCCCCAGAAAATTTAGCTCGTTTTTTTTTTGTCTGTTTGTTCGCTCTCTACTAGGCAAACGGCATTTGCGATCTGGATAAAAATTGGAGGGGACCTTCTTTATCTCTAAACTTAGACTTGCTACGTTTTTGGGTACAATCGAAGAAATATTTCTCATGAATATCGTACTTTTACGATTATTTTCGATTTTTAGTGCGATATTTTCGTAACATTTGGACCCATTCGGACCAAACGGGTGGGGCTACAACGTTCATATTTCACATGGACATTAAAGTTATGGTAATGTATTGCTTTTTGAAAGAAAAAGTTGAAAAAGTTAGACAGGATCTATAGAAATACAGCTTTCAAGATAAGTTTTTTCATTTTTTGTGAGATATTTTCGTGCCATTTGGGCCAATTCTGACCAAACGCGTGAGACTACAACGTTCATATTATACATGGGACATTAAAGTTATGGTGATGTAGTACCTTTTGAAAAAAAAAGTTGAAAAAGTTAGCTAGAATCCATAGAAATAAAGCTTTTAATATAACTTTTTTACGGTAAATAATATCCCCCCAAAATACAAAAATTTGTAAAAAACGGCAGCCAAGCTCTCATTCAAAAGTCTTCGGCTGTGAATGCTGTGAGATATAGAAGTTGAGCCAAGCATTTCATTCTTTCTCCCTAGTCTCGCATTGAAAAGAAGTAAGATCATTTCGCCTGTTGACGAGCGCCAAGCCAACCATTTTCGTGGTAAAAAAAGTTAAAATTTTAAACTCAAAATCATAAAAAAAATTACTTGGCCATTGACTTTTTAGAGTCCTCGTACCAAAATCAATAGCCTTTTCTCCCATATACCTAAGGCTGGATCTAGCCCAGTATGGGGAATGATACCGGGTACTATACACATGTTTTACTCACTCGTTTAACAACGACTTTGGCGTTTCCCTAGTAAATACAACATAACGTTTTTCCCAAAGTAAAGAGTGGTAGGGGACAGTGGGGGTTAAATATCGCTTGTCTCCTCGTGGATTATATGTTTTCATATTATTATGTACCACCATGCCAAATTTCATGCTGATAACTCATTCGGTACCTTTATGGTGAATGCTGGAAACCAAGGTAAAAATAATATAAACAATTAGGGATGGGGGTTGAAAAAGTGTTGTTTAGGAAATGGGAATAGGCTTATTGGGTTAAAACACATTAAAACATAATTTACTAATTTGAATAAAAATACAATTTTGGGTTAGAGCTATGAATTATTCCAATTTAAGAGGATGATTTAGGGGATGTTGGGGGTGGAATATCGCTTGCATCGCGACGAATTATTTTTCATATTAGTATGTAACATCATGCCAAATTCCATTCTGATAACTCATTAGGTGCCTTCATGGTGAATGCTGGAAATCAAGGTAAAAATAATATAAACTATAAGGGATGGGGGTTGAAAAATGTGGTTTAGGAAATGAGAATAGGCCGATTGGGTTAAAACACATTAAAACATAATTTTAATGACCACCTAATTTAAATAATATATAACATCAATTTTAGATTAGTGCTATGAATTATTCCAATTTAAGGGGGTGTTGAGGGTGGAATATCGCTTGCCTCTCGGCGGATTATTTTTCATACTATTATGTACCATAATGACAAATTTCATGATTATAACTCATTAGGTGCCTTCGTGGTGAATGCTGGAAATCAAGATAAAAATAATATAAACTATTAGGGATAGGGGTTGACAAAATGTGGTTTATATAATGAAAATATGCCGATTGGGTTAAAACACATCAAAACATAATTTTAATAACTAATTTAAATAAAAATTCAATTTTAGGTTAGAGCTATGAATTATTCCAATTTTAGGGGATTATTTAGGGGTGTTGGGGGTGGAATATCGCTTGCCTCTCGGCGAATGATTTTTCATATTAGTATGTAGCATCATGTCAAATTTCATGCTGATAACTCATTTGGTGCCTTCATGGTGAATGTTGGAAATCTAGGTAAAAATAATATAAACTATTAGGGAGAGGGGTTGAAAAAATGTGACAAAGGAAATGAGAATAGGCCGATTGGGTTAAAGCACATTAAAACATAATTTAATAACATGAATAAAAATTCAATTTTGGTTTAGAGTTATCAATTATTCCAATTTTAGGGGATGATTTAGGGGGTGTTGGGGGTGGAATATCGCTTGCTTCTCGGCGAATGATTTTTTTAAGCGAGCGAAGCGAGCGTTTCCATTTGACTCTGTTTTTTGTTTGTTTGTTTCTTTTTTTTTTGTTTGTATGTCTCGCCATAACGTTCGAACGGAGGCTCGGATCGACTTGAAATTTTCACCATCCGCAAGCTTTGTTCTCGATTAAATGCCATTAGTTTTGTGGCAAAATCGTTCAAAAAGTTAAAAAGTTACATTTAAGTTAATCGAAAGTTTTTTTTCAAACTTCACGGCGACAAAATCTGAGATGGCCAAATCATTTAGAATGTCCGTCCGGTCACTAATATGTTAATTTTATTTTGATCCGATAAGTAGTGTAGATGGAAATTACATTATAACAAAGTACGGTTACCATGGCAACGGAAAGTCGTGCAGCTTTTTTGGCTCATGATAGCGGTCGAACGGAGGCTCGGATCGAGTTTAAATTTTCACCATCCGCAAGCTTTGTTCTCGATTGAATGCCATTAGTTTTGTGGCAAAATCGTTCAAAAAGTTAAAAAGTTACATTAAAGTTAATCGAAAGTTTTTTTTTTCAAACTCAACGGCGACAAAATCTGAGATAGCCAAATCATTTAGAATGTCCGTCCGGTCACGAATATGTTAATTTTATTTTGATCCGGTAAGTAGTGTAGATGGAAATAACATTATAACAAAAGTAACGTTGCCATGGCAACGAAAAGACGCGCGAAGTTTCTAATGCACTGCCACCTAGAAGTAATCAAAATACTTTCGAGGAAGCAGTCTATTATTTGTCAACAAAGAGATAGTTTTCCCAAGGAGTCAAGGTCCTCTAGATGGCGGTGGATTTTAAAGTAAAGATTTAAACACGGGTTTACCCAAATACCTTGGCAATAATAAATAATACTGGAAACGCGAACGTCGTAAATTTTAAAATTAAAACAAATGTGCAATGTGGGTCTAGCTAGCTATAGCACGTGCTCGCTTATCAACGCGTCCAACTGAGCGTTTCCTAGTGTATTTTGTCAGATGGTATTGCCAGCACTTCGGCAATACAACACGGGAAATCAATTACATTAGCGGACATTTCTACAGTTGGTAGGAGAGCTTTGGAGTTTAAGTCGCCGGTAGTGTTTGTTGTAAGGTTGGCGGTCTGGAGTTGGAGGCCATTTTGATCCGGGATTGCAACCGCGGTCTAGGAAGGGTTTATATACCAGACTGTGTGCGTGCAGGCTGTGGTGTTGGTCACATGATCCAGAATAAGAGATTCAGTCTGAATAGGAAATGTTCACTAAGTCCTAATATGGACGTGGGTGTAAGAAATGGATAGAAAACCACTTAAAAACACCAATCCTGCAATTAAAACCAATTTTAAGTAAATATTTTAAATTCTATTGTGGCTCAAAGTTTGTTGAGCGAGCGTAGCGAGCGTCTCCACTTGACTCTTATGGCTCGAATGTCTGTTTTTTTGTTTGTTTGTTTGTTTGTTTGTTTTTTTTGTTTTTTGTTTTTTTTGTTTTTTCTGTTACTGCTTCGATACAGGTCGCACCGTTTCTCTGATCGACCTGACATTTTTTACACATGTACATACCACCTAGGCGGGTTGCTGAATAGTTTTTGAACAAAATCCGATCGTTGGTTATAAAAAATAAAAAATAAAAAAAATAAAAAAAAATGTTCCGATCGTTATGAAATTTTGCAGGGTCAATAAGTACAACATTCTCTCCTATTTTCTAAATTTTCAGCTAAATCGGTCAAGACCTTAAAGACTTATTGGTAATCATAATTCGAAAAATGAAGTTAAAAATGAAGGAGGCAGTGAAGATACAAAGATACACTTTAGAAGGCATGACGTGAATTAGTACAATGCAAAGATGTTGGAATAGAATAAAGTGTACAATGTCAATATCCAGTTAGGCCTACACTGTGTGGTGGGCCTTATGGGAATGTCGTACTCGGGTCATGTTGCACGTACCGGTGCTCGCTCAACAACGCGTCCAACTGAGCGTTTTCCTAGTATTTTAGTGTACCATCATGTTAAATTTCATGATGATAACTCATAAGGTGCACCTTCATGGTGAATGTCTGGAAACCAAGGTTAAAATAATATAAACGACAAGGGATGGAGGTTGAAAAAAGGGGGTTTAGAAAAGAGAATATAGGCCGATTGGATTAAAACACATTAAAACATAATTTTAATAAATAATTTGAATAAAACATCAATTTTTAGATTAGAGCTATGAATTATTCCAGTTTTAGGGGGTGTTGGGGGTGGAATATCGCTTAATTGCCTCTTGGCGGATTATTTTTCATATTATTATGTACCATCATGTCAAATTTCATAATGATAACTCATTAGGTGCCTTCGTGGTGAATGCTGGAAATCAAGGTAAAAATAATATAAACTATTAGGGATGGGGGTTGACAAAATGTGGTTTATATAATGAGAATAGACCGATTGGGTTAAAATACATAAGAACATAATTTTAATAACTAATTTGAATAAAAATTCAATTTTGGGTTAGAGCTATGAATTATTTTAATTTTAGGGGATGATTTAGGGGGTGTTGGGGGTGGAATATTGCTTGTCTCTCGGCGGAAGTTTGTGAGTCTGAGGTACATCTAAGTGTGGTTCAAGTTTCATAGTTCTAAGATGTACCGTTTTCTCTGTAGGCTCTTATTCCTCTCTGTCAGAATCCACTACCCCCCCCCCCCAACCAACCAACCAACCAACCAACCAACCAACCAATCAGCCGGACGATTATCGTCGATATTAACGCACTTTTTTAACACAGAACGGGCTATCGGATCGGGCTGATTTTTTTTTTGTATGTCATGGACCACATATCAGATCATATACCGAGTTTCAAGATTGTAAATCTTTCGGGACGGCGTGTGCAGATAGCTGAAAACCCCCCAACTCGGATAGCTGTAAACAGGGTCGAGTTACTCATCGCCTTCTAGCAGTCGCGTTCGCTTGGCTGCGGGCGAACGACCGTCGCCCTAAAGTAAAGATATCCCACGCAAACTAAAAACTTAAAAAAAAGCTCATCCATCAACGCGACTAAAAAAAGCGTTTGCGAAGCTTCCTAGTAAATGAACAAATACAACACTGTCTCTCTTTAATTGATTCCTTCTTGTCCTTGGATTCAAGACGCAAGCGATACGCAATGGTGGAAAGTATTCGTATCGTCGCGGTCGTCATCGTCTTTGTTGTGGTTCGTAGTGTAGTTGTCGTTAGGGAGGTCGTCAAGGGAAGGGTTGAGGTCCCCGACGACGATTGCCAATTTAAACAATTTAAACTATTATATTCAAGAGGTGGTCATGTGTCACGTGGTCGTCCGTGCAGTTCTCAGCGTTGTGGCCGCGGCTTCACTTGGAAGAAAACGCTCTCTCTTCATTCACATCATCCAGCTCGAAGAGAGGACCGTACAACACGTTACCCTTGTCAGGGTCAAATCATTGATTGTGGATCCCTGTTGTTCTTCCTGTTTCCCGTGGGATGAGAAGGGACCTCGGCCTGGGAAGTGCGTGGTGTGGGGCACGCGTTGCATGCCGGGGTAACTAGCCATCACACTGATTGCTTCCGTCCTGAGCGGGGGGGGGGGGGGGGGGGGGTTATATTCTTTACTGGGTTCGGGGTACAAATCTCTCAGTAAGCATCAATTTTATGTCCGTCTGTCTGTTTTTGTGTCATGTTCATGTCTCTAGATTAAAACCGAACATGACCAGCAATTGACATATAAGTTATATTTAAATGTCATATTTCTGCACAATGTGAAGGAAATAATTAAGAAATACTTTAAATGTTTTGAAATATCACATTAAAATATTAAAGGACAGATGGAAATCGGAATATTATTTTATTCCTCTCATATTCCAGACATATTATGAGTTGCAAAGCACCTAGTGATTCTACGCGTCGTGGTCAATGTCGCCTTACCTCCGTTGAGCATCTCATGAAGCAAGTGGACGTGTTGTTCTTCAAAACGATGTTGACTGGCTGTGTTGACCTTGACCCATTCCATCGGGGTGTCTTGGAATCTTGGAACCTTCGAGTTTCAAGACGTCACCAGACCCAGTCTATATCACGCCACCATTTGCCCAAACCACTGACGAGCTGCCAAAATTTGGAACTATTCACTATCCGATGAAATACAAGGTCTGGCCGTGTCTGCTTTAAAAAGAGCTATATTAACTCTTCAACATTATGAAAAATAAGAGAAAAACTACACCACGCAAATGTCAGCTAGTAAGTGGGAAGTAAATATACTCCCCGAATCGAGAGGCGAGCTTTTGGCAATCGTCGTCGGGGACACCTCCCAATTCCCTAGACGACCTCCCCGACGACGAAGACAATGACACATCGAACGATGACAAAGACTTTGACGAATGCGACGTGAGAGCCCCCCTTTCCCCCCCCCCCCCTTCTCGTGGCTGGTGCTGACCAGCATGGGCCCCGAATCCACATATCTCATATACTATAGATTGGTGCGTTATGACCTAATGGTTGACGCGCCTATGATTAAAAAAAACAAACAAGTTAGTTGTGTAGGTTTTACCAAATAATACCAAAAATATAGTATATTAATTTTCTTTAAAGTGAACTCTACATAGAGAGTTGCCCTGTCAGGGCCCGGGGCAATACGTAAGTGATGGTAAAGTGATGGCTACTCGCCGGCGCTTCTGGCCACTGCTGGACATTGCCTGTCCAGCACCTGAAAAGTGTCGGACCTTTAATGGCTAAACATTTTGTGGCAAACCAAAACTAAAAATTGACACCTCAAAATCTATTTCTATTTCCTTCAAATAACATTTCTATTTTCATATTACTACATCTCCATCACATTCTTTTCTTTACTTAGAAAACAATATAACAAAGAACAAACTCATTATTCTACACTATCACAGGCGGCGCAATATGACCAAACCGGTTGAAGCGCCCTGGATTCTCACGTCGCAGTGCGTGTAAGTTTTCTCACACTTGTAACGTTCAAGTAAGCCACTCCTGGCGAATAAATGCTAGATAATCTTGCATGATGGGCGGGTTTCCAAGTTTCCTTGATAAAGTAGTGACAATACTTTGTAGCCACCACAAACATTCCCACGTCTATTAGTTATACACAAATAACTTTAAACTATGAACGTATTATTTAACCTTTAAATGTTGAGAAGGTTGTATTTCAGGCCACACACGTCTGACTCACGGAATCTCTTAACCAGAGGAAAGGTTGTTCCCAGATGTGACACATGTGATGTACCTCTAACCGTACATCATATGCTAGCAGAATGTTCTTAATAATTATGATGTCTTGCTCACGCAATTTGATCTCTCCGTATTATATGAAGAACTTTGATCATATGATAACGGAGAAACACTCTAAATTTCTCATTTAAAGTAATTTATTTAACACAGTGAAAATATTTTTCCCTTTTTTCACCTATTATGATCATTATATCATTTCTTTATAAACTTGGAAACAATAAAATAATTCCACTGCAAACCCATCATGCAGTCACAATATCTCAGGCAGCGCAAATAACCCAACCGGTTGAAGCGCCCTAGTTTCTCACGTCGTCGTTATTGTACGGCGCTGGTTGTGTCTATAGTCGATACAATAGAACCTAAACAATGTGTGGTGCTATTGTCTTCGGGTTTATTTGTCTGCAGCGACATCTTGCCACCCTCAACAACATTGAGATTGTGTCTTGAAGCGATTGTATTTAAACTAGCACATTATTATAAACAGAAGCAACTTTACATATTGAAGATTTTGAAATTGATTTTATCTTACCTGGAAAGTTATTAAAACAACACATCTTTTCGATTAACTCTTTCCATTTCGAACTAAATATTCGATTAGGTGTTGGAAAGCGAACATGGCCATTTTCGTTTATATTTTCATATTAATTCCGTATTAAATTGTTTAAGAACCTAATTGAAAATGTTTCCAGTTTTTTAAGTTAATCTCTTCAAGCTCAACTTTGAGTCAAGAAGTTTATTGCCAGCATTTTATTTCTATCAATGCATTTCAGTCCTGGAAACTAGCGCGGTGTCGACATGAAGGGCTGTGAATAGCATTATGCATTTGTTTGTATTGTCGACAACACGTAAAGAGTACAGACAATTGTTTAGTCGGCCTCGTGTGGTTAGTGGTAGGTCTACCCTTGACCCGTGACCGTCCGGGCCCAGGCGACTTTGGGAAGGAGAGATAATATGTATTATTATTAAGAATATATAAAGACAAGCTATCGTTTATAGATGGGGCTCATTTTCCACCGGGGTAGAATTGGCCCAGAGCATGGCTCTGCTAATCGTACAAGGCTATTCAAGAGAAAAGTCCATCTCGCAAACATCAGCTAGTATAGGAGAGTACATAAATCCACGAAACTTAAGGCGAGCTCTGGCAGTCGTCGACAGGGACCTCTTGCTTTTCCTTAGACGACCTCTCCGACGACAAAGATGACTATGACAACACAAACAATGACAAAGACGATGACGACTGCGAAGTAAGACCCCCATTTCTACCTTCTACCCGTGGCTGGTTCTGACCAGCATGGGCCCCTGTTTCCCATTTAGAGTGGTGCAATATGACCTCACGGTTGACGCGTCCTTAATAAAGCAAAATCGTTTAACAATATAATGGTTGTTCCCAATGCCCATCAAAACAATTTATATTTCCTTCAAATGAATAATTTTTCTTTAGCTGTCACTATCATTACATATCACTTTTCTGTTACCAACTTTAAAAACAATATGAAAATCAATCACAAAACATAATAATATATTATAATAATCTTACAATATCACAGGCGGCGTAATATAACTTAACCGGTTGAAGCGCCCTAGTTTCTCATGTCTACCCGAATGTTTTGTTTGTTATAGTGAGAGGATTGAAACCTTCTCTTCTAGAGCAAATATGTGTTTTATCAAAGGTCACAGCCACAATAGAGATAAAACATTATCCGATAAAGAGTTGCCAACCACTAAAATGTAAAATGATCTCTCATAACTTTAAACTAAACAAAAAATCTCGTTTGAAAGTTGCAAAATGAAGCAGGAATTATCCATGTTGAGTTTTATTCTGCACGCACTACAATAAAACACGGCATGAAGTTATTATAAACAATGTTATTTAAAACTTCAATGCTTTTAAGTAAAAGAGAGTCAGGCACTGGTGTGTGTTTCCACCTGAACAATTAATACATTATAAATAAATGTATTATAATAAATGTAATAACAATGTTTTAACACAAACAACCTAACAACAAATTCTTATTCATTTAACAAACATCACATGCGGCGCAATATGACCTACCTGGGTGAAGCGCCCTAGTTGCTCACGGCGACATCGCTATTTCTACTCATATTTGATCTATATCTATATCTATATCTATTAATCTATATCTGGGTTATCTGTAAATATGAGATCAAGACAATGAGCATATCGTGATGGAGTTGTAAGTTTTAGAGAGAAGTTTAGATCAGATACCATTTCAATAAATAATGCTACGTGTTTAGGCCGAGATGCCTAACCGAGATTTTAAGTGGACTGTAATTAGTTTTTAATAGAGATAAGAGAGCAAGGAAGAACACAGGAAATAAAATGCAGAAGAGAACTTACATATGATTGTGCAGAATACTTCCTTCATGGACTGGTTGCCCCTGACGTCGTGAGGTTCGGATGTTGGCGAACTTTCTTGCGTCGCGTGCGTCGCGACGTCAGTGTGTCAGACGTCGAGGGGGATAGGAAAGGGTAAATAGAGCTGGCCAGTTGAAGAGTAGAAAAGAGAGAAATAAGAAAGTAAATAGCAAGCCGTAGCAGTTTGTGTCGCAACACGGCAGCTACACTATAAACACTCGGTGCAGAGAGTACGAGAGAACACGGTAATGCCCATATGTGGGCGAGAGACTAGATAACAAGAGTGCGACCTTTCAAAGACGAGAGACAGTCGCGAACTAACCTAGAGATGAATGATAATATGAATACAAACGGAAGATAAACAGAAAACGAACGTGATTGGCTGACCAAATCACATGACAAAACCGGGCAAAACCACTCGAGTAAAAACCAAATGAAAAGAAGAAAAGTTAAATACAATGAAAATAGCACTAAACAAAGCGACGAAAATACAAAAATATAATCGGCGCGAACACTACGTTAGGTGACTGAGATGCGCCAACTGTAGCAACCACTTCTCCCCCGTCGCCATTTGACCAACTTATCTCAGGAATATTAAAATTTCTGCACAAGATAACACTGTCATTGGGTCGAAGTTTGGTGCAAATATCTGAGAAACACTGATGTAAATTTTCAATATTCTCAGGCGATGGATGAGGAATGTGATCACAGCCAACTAGGATATTAGAGAGGATATCCACAACATCAAATAATCCTGTCAAATAAGATCGTATATTGACGTTTGGAGGAAAAATTGCGATGTCGCTGAATTTTTGCAGAGACTTTCCTTATAATACTAATCAACATACTAAAACTCCCCTACAATCGGACTGGAGCTTCGGCCGCCATATTGGAAAATGGCAGCCAAAAGGTGTTTGTTATCGAATATCTCCAAATTGGTTTGAGATAGACAAAATATCTCAATGGCAAAAATATTCCCCATTTAATTCCCTACAAAACAGGTGTCTTCTATAGTTTTGACAGGGGCAACGGTTACGTCACAAATTCGTGGTTTATATGTTGCTCATTGGAGTACCAGCTTATTTCCAAATTTTCACGCCCAGCATCAAACAATGCCCGGTAAATCCGTAAGAAATCGATTTAAATACAAAAGGACTTTTGTACGGGGTTCATGAAAGCTTACATTAGTATTTTAAAAAATCAGGTCTGCGAAATCGAATTTTGCATTTACCCGGAATTTGTTTTTTTCCATTGTTGGCATTTCCTCAAAAATGCCCTTTTTGACTGTCCATTATTAAGCACTAAATAGCATTGGAGGAAAAATTCTTGGGTACGCACATTGAAATGACTTAAATAATGATCCGATTACAGCCAAAGTTTAAATCCAATATGGCTGCTAATTCCTTATACCCACAACATCAAAGTGAATTATGTAACAAAAAGAGTGTAAAAACAGCACGAAAACAGTATTCATATTGTGAATATAAGGAATAAGCAGTCATATTGGATTTAAACTTTGGTTGTAACCGGATCATTATTTAAGTCAATTCAATGTGCGTAGAAAGAATTTTTCCTCAAATGCTATTTAGTGCTTAATAATGGACAGTAAAATATGGCATTTTTCAGGAAATGCCAACATTGGAAAAATCCAAATTCCGGGTAAATGCAAAATCCGATTTTGCAGAACTGATTTTTTAAAATACTAATGGAAGCTTTAATGAACCCCGTACAAAAGTCCTTTTGTATTTAAATCGATTTCTTACGGATTTACCGGGCATTGTTTGATGCTGGGCGTGAAAATTTGGAAATAAGCTGGTACTCCAATAAGCAACAGATAAACCACGATTTTGTGACGTAACCGTTGCCCGTACCAAAACTATAGAAGACACCTGTTTTGTAGGGAATTGAATGGGGAATATTTTTGCCATTGAGATATTTTGTCAATATCTCAAACCAATTTGGAGATATTCGATAACAAACACCTTTTGGCCGCCATTTTCCAATATGGCGGCCGAAGCTCCAGTCCGATTGTAGGGGAGTTTTAGTATGTTGATAAGTATCATTTAAGGAAGGTCTCTGCAAAAATTCAGCGACATCGCAATTTTTCCTCCAAAAATCCTTATTTGACAGGATTAAAAGTGAATGATGTAACAAAAAGAGTGTAAAAACTGCACGAAAACAGTATTCATATTGTATAAGAATTAGCAGCCATATTGGATTTAAACTTCGGTTGTTATCGGATCAATTTTTAAGTCATTTCAACGTGCAAAGAAATAATTTTTCCTCCAATGCTATTTTGTGCTTAATAATGGACAGTCAAATATGGAATTTTTGAGGAAATGTTAACAATGGAAAATCTCAAATTCCGGGTAAATGCAAAATCCGATTTCGCAGACATGATTTTTCTTGTAACTAATGGAAGCTTTCATGAACCCCGTACAAAAGTTATTTTGTATTTAAATCGATTTCTTACGGATTTACCGGGCATTGTTTGATGCTGGGCGTGAAAATTCGGAAATAAGCTTGTACTCCAATAAGAAACATAAAAACCACGATTTTGTGACGTAACCTTTGCCCCTACCAAAACTATAAAATAAACATTTTGTAGGGAATTGAATGGGGAATATTTTTGCCATTGAGACATTTTGTCTATCACCAACCAATTTGGAGATATTCGATAACCAATACTTTTTGGCTGCCAATTTTCCAATATGGCGGCCAGAGCTCTAGTCCGATTGTAGGGGAGTTTTAGTGTGTTTATAAGTATTATTTAGAAAGGTATCTTCAAAAATTCAGCAAAATCGCAATTTATTCTCCAAAAATTCTTATTTGACCGGATTTCTCTGATACATGAATAAATGACGGGTGGTCCTATCTTCGACCAAAGAAGTTGAATCTTGAGTTGGACTGTCAACTATTTACAAAAAAAAAATCAGACACAAAATTTTTAACTTACAAATCTAAATAATTACTCACAATATCACAATCACATTTCCCACAATTATTTACAATAGTAACAATTCAAAGTGCATAGGCTACATGTATAAAAACTCTATTTTACCTTCACAAGGAAATCAATTGAACTACTTTTCCAGGCGGTTGCTATCGTTGTTTTTCTTTTATATAGAAAACAATATCATCATTAAACACACCAGAAACTCATTTCATTCACTTTTAATATCACAGGCGGCGCAACATGACCTAACCAGTTCAAGCGCCCTGGATCCTCACGACGCCGTGAGTGTTAGCTATCTGATAGTTATCTTTATACTTGTTACGTTCACTCCTGGCGAATAAATGCTAGATAATCGCGCATGTTAAGCGGGTTTCCGGGTTTTTCAAGTTTCCTTGATAAAATAGAGACATTACTTTGTAGCCACCACAAACACTCCTACGTCTATTAGTTATATACAAATATCTTTAAACTATGAACGTATTATTTAACCTTTAATGTTGAGAAGGTTGTATTGCAGGCGACACACGTCGACTCACGGATATCTCTTAACCAGAGTAAAGGTTGTTCCCAGATGTGACACATGTGATGTTCCTCTAACCGTACATCATATGCTAGCAGAATGTTCTTAATAATAATGATGTCTTGCTCACGCAATTTGATCTCTCCGTATTATATGAAGAACTTCGATCATATAGGGAACCACAAGTCTAACGCGGGAAGCGAGCTCAGTGCATTGGAAGAGAATGTTCCCATAAGAATAGCATTGGGCAATTTTTAAAATGCTTGTATCTTTTGAACGAGAAGTATTTAAGAAAAATCATTCACAGTACGTTAATTACCGTTCTTTTCTTGACACATTTGATGCATTAAATTTACAAAAGTCGCAACAGAATTTGAATAAACGTTTTAGAAACACATGTATGTTTCGCGTTTTGGAGCGATTCAATAGAAAGAGACGCACGGTAGAAGAGAAAGAGAGAACCAACGCATGCGCACGGCCGACTAGCGAGGAGCAGCTTTGCACGTACAGCATCCAAGTGCACGGCGAGCTCGGCTGTCCGACATGTTAGTTTCTTCGATTCAACAGCCAATCACGGAGGATCGGCGCGCGACGCAGATGAAAAATGCAAACATCATCTTGTTAAACTCGAACTCATTTAAATTCTAAACATGGTATTATAATTCTACTATATGTGATAGTTGAAGAAAAGAATGGTTTATGACGTCATGTGAATGATATTTCTTAAATACTTCTCGTTCAAAAGATACAAGCGTTTTAAAAATGGCCCAATGCTATTCTTATGGGGACATTCTCTTCTAATGCACTGAACTCGCTTCCCGCGTTAGACTTGTGGTTCCCTATATTGTTCACCTCATATGGATAGAAAGTTTTTAACCATTTATATGAAAACGTCTACAAACTTTTTTAAAGCGTTTATTTGAAGTAGGAATTGTTTTACGATAATTAATTATTATTTTTATTATTCATCTTTTAACAACCCACGTCTGGCCCGAGGTAGAATGGCCCAGAGCATGGCTCTGCTGTTCGTCAATAGCGAGGAAAGAGATGAAAGTTCTCGCAAACATCAGATGGTAAGTAGAGGAGAATATTACACCCCGAAACAAGAGGCGAGCTCTGGATGACATCGTCGGTGACCCCCATTGCCATCGACGACCTCCATGATGACGATGACAGCGACACAACGAACGATAGCTATGACGATGACGACCGCGACGTGAGAACCCCCTTTTCTCCCCTGAACCGTGGCTGGTTCTGACCATCATGGGCCCCTCCTCCCCATATCACCTAGGCTAAAGTGGCGTCATATGAGCAAACGGTTGACCTGACCTTAATCCAAATAAACCAAAAACTTTTAAATGTTTAAAAAATTAAATGAACCACCAAGGAAAAATTTACTTATTAATATATTAAAATTTCATATTCGTCGCACTACAACCCATTCAGTTGACGCGCCCTAGATCCTCATGTCGTCTTTTTCTTCATATATGCTGTTGTGTGGCTCGTTGGTCTTGTGGGGAGCGTCTCTGCTTCAAAGAAGAAGTTCAGGGTATGATTCCCGCTAAAGTCTTTAAACTTCTAATTTGGACTTAAGTCCATCAGTTTTGTCTTAGAAATCAGTAAACGACGACTTTGGATCCGTCCCAGCAACGAGGCACATAATAAGTTTAAAACTTGTTCTGAATCGGCCTTGTTGATTCTGGCGTTGATCCGCGGATGTTCGCACTGTCCATACCACTGATTCCCTATAGTTCATATTTAAAAATATCGGTTTTTGGTTGGTTATCGCTCACTTCGTCAAATGCGTTGGGCCTACAGTGTTGGCTTGGTCGCTTTGGTTTAATATCCCCCACTGAAAATCAGTTATATGACTGAGAGGGTAGACTCTAAATACGAATTATTTAATTAATTTAAAATGTTGGCATCTTCAACTTGACTTGAAGTTCCTATACGAATTATGCCGTCAGATTTTACCTCCCCAGCTACCAGTGGCTGGTTCTGATCAGCATAAGCCTCACGTGCCCACATCCCCTAGGATTGAGTGGTGCATTTGATTTAACGGTTGACGCGCCCATAATCCAAATAAAACAAAAAAATAAACCAAACAACCTTAATGAATCCAAAATTTTGCTATCAACATTATCTATACCATTTTCTTTTCTTTATAAACTTACAAAGAAAACAACATAAAATCAAATACACAAGTTACTAAATTATTTAACTTATAACATGTCAGGCGTCGCAATATGACCTAACCGGTTGAAGTGCCCTGAATTCTCCAGCAGGTGTGTTGTTCATACGTCTGTTATCTTAAAAGAGTTCTATTTCCAAATATATTGTTTATATTAATACAATTCAGAGAACCAGTGTCTTCCACAATCCAGGTAGGCGCCTCAGCCAACTCGCTTCGACCACAGAGACGGTAACTATTTTTACTTCTGAATTGTAGGTGCATTATAGATCTAAACGAATAAAATATTAACAATTCCACCTACGGGAGTGTTTCCCGACTAACCAAATCTAGAAAGTGTTTTTTAGTTATTCTTATTTTGGAAAACATATTTGCGTGACCACACAATTGCAATCCTGGATAAAGACGCGTGGACCCAACACAGTATTGCATAGATGTGAAGTAAGTGTGAAGTAGACCAAGTAAATCATTCGTTTTCTTCTTGATCGTTAACATTTTCGTAATAGTTACCGGACACTATTAATAATAACATTTTACCATTAAGTCTACATTGTTAACAAAATTAAACTCGTAAATTACAACATGTATTTTAATGAGAAATGCCTGTTACTTGGCCTTTTCTTCATCTCGCAAACATGAGCTGGTAAGCGGGGAGTATATTACTCCCCGAACCTAGAGGCGAGCTCTGGCAATCGTCGCCGGGGACCTTGCCCCCTTCCCTTGACGACCCCCCGGCGACGATGACAATGACACAACAAACGATGACAAAGACGATGACGACCGCGATGTGAGAAACCCCCCTTCCTCCCCTTACGCGTGGCTGGTTCTGACCAGCATGGGCCCTTCTCCCCCCCCCCCCCCTTAGGCTAGAGTGGTGCATTATGACCTAACGGTTAACGCGTCCTTAATCCAAATAAAACAAAAAAAACGCGGGTGTTTGCATTGTCCATACGTTTATCGCGTTATAATTACAGAAAAGCCTAGCCCTATGGGTGGGGGGAGGGATGTTATTGTCGCATAGTGAAATCTTTGCCACAGTGCCTATAATGAGTAATGACTGTAACAACCCATAACAATATTTTGTTTATAAATTATATGTTTCCACTTTAAAAAGGTAAGTATACAAGACGATAAATATACTGTTTAGTACGTTAAAACTACAACCAGTTTGAATTCCGCGCTGCTTGATGCCACACTCAGAAGACATCTTGGCTCGTTCAAATTGCCTTGAATCCCGGACATGGTGGTGACTCTAGGTACTAATGGTATCTCTATGATCTCCTGATTTACAAAACGGCTCAAGCGGGAAAACTGCGGGAAATATCGACTGTTGTTTGTTTTTAGAAGAGCTAGGTACGTGGTTGAAGCCAAACTACTCAGGGGGTACAGTGGCTGGAAGGTTTGGGAACCACTGGTCCATGCGAACAGTTTAATATGATTTATTACTAGGAAAACGCTAAAGTCCCCGCCGCGTTTATGGATGAGCGTTTTTTGTAAGTTTTTTGTTTGCGTTTTTTTGCGTTTGTTTGCACTTTTCCTTTGCATGTGCTTTTTTGATGCATTGAAGGTGATTGTTGTCAAGTTTCTATTGATTATACTTGTTAATTGGTATTATAAACCGAAAAAAACTCATATTTAAACCTTTATTTCTGTGGATTCTAGCTAACTTTTTCGTTTTTTCTTTCAAAAGTACTACATCACCATAATTGGATGAGCGAAGCGAAAACTTCAATTTCACCGCCCCCCCCAAAAAATTTAGCTCGGGTTTTTTTTTTTTTTTTTTTTTTTTTTTTTTTTTTTTTGTTTGTTTTTTTGTCTGTTTGTTAACTCTCTACCAGACAAACGGCTTATCCGATCTTGATGAAAATTTGACAGGACCTTCGAAATCTCTGAACTTAGAGGTGTATTGTTTTTTTGGGTACAATCGAAGAAATATTTCTCATGAATATCGTACTTTTACGATTTTTTCGATTTTTAGTGCGATATTTTCGTGACATTTGGGCCAATTCTGACCAAACGGGTGGGGCTACAACGTTCATATTATACATGGACATTAAGGTTATGGTGATGTAGTACCTTTTGAAAGGAAAAAGTGAAAAAGTTAGCCAGAAGCCATAGAAATAAAGCTTTTAATATAAGCTTTTTACGGTAAATAATACCAATTGACAAGAAACAAAAGAAACTTGACAACATTCACCTACAATGCTAGGCAGCAAAACAAAGCACTTGCAAAAGTAAAGATATCCCAAGCAAACTTTAAACTTTAAAAAGCTCATCCATCAACGCGGCGGGACTTTAGCGTTTTCCTAGTCTTAATGTTTATATGAAATCTGAACGTTGTAGCCCCACCCGTTTGGTCAGAATCGGCCCAAGTGTGACGAAAATATCGCACTAAAAATTGAAAAACTTATATTATAACCTTTATTTTTATGGATTCTGGCTAACTATTTCAATTTTTCTTTCAAAATGTACTACATCACCATAACCTTAATGTCAATGTGACATGTGAACGTTGTAGCCCTACCCGTTTTGGTCAGAATCGGCCAAAATGTCACTAAAATATCGCACTAAAAATCGAAAAAAAATCGTATAAAGTGCGATATTCATGAGAAATATTTCTTCGATTGTACCCAAAAACAATACACCTCTAAGTTCAGAGAAAACGAAGGTCCCCTACAATTTTTATCAAGATCGCATAAACCGTTTGCCCGGAATCGAGCAAACAAACAGACAGAAAAAAAAAAAAAAAAAAAAAAAAAAAAAAAAAAAAAAAAAAACACCGAGCTAAATTTTTGGTGGGGGTCAGTGAAATTGAAGTCTTCGCTTCGCTCATCCAACAAATCATCAAGATTACTCACGCTTCTTGTTGCGTTGTGAACGCTTGGCGTCCCCCGTCTGGGCCCGGGGTAGAATCTGCCCAGAGCATGGCTCTGCTAATAGTACAAGGCGAGGAAAGAGATTATCATTTCGCAAACATCAGATAGCAATTAGGGGAGTACTCCCTGAAACTAGAGGCGAGATCTGGCAGTCGTCGTCGGGGACCCCCGAGCTCCCCGACGACGACGAGCATGACAAGAAGGACGATGACATTTACGACGTAGAACTCCTCCTTTCCTCCCAGCATATCCCCTAGGATAGAATGGTGCACTATGATCTAACGGTTGAAGTGCATTTTAAAAACTTTTGAATTAAAAAAATAATACTACTTATACCATAATGAATGGTACAAACATTGTATTTTGCTTTTATTTTAATAAATAAGGTTTTCTTTGCTTTCTCCATCAATTTATTTTATTTTGCAAGCATTAAAAAAAACACATAATCAAAAAAATATCTAAACTCATTTCATTAACTTACAATATCACGAGCCCAGAGCAATAATGATGCATTACCGGCTAAGCCACGATAAGTTCTCACGTACACTTTATAGACCATTACAGCGTTGCTCCGGCTCTCAAGGTTGAGACGATGGCAGGGTCCCAACTGTAAACAATCAAAGAGGTGACTCAGATCCACACGTCATTCTCGGCGAAGCATCTATCATCTCACACGGAATAGTTTGTATTACATTGAGACTGAGAGAATACAGGGAAAAATAAATAATAGTAAATAATGAATAGGAGTATTTGAAACATAACGGTGATCTTCCAGCAAAAGCTGTTTTCTCGGCCGGTAATTCAACCGATCGTCATGAAATCTTCAGCAATATTAATTGTGAAGGTTTTCTATAAAGCACCTGGTGGCGGTTTTTATTTTAGAACAAAAAATACATACAATTATCTAGCATGAATATCTTAATATGGATACATTTTAACAAAAATATGTTATATTCAATACCCTTAAACACTTATTTTTGAAAAACTTTTCTTCATCGCCCTGAATTGAGGAAGTTGCTCTTAACCCAGTCTCAACAGAGAATTGATCTATCGCCAAACAGCTTAGAAAAAACAGCAAGTTTCAGGCATTGTTTTGCGTTTGTGCGACTTCGGCTGTAGTCCGCTGGATGGCGTAGGCGCTGCGAAAGAGTCTAAGACGAATTCGTGTTCGAGCGAGTGGTTTTGGAATTTGTTGCTAGAAAAATGATCTAACAAAGATGTAATTTTCACAACCTTATCTTTTATAAACTTAAAAAGTATATATCATGATACACAACATAAATCATTTAAATTATCTGACAGTATCTACTGGCGGCGCAATTAAGACATATACAGTTTGAAGCGCCGAGTCCTCACCCGGTGTTTGCTATCAGTATACTCT
The DNA here is from genome assembly GCA_024449915.1 of Sweltsa coloradensis. NCBI lineage: Eukaryota > Metazoa > Arthropoda > Insecta > Plecoptera > Chloroperlidae > Sweltsa > Sweltsa coloradensis. The sequence goes on from JAMZAV010004844.1 coordinate 230,576, forward strand.
GTGGGTTAGCGGGTCTGCCATACGAATGTAAAGGTCCAGGGTTCCCCCCCCCTCCCCCCCCCCCCCCCCCCCTCCCTCCCTCCCCTACCCTCCCCCCCTCTACACTTCCCGTTTACGGTCAGAAGATTTGTAATTCTGATTGGAACTGAAGTTCATCAGTTACTTGTCTTAGGAATTTGTAAACTGTGACTTTGGAGCCGTTCTATCACGAGGCACCTAATCAGCAAGCCGCAATTTGCGCCGGGTAAACTTGTGCATGATGGGGACAGCCTACAACACGTCACCCCTCGAGCTTCATCTATGTCAAACCTGGCAGCTAGAACAAAGTAAGTGTCGGCAACCGCTTCACTCTCAGTATAACCCTCATTAATACAGTCCACTATTCTTTTTCTGGCCATACTCGCGGCCACATGATTTGAAGTTATACATAAGATCATGCGAACTGCGATTGTTCCTAGGAGCGTCTTAAGTGATGTACGTATGTATGTATTCCATACATCGTAGGTACACAGAATGAAACCCAAGGAAAAGAGAATGGAAAAATGGACAATTTTTATCCATCGAAAGAATAAAATGAAACAAATAACGCGGACCGTAAACACAGAACTACAAACAAAATAATATGTTGTTATAAAGATTAAAAAAATCAAAAATCGTCATCTTCCTCTCATAAAACATTCCGATGCTGCCTTAATCCCCGTGTCTCGGCCCGGGGTTAGAGTGGGCCCAGAGCATTGGCTCTGCTTAAGTCGTAAGAGGCGAGGAGAGACATAGAACTCGCAAACAATCTGCTGGATATGTAGGGGGGGGGGTGACGTGGGAACTCCCCCCCCCCGTTACCCGGGGGTGTTCTGCCAGCATGGGATTCTCACGATGTCATGTTCGTATTTTTAAGTTTTGCAACACGCACAGAAAGACGCAGAGGAAACAAACTACAACAAATTACATTTATAAACTTACAATATTATCACCACCTGGGAAATATGACCTACCCGGCTGAGGCAGCCCTTGTTTCTACGTCGTCATGTTCTCTGGTTCATTATTCGTTCACTAAACTGACAGCAAGTACACTTTCTATTTTGAAGACACGTTTAGTGAATGTAACTACACAACAGATTGTAAAACAATAATAAACACCCTTTTTCCCCATAGCCGTGGCTGGTTCTGACAGAATAAGCCCTCCTTACATATCCCCTAGACTACAATTGCGCATATTTACCTAACTGTTGACGCGCCCTTATCCAATAAACAAAAAAAACGCTATACAGGATGAATTGATTAATAATTAATAAGCTTGTGACTTACCAGAGCAATATATTGGTAAGTAGGATGCGCCGTTTTCAACAAGCTAAAATCACCTAGTTCGCTCAGAGATATGACAAATAAATGATTCCGTTAGTCCATTCATAGCATCAGCTGACTGTCCCTCGTCCCTTGACGACCACCCCGTGACGGACGACGACAATGACCCACGAACTTTGACAAAAGACGATGACTACAACGATCTAAAATACAATCTCCATCAACCCCCTACACGTGACGGCCTTTTGACCAGCATGTTCTTTATCACTCCATGTCCCCTCGGCTAGAGTGCTCATAAGACTTGAACATGACGCGCCTATTAATCCAAATAAAAACTAACAAACTTAGATCAATTGTTGGAAAAAAACCCCTATGAATAGGGGTTGACTGTGAATACGAGTCTCTGTTTGTGTCGCTCCCTCGTCTAGTAACCGCGATACAACTTTTCTGAATTTTCCCATACAAAGTAATTATTAAAAACGAATTTTTAATTCACACAATTTGCAATTTCTATCAAATAATTAAATTTTGCTGTGATATAACAATCATGTCTTTACTTTATTTCATAAACTTAAATAAAAATATAGTCATCAAACAAACCCAACTTACTTCATTATCTTACAATATCACAGGGAGGGCTATATGACCTAAAGGCTGAAGAGCCCCTAGGTTCTACACGTCGTCGTCCAACACCGTCGTCGTGGAACTTTCCCTTTCCCTTTGACTACCTCCCAAACGGGGGCGGGGAAAATGGGGACAATGACAACAAGGACGGATGATTGACACAGACGGATGACGACCACGAAGTGGGGGAACCACTGCCCCCCATACGCTTGTGGCTGGTTCTGAACAGCACAGGCCTGTCCACCCTTGTTCCGCCCCCGCGTAACACTACTAACGTCCATCCCTTCGCTCGATTAGCCAAGTTGCATAAATATGAGACATTAAACAATATCGAATCAAACCAAACCAACCCAACCACCGCCAGCGGGCGAACAGGCGAGGGTAAGAACAACCCGTCAGTCGTTGCAGGTTCACTACGCGGAAAGGTCGCTGTGATAGCCGGCAGTTCCACTAGAAGGACGAGGAGTCAAAGCTACAACGTATAGTGAGGAGTAGATTCAAGATTGTTGCATTGTCCTACAGTTACAATGTGATCGAGGATAAGGTATCGGATAAATTGAGTATATCCACGTCGCATTACAGCCGCCGATTATCTCGCTGGCATCGTTTTGAAGAAGTAAGGACCTAGTCACTTGAGATTTCCTGGAGTCCGGGCCTAGAATTCGGCCCAGAGCATGCCTCTGCTAATCGCTAAAAGGCCCCCCTGATTCAAGAAGAATAAGTCCCACCTCGCAAACATCAGCTAGTAAGAAGGGTTGTCGGCGTTGGGGCGACTTTATTGGCATACTGACTAACAAAATAACACCTAAATGTAGGATTTAAAAAAAACAATAATAAATGAGATCTAACTCTTGACGGCTACTCAACTAGTCGCTGCTCATCCTCGCTCCTCGATGACACCTGATAATTATCCTAGCAACACTGACAAATAGATCCCAATATCGATACAATAATGATGCGACCACAACCTACCTCCTTCAGTACAGCCGTTCCACCAGGTCGCCGACTCAGCCTTAGTCTCCGCTCACCGCTCGTACAGTCACATACACCGACCCACTCACCCCCACGTCCCCCCCCAACACACACCTAATGATAGGAGAATAGGTCATGCGCTATCTATAATAGGTGGAACGTGTTGTGGTTTACCATTGATTCGTGAATTATGGATGCTAAAGGGGATGGTGGTAAATCACGAGGCCCTACCGTAAGGATCCTGCACTAATACAAATGTTGGGGGGCTAAGCCCAAGTTTCAACAATGTTTTTCTGATGGAGATCTAACTTAATTCTAAAAAAAGATTACCTTCAAAAGATTGGTTTTGTTACTCATCACATCGGCAACTCTACTATCCAACTCGCCGGTGTGTGTATCGCGGAAGCGTCGGTTATTCCTCTCACTACCTTGGCGATTCGATCACCTCCACCAGCTCCTGTGTTGCTCGGCTGCTCTCGCCGTGCCGTCTCCACGGTAGTGGGCGTCGATCGTCTGCGTTGACGCTCCGCCGTTCGCCTTGACCGTCGTGGCGTGACCGTTGGTGCGTTTATAAGCCTAGGCGTCTTCTTTAACGATTCCACCGTTCATGGGGGGAGGGGTTCCAAATAATGTCAAGAGTGGATTTCAAGCAAAATTGTTGGATTTACGACAAGCATCTTGGGATGTGTTGCCCAAAATAACAAATTGCGTAGTGTGATGCCCACCACTGACTAAAATCAAATTATCCACATACGTCTCGACTCTCACGTAGAGAAGAGGTGGTATTGTCTAGAATTCTTTAGGACACACAGCCTAACTCAGGATATCTCTTAACCAGAGAAAAGTTTTATTTCTAAATTTTGTGAAACATGGATGTATCTATACCCGTATATCATATGCTAGCAGAATGCTACCACATATGATGCCTTGCCGCACGCAATTTGATCTATCTCCCAATCAAATGAAGAACTTCTATATATGATAAACGGCGACAAACTTTCTAATTCTCATCCATAGAAATCTATTAAACAAAATTTAATTAACATCATTCACATTGTTTCCTTTCTTTATTTCAATTCATATACATAACTTTTATTGTGCTATACTTTCATCATAATTAATTTATTTGTTATTTATACAACTTAGAAAACAATCGTGTCATCAAACATACCTGATAAACTCATCTCATTTACTTTCAGTCACAGGCAGCGCAAATGATCTAACCGGTTAGCCAAGCGCACTAGTTTCTCAAGTGTCGTAGTAAACTTTTGGCATATCTGTCCACTAAGGATCAATATAATCATCAATAATCAATGGAACGGCCGGTGTATGACCCCTAGAACAGGTACTACCTAAGCGTCAATGTTTGAAAAATTGAAGACGATTCGTCTGGGCCGGGGTAAATGGCCCAGGAGCATGGCTCGGCTAATCGTTACAAAGGCGATTCAAAGAGAAAAAGTCCACCTCCTGCACTCATCAGCTAGTAAGATGGGTGTAGATTACTCCCGTAACTAGAGGCGAGCTCTGGCAATCGTCGTTGGGTGACACCTCCTGCTTTTCCTTGACGACCTCCCCGGCGACGATGACAATGACACAACGAGCGAGACAAAGGCCATGAGACCGCGACGTGAGAAAACCCCTCCCTCCCTTACCCGTGGCTGGTTACTGGCCAGCATGGCCCCTCCTCCCCCCCCTAGATTAGAGTGGTGCATTTGATCGTAACGGTTCGACGCGTCCCTTAATCCAAAATAAACCAACAAAAAATTTATTTTTAATTCACATACATAACTTTCATTTTTGCTATGCTGCATCATCCATCAATTTATTTTGTTATTTATACACTAAAAACAATCTTATCATCAAACATAAACCTGCATTCACTCATCTAATCAACTTTCATTCACAGGCGCGCAAAAATGTACCTAGCCGGTTGAAAGCGCCCTTGTTTCTCACGTCGTCGTCATCTAGTTCCTTACTCGACGATACAAATTAACTTTCCGAAAAACACTGTCTTAACGTCACTTCACTTTGCCTACTTTCATCAACCGGTTTGAATAATACGCGCTCGCGATCCACGGGGCATAGGCCGTCCTAAGGCTCACCAATACGGACTTCATTCTAGGGACCGGCAGGGTTCGTATGTGGCCTCCCCGTGAAGAACTCTCTACACGAGGCCCGGGGGGGGGAACATACGTCACGTGCATCCTAAACCAACGCTCTCCACACCCAACTCCACACCATTCTTCCTGATTCATCTATAACCTCCGCGCACGCAGCCTGCAGTGTCACGGGTTCCATCCCGTGGATTGTGAACTTATCAAATCACTGCTTTTGACTATACCCTGAGGGGGGCACGCTCTAAAGCCAGAGGACTTTCCCACTTTTTTCTCTTGGCTTCGAAACCGGTCGTGCCCCTGAATTGGTTTCCGCCCATTGGTTCTCATCTAGGCAGCGATCAGGGTTTATCTCGACTATGGATCGAGATAGGCTTTAGACCTGTACTGATTCCTTGAAGGCAAATTATTTATGTGTTCGCCTGTGCTTTCAAGCGGAATAGCCTTACTGGTCGCTGCCAACTCAAGCTATCGCGAAATGTCTCGTGACGCACTATCAGTCATTCCTATTCATTCGCGTCACTTAAGGCTGACTCAGGGCCGTTCTAGCCTCGTATGTTAAGGCCTCGATGCCCAGGCTCAGACAATAGGCTATTTGCACAATTCTGTAAGTGTATTTTTTCGATAGTCACTAAACACCTATAGACACAAAAAAAATGGATCTCTACATTTATAGTTTGGCCGCTATTATTGGGTTTTTAGTTTCTTGGTCAAATATAGCGTTGTGAAACGCACCGGTCGGTGCATTCGTGAACGTCCCCGGCCATGTAGGCTACCAGCGGACGCATTAGGATAACACGCGCAGGGCCCTGCTTCGCGGCAATCAGCAATGAATAGATCGAATAATATTGTGTTCTTCCTTAGCACTAGCACTTGTGTAGCTACGCCTAAATAAGCCTGTATTTTAGTGTTCCCAAAGATTTGAGCGTAAATCGACATCAAAAGATCTAGGGAATGTTTTGGTTCGCCAATATGAACTTTTAAATTGTAGGCCGAGTCGAGCTCCAAATAAACTAACTGGCAGTCGTCGTCGGGGTGCCGCCCACTCACCTTGACGACATCCATAACGAGGACGACGATCATGACATCACGACGACGGAAAGTATGCATTCGGCCAATCAGGTGACGAGACCGCGCGCGCGCCCCTCCCCTTCCGACATCGTCAACATAGAAACCGCATTCCTACTTTCCACTCTGGAAACGGTCCCCGGATGCCTCAGCATACCAGCCTTTAAATGATGTAAAATATCTACGAAATTACAGAATGAGTTACTTGTTGGAGTTCACAAGTGAGTGTTATGTTTGTGCACTTGTGTCCACTTGAAAAGTTAAATACGAATAATAGTGGTTTAAAATCCGAACTCGAGTCATCGCATTGTGAACACCTAGTGGCCAACATCGGCGTGGACGACGTTAGGTTGACCTCGTACGTCGGATTGTGAACTCGTTCATGAGACGATGACGACGCGACGTGAGAACCGTATCCTCCCCTAGACCTGGTTGTTTCTGAACAGCAATGGGTCATTTCCAACTACATACCCTAGGCTTAGAGTGCGCATTGTGACTAACGGTTGACGCATGCTCTAAATAAACTAACTTAAACAAGAACTTTTTATAACTTCATCCACTGCATCTTAAATTAATGATATTTGAGATTGCTTGCTTCACCATTAATTAAATATCTAAACATTTTTCATATTGACTAGAAAACGCTTAAGTCCCGCCCGCCCCCCCGATTGTTGGGATGAGCGGAATTGGTGCATTGAGCTGCCATGTGTTATGCGATTTCTGTTGTTCTTTGTGTGTGGAAAAATCATTACTAAGTTGATTTTTTTAAATTTATTAAATTAAAATTAAAATTAAATTAAAAATGAACTTTAATTTTTTTTATTTATTAATCGTAATGTAAACCAAATCGTTAAATTGCTTATTTTATAAAAATAATTTCTCGATGCGCTCAAATTAATACCTAATATTATAAATTCATAAAATTAAGGTTCTACGAAAAAATCATTTACAATCGGATAAAGCATGTAGGTGTTATAAGTCAAAGAATTGTTTAAAAAAAAGAAAAAACCCGATAAATTCGATTTTTATGATAAATATTTTTTCAATTGCGCCCTCAAAATTTCACAAGAATATCACATTCATAAAATAAAGGTTACGTGCAAAAATCATGAATCGGATAAAGCATGTAGGTGTTAGTAGTCAAAGAACTTTAAAAAAATCGAAAAAAATCGTAAAAATTGCGATTTTAATGAGAAATAATTTCCGATGCGCGCAAAAAACGTGGCAGTTTAAGTCAGAGATTCGAGGCCCAATAAAATTCATCTCAATCGGAGTATCGGTAGCGCGAATCGTGAGGCCAAACAGACAAAAATACAAAAAGAAAAAAAAAAAAGAAAAAACACACATGAAAAAAAAAAGAAAAAAAAAAACATTCCGGATTTTTTCTCCAGTGTAGTAGAATGGAATCTTCGCCTTCGCTCTCTACGCTCGCTACGCTCATCCAACAATCTTGTAGAAAATCAATGTTAACTGTGTCTCGTTGTATCCAATATTGTGTGGCTCGTCGTCTTGTGGTTAGAGGCTCTGCTTGCAATGCAGAAAGGTCCAGTGTCGTAACCGCTATAGACAGAAATATTTTAATTCTTTCTGAGTACGAAATGTATAAACGGTGAATTTGGGCCGTCCTTAGCAACAGGCAAATAATAAACTGTAAGGTGTTTCGAATCAGATGTTAGTTGATTCTGGCGCTGTCCTTGGCAGGGAATCGTAGTCCAGCTAGATGATTGGTGTTTACTTCTTAAAAAGCCAGCCTGTGTAGCTGCGACATTGTTCGCTCGTCCATGGTGCTGGCGCTCTACAAGTGTATGGCTAGACGTAGTAGAAAATTTAATGGCTCTCACTGAAAAAATCAGTTATGTGCCTGAGTAGGGAGACTACTCACTACATTTTTTTTTATGTTAGTCATATATTTAACGAATCCTTTGCTATTTCTATCATTACAATAACTGTCTTGCTTTTATAAACTAGAAACAAAATGATCATCAAACACACCATACGCCCAATTTCACTATATATAGTATCACACGCGGCCGCAATTATGATCGAACCGGTGAAGCCACTAGTTTCATAAACGTCGTATATTCTGTGGCGCATGCTACGTGTCCTGCGTCCAAGGTATGCCACCGGGCAAACGGGGCACCCGGGATCATCCGAGGTATATTTTGTAACTTGCCGACAAAATAACATAACATTAAAAGGGAACTGGACTTGGTTTCAGAAATACATTCGACACATAAGAATTGTATACAGCCTTTAAGTAAATGTCCCAATGGACAGAATAATAACAAATACAATCCAATATCTTTGGATGTTATGAGTGTTGTGTGTGATTACCGCACAAAGTAGTTTAGGGGTCAATCAATAAAATTGGTGCCAGCAAAGTAAGACAAAAAGTGATTGATGTGTGGTAAGAAAGGTAAGAAAAGGGTCATGAGGCCCGGGAAGTCACAAAGTGTCTTAACTTGCTATGCCTAAGTCATACCTCCTAAAACCACGTTATAAAATACAAACAAACTAACAATTAATAATAAAAGCGATTGACAAGTCCAAACGATCTAAGACTTGGGAACTATTTTTGTTGTTGGGGGGGGGGGGTCCGGGCCTTAAAATGCAACATAAAATAAAGGCCAAAATCCAAGATAGGTACTATAATACTTCCGAAATAGTGGCGATCCTCTTGTAGTCGTCGTCTGAAAACCGCCTACTACCATGATAAAAATCCAACAATACAAACTATCAGCCTTTCAAACATGTGGAGTAATTATTAAATTTATCAATGAGACTGACCCAACACACTTTGACTGGAAAATTCCAGGCATGACATCTCGAATTTTCTTATGATGACCACGACGTAAGAGCTCCTACCCCCTCAGCTTTTACCTCCCCTAATCAGGGCCATGGTTCTGCCATCATTGAACTTTCCTCCCCACATCCCCCATGCATAGAATGGCGTATTATTCTAACGGTGGAATGCGCCCTTTATCCAAATTTCATGGAATCAAAATTTACACTTTTTTTTATAAACAATATCGAAACCAAATAAACCATCAAACACACCATAAAACTCATATCAATAACTTAAATTATCTTCAGCGGCGCATCTGACCTACCCGGTTGAAGGCCCTAGTTTCCTCACGTGGTCGTCGTTTGTATGTATTACTCTGCATCGTGGGCGCGGTTTCACGTGTGGAGAAAAACGCTCTCTCTTCATTATATCATCCAGCTCGAAGAGAGGACCGCTACAACACGTTACCCTTGTCAGGTCAACATCATTGATTGTTGGGATCCCTGTATTCTTCCTGTTTCCGTGGGATGAGAACGGACATCGCCTGGGAAGTGCGTAGTGTAGGGCACGCGTTGCAATGCGGGAAACTCAGCCATCAACAATGATTGCTTCCGTCCTGAGCGAGGGGGGGGGGGTATTTATTCTTAAGGATTGGGGTGCACATCTCTCATGCAAACTTCACTTCTCTGTCCGTCCGTCTGTGCACGCGTCTGTCAAATTCATGACCAGCAAAAGTAACTCACATAGTACATAGAAACTTGTTTTTTAAATTCTTGTCATATTGCCTACTCTATGATTTGCTTTTTCCATTCCTTTAACCCCCGTCAGGGTCCGGGGTAGAATTGACCCAGAGTATTGCTCTTCTAATCGTAAAAGGCTACTAGAATGAAAATAATTCCATCTCGCAAACATCAGCAAGCAATTAAGGAAGAACCCCTGAACAGAGGAGAGGCAGGCGTTCGACGTCCAGGAAATTTTCTCCTTCTCCGCTGGGCCCGGGATAGAAATTGGACAGAGCATGGCTTGCTAATCGTAATAGGCGATTCAAAAGAAAAGTCCCCTCGCAAAACATCAGCCTATAGGAAGACGGAGTATCTTACTCCCGAAACTAGAGGCCCCCGAGCTCTGGCACATAGTCGCGCGCGACCTTGCCCCTTCCCTTGACGACCCCCCGGCGACGATGACAATGACACAACGAACCCCCCCCGATGACAAAGACGATGACGACCGCGACGTGAGAAACCCCCCTTCCTCCCCTTACCCGTGGCTGGTTCTAACCAGCATGGGCCCCTCCACCCCTCCCCCCTTAGGCTAGAGTGGTGCATTATGACCTAACGGTTGACGCGTCCTTAATCCAAGTAAACCAAATTTACACTATCTACTCTGTCATTCTATTTTATTTTATAAACTTCGAAAACAATTAAATCATCAAACACGCAGAAAACTCATACTAACTTACAATAATACAGTCGATGGTATATGACCTAACCGGTTTAAGCGCCCTAGTTTCACATGTCCTCTAACTTCATATTGTTATGATTAATTTCCTGACACCACGTCCAAAAAGTAAAAACGTTTTACATTTATATACAACTGAATGTGGTGCCAGCCACCGAAGAATAAAACAAGAAGACATTGAAAAGGTTCTGGGTACCAGATAGGCGGAGGTGGACCCAGCGTGAACCCTCCGCTTACGTTCTGGAAGTTCTAGCAAGTAAGTCCCGGATATCTTCCTGCCTTTGTCTGCTTCATCACTATGTCGTTATCCTTGATGGCAGAAAAGAGACCGGAAACCACTTTCAAAATCGCAATCAGAATAAGGAATAGGGTTATCCATTTGTGACACTTGTATGGAAACTTTAACCGTACATCAATATGCTAGCAGAATGTATAAAATTATGATACCTTGCGAACACGGAATTTGAATCTCTCCAATTATATGAAAGAAAATTCTATCATAAAACGCGACCAAACTTTAGATTTTCATCCAAAGTAATCTATTTAAGAAAATTTAATTCACATCATACACATTTCTTTAATTTATTTATTTATATTCACATAAATAACGTTTGTTTTGCTATAAATATCATCATCATCATTAATTTTAATTGTGTTATATTATATACACTTAGAAGACAATCTAATCATCAAACACACCATTAACTTATATCATCCCTTTTTTTATATTACAGGTGGCGCAATATGACCTAACTGGTTGAAGCGTCCTAGTTTCTCACGTCGTCGTACTGCGATCTCGAGTACTTCGTGCATGAGTTGGACAATCACTACGAGGTTATGGAGTGTTGCGGTGTTAAAGAGGCGCTGAGTCGTTCTATAATATTCAGGTACGTACGATCCACTTGTATTAACTCCAGGGGTTTTACAGCCTCGATGGTATAATAAACCACCTGCCCCTTCTGTTGATTACTCATTACAACTTGTTCAATAGTAAGGAAGTTCAATGCGAGTTTAGGTGGCTGAATATGAGACATAATGGACAAAGTCAGAAGCTGCTGAAGTTGAAGAATCACATGGGCTGCGACGTACTATTCTGCTGAAACCTGGAGGGGAAGCTGTCTCGACGGTCGTGGGTTCCTCCAATTGCTTCAACTGTTATCATCCCATGATATCAGAGAGAGAAATGTTGACTTGAAGTTCCACATGCGGTTCCACATCGGCTAGTGCAACATTTTATCACCATTATGTTGCACATTGGCCAGCCCGGACATTACATTGCGTAAGTTGTATGTACCAATGTGCAGAGCTATGGGAAGAGAAGGGTCGGGAGCCGACCACACTGGTAAAAGATCTATTGCGTCTATGTCTTTGGTCCGGACATAAAATGGGCTCTTTCCTTCACAAACATCTGATTTGAAAAAAATAAATCTTTTATTTTACAAGGCCCTATGTGATAGAACCAACGTGTCTAGTTGAGTCTCTTTTTTTTCCGGAAATTTTGTAAGTCTGTCCCCTGTTTTACTATTGAAAATTTTAATCACCCCAATCACCCCATTTACCCATCACCAAAAAAAAACCATACCATCAAAGAAAAGATCTAGGTCTTTATTTGAACCAGCAATACATATCATCAGTTGCGATTGCAAAGAATTCAAGGAGTAGCAGGTACGCCCCCAGTAAAATCAGTACGGCAACTGCGAAAATGATTGCCTTTGGTTGAGAATGCCTAATGATAAGCAGTCTGAACTATTTACTGAAAACCACAAATTCGACTACCTATTTGAAATTGAGGGTTAAGCCGCATGAACAATTAAATAATTCTAAAGAATATTAGTTGTTCTGATCTAAAATATGTTCCCAATGAGGAAATTAAAGAGGAACTCTCCAAAAAGGTGTCTTGACTTGTATAGAATAATGACCCGTGTTGATGGAGAAGAATTTCCAACCGGGCACAAACAATACTCACTCCAACGCGAAGGATTTACCTTAAACAGTGTTAGTGGGATACCACATTAGATGTTAGGAACCTATATACCAAACCATGAGATGCTCCACCTGTCAAAGATTGGACACACCAAGAATGTTTGTTAAATCAGAACCTATTTGCAGAAAATTACGTATAAAATCTTCATGGTGAAGTGCATTGGAACATCAATACAAGTTTGTCAATGGTAGTGGTCCACCATGCATTCTTCTTCCGTGATTGTCTAGATGGGCGGGGAAGAGAGGAGATCAAGTGAGATATGCGGTGACAAACTAAATGTTCATGAGGCAAGGAAAAGGTATGGACAAATCACCACACCATCTAATCTTCCAGATCATTTGCGCAAGCAATAGCATCAAATAGTAGAGGCATAATGACTACAAATCAAGAAACTATAGACAATCTCTAAACCCCATATAAATCCCCAAGCTGATGAGGCTATCAGCCATGTTGAAGACATCACCATGGTTCAGGAGAAAGCAAAGCTAAAGGAAACTATTCAAACTTTGCTTGTGATACAGAAATCACTACAAGATCAATTGAAAGATGAAGCAAAGCAACAAAAACAAAAACTCTTACAAGAGTTACTTTCCTGAAATGTTCTCAAATGTTCCTCAAATGGCGAGAGAAGGTATTGGTTCTTAACCTTCTATATGACAAGGTAAACACACTTTTTAAAAACCTATATTCTAAGTAATTTAACTTTCCATAATTTGTTATTATCTAAATTCTTAATTCTTATTTTTTTTTTAATTTTACCTAAAATGTTATCACTACCGCCTTTATTATACACCATTACTTTATAAAGTGAGAAAACAAACTAAAAACTTACACAAAATACAGTTCTTAAACGTACAATGCCACAGGCGGTGCAATATGACCTTCCATGTTAAGTGCGCTAGTGTCTCACGTCATTATTTTTGTCGATTTTTTTTTTGGAAAATAAACAAAACTAAATAAGATCTACTTGAGCCAGGGTGCCACAAGTGATTCAACTGCTTGGTGTCTGCGGTTCCTTTTATTTCTGTACGAGTAGCATAACTCCCCGAAACCAGAGGCGAGTCTAGCGGTCGTCGTCGTGAACCTCCCCAACGACCACGACCACGAAGTGAGAACCCCTTTCTTCCGTCTATACTCGATGGCTGGTTCTGACCAGTATGGGCCCCTTCCCCATATCCCCTAGTCTACAGTGGTGCATTATAGCCTAACGGTTGAAGCGCACTTAAAAATAAAAAATTTAAAAATATATATAAAGAACAGAACTTCAATGGTTAATTATTTTTAATTTAAACTGGAGTAATTGTAAAAAGTATGTTTTATAAAGTTAAACGCGCTCTCTCGTAAAGAAAAAAAATGAATTGTGGACTACAGAACTCGTAGTTATAATGTGTGTGCATTTACTTTGTCTATCATCTCCATAATTTTAATTAATATTATTAATAAACTAAGAAAACAATATAATCAACAAAACAACATTAACTTATTAAATTAATGTTCAATATATAACTGGTGCTGCAATATTACTTAACTGGTTGAAGCGCCCTAGTTCTCATTTGCCCTTGACTACATATTTCTCATGTCTGCGACCAAGGTAGATATGATAAGATCATGATCTGCTACCGTAAAAGGCTATTCAAAAAAAGTACAACTCGCAAACATCAGCTTTTACTTAGGGGAGTATATAATTTCGGAACTAGAGGCGAGCGCTGGTGGTCGTTGTTGGGGACACTCTCTCTTCTTTGACGGATCTCCGTCGACGACGACATGTCAACTCGGACGATGACAAGATGATTGACCCCGATCTCAACGTGAGATCCCCTTTCCTTGGGCTACCCGTACGGTTATGTCCAAGTGAGAGACATCAAACTACCCCACTAACGGTTGACTCGCCCTTGAACTCACTCAATCCAAAACATTTAATTGGGATGTCGTAGTCGATACCCACCATGGGCAATCCTGACTTCAAATATAACCTGGGTTTCTTCGGTCGTTGATTAGAATGCACACAAAGGATTGAGTCCTCTTAAACATGCCCTCTGACATTCCCTAATCCCTCCCCCCGTCTGGGCCCGATGCAGAATTGGCCCAGAGCATGGCTCTGCTAATCGTACAAGGCGATTCAAGAGAAAAAGTCCACCTCGCAAACATCAACTAGAAAAGAGCGGAGTATCTTTACTCCCCGAAACTAGAGGCGAAGCTTCTGGCAATCGTCGTCGGGGGGACATGCCCCCTTCCTGCGACCCCCGTCGACGATGACAATGACACAACGAAACGATGACAAAGACGATGGACGACCGCGACTGAGAAAACCACCCTTCCTACCCTTACCGTGGCTGGTTATGACCAAGTCATGGGCCCATCCTCCCCCCCCCCCCCTTAGGCCTAGAGTGGTGCTTAATGACATAAAACGTTGACGGTCAATTTTATCCAATAAAATTAAAAACCCTAATCCCTCACAGTTATTAAAATACCCTGTTTGGCCGGGTTGAATTTGGCCCAGAGCATGGCTCTGCCTAATATTAAAGTCGGGAAAGAGATAAGACCATCTAGCAAACATCAGCTCCGCAATTAGAGGGAGAGTCTCCTGAAACTACGAGGCAAGCTCTGGCTGTCGATGACGTTGATCCCTCCACCTTCTTTGACGACTTCACCAACGATAACGACCATGACAAAAACGCACAACGAAGACAAAGACAATGACGAGCGCGACGAGAGAACCCCTTTCTATCTCTTAACAAGTTGGTCCTAGAGCATCATTGGACTTTCCTACCCCATATCCCCCTATGTCGAAAAGTGCTGCATTATCATCCAACGGTTAACGCGAGATTAATACAAATCAACCAAAATCCAAAAAACTTTCTAACTATATTCACCCTAATGTTAATATGTATAACACATTTTTCCTTTTTTTTTTAAGCCAGCCGGAGTCTGCATTATCTTACAAGGCGATTCAAGAAGAAGGAGTCCACCTCGCAAACATCAGCTAGTAAAGAGGCGGAGTTTATTTACTTCGCCGAAACTGGAGGCGAGCTCTGGCAATCGTCGTCGAGGACCTTGCCCCCTTGCCTGACGACCCGTCGTCGACAATGACAAATGACATAACGAAACGATGATGAAAACGATGACGACTGCGACTGAGAACCTCCATTACCACTCCCTACCCGTTGAATGGTCTGACAAGCAAGGTCCTCAAAGGCAAAAGTAAACATATAAGTCAACGGCTGAAGCACCCTTACTACATTTTTCTTAATCTTGTATGTTTTCTCGTCAGCATTACTTCAAGATATCACACATCACACCTTTTCAGGGCCGGGGTAGAACTTTGGCCCAAAGCATCGTAAAGTCGAGAATAGGGACAAACTTATTCCCAAACAACCAGCGTCTCCTATCATTAGGGGTGTACTTTTTGAAAACTAGAATCGATCTCCAGCAGTCGTTGTCAGAGAACCCTCCCCATACCTTGACGACTACCCGGACGCTGACTGCACGAAGCCACCCTTCTATCCTCCTACCCATGCTGGTTCTGACCCCCTAAGCTAGAGTGGTGCATTATGATCTTACGGTAGACACGCCCTTTATTCAAATAATTAAAAATCTTTCTATATAAACTTTCCGAAAAACAATATTATATCACCACACTCACAAAAAAACCTGTGTATATCTTTCAATGTTGCCGGCGGCGCAAGAAAACTTTACCGGTTGAAATGCCCGCAGATTCTTACGTCGATCATTGTTATGAACGGCATTCATAATGAGTTTGTGTCACTTAACCCCAAACTAAATAAGATTAACTTTAGCCAGGAATCACAAAGTGATTCAAACCTTGGTGTATGCGGCGCATTTCATTTCTGTACGAGAAACATAATCCTGAACTAGAGGCGAGCTCTGGCAGTCGTCGTCGTGGACCCCTCCCACAACCATGAGACCTCACTGACGACGACGACCACGACGTGAGGAAAACCCCCACCCCCCATTTTCTCGCCAACCAATGCATGGTTCTGACCAGCATGGGATTTTCCTTCTTACAACACTCCAGTCGGCCGACCATACAAATTCGGGCCAAGGCCCGCAAGAAATAGGTGGGTCGGGTGGGTAGTGGGTGGGTGGGTGGTGGGGTGTGGTCGGAGTCAGGGTGGTTCGGGGGGGGGGGTGGGACGGTCGTTGTGTGGACGTATGTAGGCCCTATTAATCATGGAGTGTTTGCTAAATAAATATGAGCTTTATGGAAATGGTATTATCCTATGTGTTGAAAAACTTCCCGAGCAAGCCAACCTTGTGGAATGTAAAATTAATAGTGATGGTTTAAAATACGCGCTCAAAATATCATTACGTGATGCGACTCTGGTGGAGATTTCGGGCGAATTAGCTTCGCAGTGTCTGCGCACGGGCAGTGTTTACGATTTCCGTAGCAAGTTGGCAGGACGACAAATCGCGTCGCGTGTATTGTGTAGGACCCTGCTGGGTCACACGGGGCGATGTTCGTTCGCATGCCGTCTAATTGTGATGTTCTCAAAAAATGGGTTTGTCGTTAATATTAGTAAGAAACGTCTGTGAGTCTTGTGGCAGAAAGAGACAAAATCTCAATTAAACTAACTGGAGGACGCATGTCTCTAGCTGCGAGTCTAAAAGCGGCCTTCTTTCATCTCAGACAAAAACGCCTGAATAACTTTTTTAAACAACGTCGTTTAGATAAAGTAGAAGAAGAAAGTGATGGTAGTCAATACACCTACTCAAACTAGCATTATCATATTATTAATATAGGCAATAGGCATGTATTGATACTAGAGAACCAGGTTTTGTGTAGGTTATTATCTAATACGTGTCATTGAATTGAGGAATCTTGAATTTAATATGTATCGGGTATCCTCGTCCAAAAGCTATTAAATTGAGTTAGACTTAGTATTAGCAGAGCAGACATACTCGAAATACACGGTGTTCTAACATTAACAAGTGTGAAGAGACAGCACAATTACGAGTAAAAGATGGGGATGCCTGAGGAGGTAGTAGTTGCAAGAGAAATGTACGTTCGTGTGTGTATGTCATACATATTACATAGAATTCGTCAAGATCGTCTAAAAGCATTATTATACATTAGCACCCGGTGCGGGGTATACGCAATGAAGGTCGACACAATGGTTTAGATGAGAGCGACTACACAGAGCTCGGCGGTTCGCTTGCGGGAAATTTTCCGCAGCATGTCCCCCCCCCCGAGCTCGAGGAGGAGCGCCCGTCCCCGCCAGACCAGGTCAACACATTCAGTTGAATGAGAGCGATACACAGTGCGGTTGCGGGTCTGCGATATGATATTGCCTCAAGGCCGATGTTGTTTTCACACTCCGGCATCCCCGATTCTCAGCGGAGCAACCGCCCTGTGAGCCACAGCCTGAGGATGTAGGCTAGAATTACTCGCCAACATCGTTTCAACTTGATAGTTGTTCTCACGATCTTGCCATTCTGTTGCCATCAGATCAAGTGCTCTCTTGTCCTCAAACACGCCGCCCGTAAGACGGAGGCAATCCTCGCATGGGAAACCCCGACCTGACAAGGCGGCCGGCGGCATATACCACAGGCACCAACAATAACACCATTTCGTTTTGTCTGCACAGTACGCCAGTCGGCACGTACGAACTGTGTACTTGTGCTTTGCAAGTTCATGTTACGTTCGTTCGCGTTTTTAAATTTTGTATTAATGGTTCATGCTTAATATCCTTCGACAAATTACTAAACGTCATGTAAACAAAATTCACGTCCTACGTCGCCTAAGATGTTCATGATTATTCACAACCACATGAAGAGTAATTCTGTAAGTTGATCGTGTATCTGAGTCATCCAGGGCAACCAGGACCGATCAATTGGGCGAAAATTTGTGTCCATCGAATATACAAAACAGTAAACACCTTGTAGTGTTTGTGTCAAAGTTCGGATGTACAACGCCGAAAAACGCTACTTAGCACACAAGATCTGATAATTAGAGGATTTTAAAAATATGAAACGGACGTGCATCGTTTTTAATGTAAACTAAACTATATATTGCACTTCACTCTGTACATTTCGAGCTTGTTAATGTTGTGTTCCTTGTTCTAATCTAAAACAGTTTGACATAGTATTATTTCCATGCTTAGCGCCTACTAGGCCCGATACTTGTTGCATTGCTTTACTGTGAAGTAGGACGGCAATAGGCGGAGGACTCTGGTCATTTTATGTGACGCAGTTATTCTAGACTGTTCTATATTGCTTGAATTATGGGGTTATTTGATCTTCAACGATATTAAGTAGACATTTACGTCTTGTCGTTAAGTGAAGATGAAGCAGGAGATCGCACGTCTACCACGATTCCAAATCAGATGCATTCCATCTTCACTCCTCTGAATCAAGCCACCTCAGAATCTTTATCTGCCACCTGAGAATAATATTAATCAATCGCCTAAAAGTCTTAATCCTGTACCTGCAAAATCTTAATATTCCACCTGAGAATAATATTAATCAACCGCCTAATCCTCTCGAGAATCTGAATCGCAACCAGCGAATCAATATTAATAAATCGCCTAAGAGTCTTAATCATCTCCTGAGAATCTGAATCTGCCATCTGAGAATAAATATTACATCAATCGCCTCAGAGTCTTACTCCTCTACCTGAAGAATCTGAATCTAGCCATCTGAGAATAATATTAAGCAATCGCTAGAGTCTTAAAGCCTCTACCTGAAAAATCTTATCTGCCACCTGCAATGATATTAATCAATCGCCAAGAGTCTTTAATACTCTACCTGAGAATCTTAATCCGGCCACCTTGAGAATTATATTAATCAACGCCTAAGACTAAGAGTCTTAATCCTCTACCTGAAAATCTGAATCTACCCACCTGAGAATCAGGTACTCTGAAGTCCTGTCGTGTGTTACTCGTCAGCTTCCATGTTGACATAAACGATCCGGCTGTTCACGCCGGCCGACAATTAGCAAATGAAGCTTCGTCATAATTAACCGAGACTGGGCAATTCAGCAAAGACAGGTGAATTGCCCAGGCGTATCTTTCCCTACAGAAAAATAGGTGATCGCGTAAAGATGTTTAGTGAACAGTATTCCTTTTTTTTTTTTTTTTTAAAAAATGCCAGACTGGTCACTGGTAAATATAGACTGGCTTGCATACTCAATTTCTACGGAAGAGTGATTGCATGTCATGTATACTTCACGGCTCACCGCACACAACGGCTACGTCTGGCCCAAAAAGGAATCCAGGAATGGAAAACACCTGCACAACAAAGATTAACTGACACGAGGCTACACCGAATGACCACATTCATTCCCAAATAATAAAGGAATGTACATGGCAACGTATCGCATTGATAAGGAGATCATTGGTTACGCATAATTCTCAAGATGGCTGAGAACAGGGAAATTGTTCGCATAATCATGCAGTTCCAATTTTATAATAGCAATACCCAATGACGCGTTCAGAGCCACGACGAGAAAAAAGATTCACTCAATAGGGGAAGATTTTTAGATTCCGACTCTCTCTCTTAGCTATGATCATCCGTATTGCTGTCCCACCATTAAAAAAAATTGAAGCAAAACAAAAAAAAAAATAGAATAACTTCATGGTCGAAAACAAGCAGAATAACATTGATCAGATGTGTTGGACAATGAAGTTCGGAAAAACAATTTGAGAGAAATAAACAGAAAGCAAAAATGTTTGCATTAATTGTTGATACAACAACTCCCGACTTGGCAAAACTTGGGACCAATTTCTCTAATAGTGAGATACTGTGGGACACCAAAATGGAACATCCTTCAGGAACGCCTTATTGCTTTAGACAGTAGCATGAGGACGCAACTGGTGCTGTATGTTTACTCTTTTAGACGAGCTTTTCAAACGGCATGACCTCGATTGGCCAATCCGATTATGTGCCCAGGCCTACGCCCCCCCCCCCCTGCGCTGCTCGTATGCAGGGGGAATATAAAGGTCTACGTACTCTAGTTCAAAATGTGAATCCACGTGCCCTGTACAATGGTGTTTTGCACACATTTTAAATTTGGTAATTGTAAGACTCTGTGACAAAAATGAGGGGCCTAGAAATTTCTTTGGGTTCTACGAGTACCGCCGTTTACTGTACATGGTGCTAGAACAAGACGTACAAGCAGGAGTATGTGCCCAAACAGAGAAAGGTAAAAAAAACCTAATCAAAGGGTACGTCGACTGAAAACATCTCTCGAACACACTCGTATGCCGACATCGCATGATCGTGTACAATGATGCTGTACACCTCACCTACGAAGCTCTTTTAAATACTCTCGATATATTATCTTAAAGGACAAAGACGAGAGACTTTCTAGTTCAGCGAGTCATTCACGACTACTCTAAACAAAGTTCAGTTTGTCTTAAGATGTTCTTTATGAAAAGTATTTTGAAAAACTACTCATCTATCTTGCTATCTACAAAGAAGGGGTTGGACTTCTGGAGGCCCTGGTTCTAGTTGCATCGACAACAAAGGCCATCGAAGAATGCGCAATGAATCACAGGTTTGACTCTTTGTACAAACCAAGTAACGGATTTAGCAGATGAGATGCGGTTTCAGGAAGGGTGAGCTTCACGTTATCCGAAACACGAGTCAGACGTAAAAAGAAAAGCCTGGTGAGTTAAGCTTCTGACGAGAGCCAGTGCGACAGCAAAACTCGATACCGAAAACGCCAAGTTTACTACCAAGTGTTGCCGACACTTGCTTAGAGGCTATTCGTAGCAGATTTCACACAATCAGAGGTCATACTCAAGAGACTTGGCATTTTTAAGTCCTGAAAGGTGATGAAAGTACGAAGTGGCAGACGACGTTCCTCAAGATTTTTTCGAAGATTGCACAATGGCTCCCGTCCATTGACAGTGCCAAATTAAATCTTGAATAATCTAATGTTTGCAAAAAATTTAAAGACTCCATCCTGCCATTTAATCCAAATCTTTTACATTCCTCCTTCCCACTCTCAAAGACTACTGAAATGAAGAAGACACATTCCAAAGACACATTCAATCAAGCTAGCTTTGCCATACCTCTCCAGTTTAAACTGGACCATGATTGGTGAGAAACAAGAGAAAACGAAGGAGAAGAAGAAGAAGAAGAAGGAGAAGAAGACGACGACGGCGAAGAAGAAGAAAGAAAAAGAAAGATAGTTTCAACTGACGGTTACAACTTTTAAAAGAGTTTTAAACTTGAGACGGCATTCCAACCTATGTTAGCGTATAAAGGATTTATGTACGATTCCGCCATATCTGAATCGCGAAAGATCATTTTACAAATTGAAAATGATCAAAACAAGATTAAGGTGCGTATAATATTTATTTCTGAATTAGCTGTGATAAAAAATAAAACCAATCGTAGTCCATACTTTCATGCTCAACGCAATCTTTTTTAGATCAACAATTGACTGAGGGCAGACTAAAAGTCTAATGATACTGTCGTGGTGAAAGAGACGTGAAGATCGACATCGGATACTGCAATTGCACGAAGTTGCCTTGAGGTCTACACTGCTCTCCAAATGCTATTGTTTAAATAAACAATTAAACATACTTCGAACTCGTCTCTAGTATTATAATATATAATCTATTATTAAAATAACTATAATATTATTTTCATAGCAATATATATTTTAATCTATAACACTTGCACTTTGCCAGCGTATTTTTTCAATACCAACATTTTAGGCTAAAGATAAAAGAAAGTATCATTCAGGACAAATATTCTAAATATGTTATCTATATTATCAAAAATTACCTATATATTATTTTTCATAGCAATATTATTATTTTAATCTATAACACTTGCACCATTTGCCAGCGTATTGTTTTCAATACACAAGATTTTCAGGCAAAAGATTAAAAAGAGTATCATTCAGACAAATATTGACTTTTTGTTTTCTTTATTTTCTACTGAAGGAATACCCGGTTCCATACCTAATAGTAAAAACATGTGTGGCTAGAAATTGTAAGTCACAACAACAAGAAAATTGAGTAAAACATATCCCAGAAACGACCGAACAGGCCACAATCCTTCTGGTACCGGGGTAAATGGGGATGGGGACTGCTGATCGCGAAGGCAGAAAAGAGGCTCCTTCACGCTGTAAAAATTTTAGACTTTGAATTGGAACATTGAATTAATTGTTAAGGCCCGATTGCCGAAGGTTGGACGCGCCCTTATATGCGAAATTAATCTAAAATAACAGGTCACCAACGCGCAGGCCGCTGACAGTGATAAGCAGCTCGTCGTACCTTCAAACCTCTTATAATTTCTGTAACACTACTACCAGTGGTGGGTTTGGGTTTGAGTGTGAGTGGTGGCCGGTTGGTATGCTAAGTTTGTCCCGGCGGGGGTATCCAGGGCCAAGGGACTCGCCCTGAAAACGTGTTTTAGGCCACCTTATTGTGGCACATAGCAAAAAATTTTTCGCCTTCGGCGAAATTGGCCTCGGAGGCTGGGCTTCGCCCCAGGACCCTCTCGGTGTGCCGCGCCATGAGGTGGGTGGGTGTCATACTACAACCTTGCCCCGGACGTTTCCAGGGGTTCAAGCCGCCCACTGCAACATCGTCCCAATATGAACTTCAGTGCGTCTGGGCCCCTCTGGGCCCGGGGTAGAATTGGCCCAGAGCATGGCTCTGCATATCGTACAAGGCGATTAAAGAGAAAAACACCACCTCGCAAACATCAGCTAGTAAGAGCGGAGTATCTTACTCCCCAAACTAGAAGCGAGCTCTGGCAATCGTCGTCGGGGACCTTGCCCCCTTCCTTTGACGACCCCCCGGCGACGATGACAATGACACAACGAACGATGGCAAAGACGATGACGACCGCGACGTGAGAAACCCCCTTCCTCCCCTTACCCGTGGCTGGTTCTGACCAGCATGGGCTCCTCCTCCCCCCCCCCCCCCTAGGCTAGAGTGGTGCATTATGACCTAACGGTTGACGCGTCCTTAATCCAAATAATCAAAAAAAAAGCGGTTCCTTAGATAACAATATTACAAAGATTGATAGTATACCATCAGTATTTGCAAACTCAATAATTTGTCTATGGGAAATTAAAAAATGTATGGCTACACGATAGATTTATACAACTAATGGATTAAAGAATATTATAAAATTCTTGTAACAGTTACCATAAACGATCTTATAATGTAAAAGTTATCGAAATAAATAAACTAATCATAGATTGGCCCAGAGCATGGCCCTGCTTATCGTATAAGGCGAGTTAATCCATCTCGCAAACAGCGGCTAGTAAATTGGTGGAGTACATTGCTCCCCAAAACTAGAGGCAAGCTCTGGCAGTGGTATTCGTTGACCTCTCCCAGTTCCTTGACAACCTTGACGACGACGACCTTGACAGCACGAAAGATGACAAAGACAACGACGATCGCGATGAGACCTCCCCCCCAACCCGCCCCCTTTCTTCTCTCAAACAACGTCGACAAAATAAAAAAAAACGCCTGTTAAAATTTATTTTACCTTTAATAATTATCTAATAATCTAACACATTTATCTTTTTAATAAAATAACTTTAATACCATTAGCGTCTTTATTATGTTTTATTATTTTATATGTTAGAAAACATTATAAGTCCAAGGCTGTGCAATATGACCGTCCCGGTTGAAGTACCCTAGTTTCTCATGTCATGATGAGTTAGTTGTGGTAGATGAAGAATTTAAATAAGTTCCACTTTTGCCATAAGTGATTTTAACTCCTTGGTGCATGTGGTTCCTTTCAATTCTACACGAGTAACATAACTCCCCGAAACTAGAGGCGAGCTCTGGCAGTCGGCTTCGGGGAGCACTCACCATAATAACCTTACCGACCTCACCGATTTGACGACGACCACGACAACAAGAACGATGACAAAGACAATGACAACCACGGGGTTAGAACCCCCTCCACTTTTCTCCCCCTACCCGTATAGCTTAATAGGGAATATTCCACTTAATATTTTATATTTTATTTTAATTCTTATTCATGTCTTAATAGTCACTGCACTTTTTTTATTTAAAAAAAATGTTTTTTGTGTAATTTAAACAAGAATTAAATGGGTCCCCCAGTTTGCGCGCCAAAAACGAGCGTGCGCCATCTTTGGACGGTACTACGTCATAACTGTGTTGAGTCAAGGCCAATTGGAAACTAAATGTACGTATATTTGTACATATTAACATACAGACGGCGGTGCTCGCCCATCCGCTCAACGCAAACAACTCCACAGGGATGTACATTTTCACCGTCTTTGTGTTTTTCTTTTTCGTATGTGACAGGAGATTTCGCGAGATCATTGTGATAAAGAATAACGAGCATTTTGTCTTGAGTTTTTGCATAGCCTAGGACTATCATGGTATTCTTTATCTACAATAGGCTTTAATTAGTCATCAAAGTAAGGTTTTTGTGCGGGATGTGTGTCAGAACATGAACGTGCAGGCCTAGGGTTGGCAAGTTAAGCCTAGGGCTTGTCAAGTGAGTAATTTTAGTATTCACATACTAATGCCTATATCCTACAGGAACGATTGGCCTAGACTGTTGTATTATAAATAATTTTCTACGTCTAGGCCTAGACCTAGGACTGTTTCAGTTTTGTTTTTTGATTGCAATGTCAACTTTTCTCGTTTTCTGGCTAGGCGTTAAATGTAAAATGTCCGCCATCTGTTTACATTACTGTAGGCTACGCTAGGCGCTGCTTTGTTTAAAACACCGCCGTCTTGATGTATATCTCGATCCTACTATATTACTATTCCAACATCTTTGGTCTGGATGTATGTTTATCCAGACGGCGTTGGATCAACACAGTTCTGACGTCACAGTCGTTTTTGCCGCTTTAAAAAAGTGCTGCTTTTAAAACGGCTATAAATCACTGGATTATTATTTCACGGAAAAACAAAGTACATGTTTGTAATCGGGACGAAATACTTCTTCTAAAAAATCTATTCGTACAGTATTTGGCGGAAGTGGAATATTCCCTATTCTGACAAGCATGGGACTTTCCTTCTTACAACCCAAGTCCCATTTTGACCTAACGGTTGACGCGCCCTGATCCAAATAAACTTTTAAACAAGTTTAATAACCGTGTCCAATGTCCCCATATAATATATTGTTTGTAAATCAGCTAATTGTTTACAAAAGAAATTTTCTTTTAAACCTGCCCGGGACACAGTCATGTGACACGCCCCTCTTCAGGATGTGTTTGCGTCATCATTTTCTACACGATATTCATTTGTATTTGGACCAGACCATGGCTCAACTTAAGTATTTTAAGAGTGTTTGGTGACATCGTTGTGCATCCATTCCGTATGAAGGACCACGCTATTCCGGTGAAAATATGTATGATATAAAATATATGCAAAATTTCAGTCATCTTTAATAATTAATGAAATTTATTGAATATAATTATTCAATTTAATAAAATGTATTAATTTTTGCTGCAGAAAGTCCTAGTGATTCCATGAATTATAATTAACAATATATTGGATGCGCTGTGATATTTATAAATAATTATGAAGTTATTTATAATGATATGTGAAGGTATATTTTCAATTTCAATATCGTTCCCTCACCCGTCTGGACCCGGGGTAGAATTGGCCCAGAGCATGGCTCTGCCAATAGTAAAAGTCGATTCAAGAGCAAAAGTGCACCTCGCAAACATCAGCTAGGAAGAGGAGAATTTATTACTCCCCGAAACTAGTGGCGAGCTATGGCAATCGTCGTCAGGGACTCCTCCCCTTCTCTTGACGATCTCCCAGACGATGATGACAATGACACAACGAACGATGACAAAGACGATGACGACCGCGACGTGAGAAACCCCTCAACCTCCCCTTACCCGTGGCTGGTTCTGACCAGCTTGTGCCCTTCTTCCCCATATCCCCTAGGCTTGAGTGGTGCATTATGACCTAACGGTTGACGCGTCCCTAATCCCCCCCCCCAAATAAATAAATATGTTAAACACTTAATTGTTAAATTCCATGTGCTTAAGCTCGTTGGTATCACAATCTACATTATTTAGTGTGCAGTTCTTTTTTAGTCATCCAGAAGTCACTGGCTCTTTGTTTACATCATTTGCTTTCTTGTTTTTTCTGTGTTGTTTATCAGTTGCGCATGGTTACGATAGGCATTCTTTTGGAATCAATGGCACCACGTTCTTCTGTAAATATTCCTCTCTAGCTATTTACATGTACTTTGCTAATCTAATAAAATATACAGTCCACTTTTACATTATGTTCTTTCCATCACATTACCCAGTTCAAATACAGTTGACGCGTTTTAATTCACCAGCCCCCCCCCCCCCCCCCGCCTATCCCTCAAAAATAAAAAAATAAAAATATTAAATTGATTTACTTGGAGAAAAAATTAAAAAATAATTATTAAAGTACATCACAGGTTAAGCAAAATGCCTAACCAGTTGAAGCGCACTAGTTTCTCACGTCGTCGTAGCACAAAACATATTGGGTCGTTCTGCGTTGAGATGATCTCTGAAGACCTTATCAATTTTCAATTAATTTCAATTAAAATCTTGCTTGCATTCTCACTCAAGATATGTTAAAGCTGAACTTTTTAAATAATTTTGCCAATTAAGTGTTGGTAGACAAATTTTGAGACTATTGTCCAGTGCGTAGCGTTCGCGCAATCCTCTTTATACGCGCCGAGACCCGGCACCTCCACCATTGGTTTGGTGGAGGTGCCGGGTAGGACTTTAAAACATTTACATGCGAATGTAGTTAAAAAATAATATATAATTCCTTGGTCCTAGGACTACCTATTCACCTTCTTTGTATGATATGTTTATCCATAAAGACATAGCATCGTACAGGTCCCACTTCTGCGTTGATTTGGCTGCTGAGCCGCTCAGAGGTGGTTTCGTGATAGCCTCCGTTCTCGGGTGTAGCTCGCTGAACAAAACATTCTTGAGTGACCATGTCTGTGTCCCGTGGCTGGTTCTGACCAGCATGAACCAATCCTACCCATATTCCCTAGAAAGTTAGATAGAGTGGATTTTTGATGACCGAACGGTTGACGCGCCCTACATCCAAATAAACTAAATTAAAGAAGACGACGACGACCATGACAACACAAACGATGACAAAGACGATGATAACCACGGCGTGAGTACCCCCACCCTTTCCTTCCCCCTCCCCCTACGGAGGCTTGTTCTGACCAGCAATGAGACTTAAAATACCAACTTTATAAATGTCATATTAAACGATAAGTTACATAAAACAGTTGCGCACTATTTTCTTGCGCGGCGAACCACAAACGCGTTATTCGGTGCAGCCGCGTACGAAATAATATTCAGTATTTAACAGGCGGTGGATAATGCATTGTTGATGAAACAACATCCAACGCTATCTTTGTCTGTCTTGGTCGCATTTCGCACTTTCCAAATCGTGTTTCTTTTCTCTGGATTAAATTAAATTAAATTTTGTAATTCGGGAAGAAGATTTAAATCAATATTAGTGTTGGTTACAAACGAAGAAGTTCTGTCTACGTTTGGATGTGGTTTGTTGGGCGTGATTTCTTAGAGATTAGTAAAACAACATTTATTCGATAATCGGTGGAGTCGTCTAGACCTAGGGCCTTGGCTGGCTGGTTTTATCATCTGCCGACAAAAGGCCCATTCAGCAAACCATACTTGGGTTTAACAGTGTTGTTCTCTTATCTAGCAACTCCAGGGATTTTTCAACCCAAACACCAACATCTTACCCACGCTTACCTCTTTAGCAGGGACAAGATTGCCCTAGGTGTGACACAATATGTGACGTTATGTCTGGCGACTTAAACTCCAGCTTAGTCAACCATATGAGAAACTGTTTTCTTACGACCACAGCGACCAACGTTTTTCATTTTAGGAATAAACTACCACGATGTGAGAACCCCCCTTCCAGCCTCCCACTACCCGTGGCTGGTTCTGACCAGCATGGGATTTTCTTCCCATAGCCTCTTGGTTTCTGCGGCGCATTATCACCTTACGGTGGACGCGTCCTTATTCCAAATAAACAAACCAATCATATGAAGAAGTCGCAGTGACAAACTTACTAAATTTGTTTAACCAAATTATTTAGTTCACATCAAACATACTTCATAATTCATTCCACACAAATATTTTGTCTGTTGTATCACTTTCATCTGTATAATTTTCTGTTCTTTTATAAACTATGAAAACAATACAACCATCAAACACACCATGAAATCATTTAATTAACTTGTAATATCACAGACGGCTCAACATGACCTAACCGGTTGAAGCGCCCTAGATTCTCACGTCATCGTGATACTATTTTCCGAATGTTATTCACTGCTTCATAGACTTTACACAGGAGCTCCCAAATCGATTGTGGTTAGTTCTGCGTTGAGATGATCTCTGAAGACCTAGTCCTCCACAAAAAAAATAGTTAAAAACGGCAGCCAAGTTTTCCCTCAAAAGTCTTCGGCTGTTAATGCTGTGAGATATAGAACTTGAGCCAAGCTTTCTATTCTTCTCAATAGTTTGCATTGGATGGAAGTAAGATACTTTGCCTGTTGACGAGCACCAAGCCAACCATTTTCGTGGTAAACAAGTAACATTTTATTAACTCAAAATCATACACAAAAAAAATTCTTGGCCATTTAATTTGGTTTGCTTAAAACAGTTTCCTGTAGTATTGAGAATAGACAACATAAAATGCATCAGTCAAGTTCATTACGAGAACTCAAACCAACACGGATATCAAGTTTCATGAAGACTGGGTATAGCACCCTTATCTTTTATAAATTTTGTAAACAATTAATCATGAAACGCACTATAAACTCATTTCATTAACTTACAATATCACAAGCGGCGCCATATGACCTACCCAGCTGTAGCGCCCAAATTGCTCACGCAAGTTTCATCTTCCTTCACTAGCACAAGGCACATAAGTTTCTTATGTTGGTCGAAATCAGCCTTGTTGATTCTGGCGCTATCCGCGGGTGGAATCGTGCCCTGTCTGATTGATCGTCGTTTCCTACTTAAAAATGCCGGTCTCTAGCTGGTCATTGTTCGCTCGTTGATGGTGTTGGCGACTGCAGGATTGGCTTAGTCTTCTGTGACAAAGTGGGAAAAATTAATTAATAATATTATTTAGCATGCGTTGAATTCATTCAAAACGATGCGCAGAGACAACGTTGAACCTTGTCCACAATAGAAGTCACAAAAATGAATTAAATTACTTGAACTTTCTGTAGCAAAGATTTTAAATGAATGATTTTCTGTTCAATATACTAGATTGTCAATATCGGGTTCTCATGAGACTTCCCTACTCTTGCCAACACACAACACTAGAACTGCGTATACATGAATGTTTAAAATAATTTTTAAACGTTTTGACCCCGTCAACGTCCAACGCATACAAATACCGAAGCGATATGACTGAACGGTTGACGCGTCCTTAATCCAAATAATCTCAATTGAACCAAATAAAATAAAATTAGAAAATAATGTAAAAATATCCATCAAATTCCATTAATTGACTAACAATATCACAGGCGGCGCAAAAAGGACCCACCAGTTTGAAGCGCCCGACTGTTTCTCACGTCGTTCTCGATTGTTATTAATAATATAATGAAGTATTAAGTCATATTATGAAAAAAATAATAATAATCATCTAACACAGCATGAACTTATTTCAGGATGGCCCTATCCTCCCCATATTCCCCAGGCTAGAGTTACGCATTATGACCTAACGGTTGACGCGCCCTTAGTTCAAATCAACTTTTTTTAAAGCTCGTTGCCCTTACGAACTGATATACAACCCGAAGACAAATCAACAGTGGGTCGACCCCCGTCTGGGCCCGGGGTAGAATTGGCCCAGAGCATGGCTCTGCTGATCGTAACAGCCGATTCAAGAGAAAAAGTCCACCTCGCAAACATCAGCGCCGTTATGAAAATAGTCCAATAATCCAATAATTTTCTGTTAGAATCTTAGAAATCAATTCTTCATCAATTCATTAATTCTTCAATCAATTCTTCAATCAAATTAATGCCTTGTTCTTGTGAATTCATTTCTTCTAGAAATAGATCAAGAGATTCTCTTCCGTGTTGCCAAATGCAATAAATATCATCTATGTAACGTAGCCAACACTTCGGTTTGAAAGGTTCTCTTTGCCCTCACTTTAACCGTGGCTGGTTATGACCAGCATGAGCCCCTCCACCCCATATCCCCTATGCTAGAGTCGTGCATTATGATCTAACGGTTGTCGCGTCCTTAATCCAAATAAACCAAAAACTAGTTCTGGAGATAGTGAGGAACCCATTGCTTAACCTTCTGTCTGTTGGTAACAGTCCCCACTAAAACGTTAATAGCTACACTCGGTACACCGCTACAAAACAACCCGATAAATAAAAATGTCATCAACGGGTAGCGAGACATTCAAAAGTTTAAAAAACCCCGTCTGGGCCCGGGGTTAGAATTGGCCCAGAGCATGGCTCTGCTAATCGTAAAAGGCGATTCAAGAGAAAAAGTCCACCTTGCAAACATCAGCTAGTGATAAGGGTAGTATATTACTCCCCGAAAATAGAGGCGAGCTCTGGCAATTGTCGTCGGTGACCTTGCCCCCTTCCCCTTGACGACCCCCCGGCGACGATGACAAAGACAATGACACTACGAAAGATGAACAAGACAATGACGACCGCGACGTGAGAACCCCCTTTCCTCCCCCTTCCTTCCCGTGGCTGGTTCTGACCAGCATGGGTCCCCGCCTCCCCCCCCCCTCCTTAGGCTAGAGTGGTGCATTATGACCTAACGGTTGACGCGTCCTTAATCCAAATAAACAAAAAAAATAAAAATAAATAACCATAAGTTTAAAAATAAATCTCGTTTCGCTATTATTTTCATCTCCATTACATCAGTTTATTTTTAAACTTTATAAACAATATAATCATGAAACACGGCATAAACTCATTTAACTTTGAAATCACAGGCGGCGCAATATGACCCAACCGGCTGAAGGGCCCTAGTTTCTCACGTCGTCAATAATGCTGAGATGACTTTAACACTGGTCTTCAGTTTAACCTCCAATGCTTTTGTGTAAATCGCCCGCCACCTCACTTGCATCATTCCGAATGCCCTTTCCACAATGCAACGGCCTCTGCTGTGGTAATGGTTGAAGTTGCTCTGATCGGGGTTAATGGTGCCCGAAATGGAGTGACAATACATATGGGGTGCAGACGGGTTTGATACCCCCCAGAATAAAATGACCTTGGGAGGGTAGGTTCCACTGCGCCACAAGTAGCTGTGGCGCAGAACCCGCATGTCGTGTACGGACCCAGGAAACCCGGCATGTATGTCGATAAAGAGCCCTCGGTGGCAACTACACCTTGGAGATTTAACGAGTAGTAAAGTTGGCGGTTGATGTACTGGTCTTGCAGTGCTGTAGGCACAAGTGTTCTCACTTGGCAACCGTCAATTGCGCCTGCAGCATAGCGGAACACTGGACTACCAGAAAGATGTTCAAAACCCAATCCGATGTCGTGCAACTCATCGGGTGTAGGGAGTCGTATTATATCATTGACTAAGTTAACTGTCTGATCTAAAATGTTGGTGCATATCAGGTGCGTGGTGGACGTGGCCAGTGAAAAGCAATGCGCGACAACGCGAAAACATACGCCTGCGGCCAGCCAGTATAGGAATACCATTGCCTAGAATAAAGTTTATTATTTAATTAAAATAGTCACATGCATACAAGTACAAACCAAATAATAATCCCTGTGGCTATTTGACCGTAGCTATAGTAGGCCTACGTTATTTTGTTAACAAACTTAGGCCTACTGAACTTAAGGCTAAGGTATTTGCTTTCGCTTTAGGCTTATGTGAGTTAGCGTAGATGACCTTACAACAGCTGTATGTAATACATTGGAAGAAATATCCCACCCCGGCTTGAGACCTACAACTTTACAAGGTTAGATATCCAAACATTGAAGTGCCTGCAGTACGGTAGCCCAAGTTTAAATAGCCAGTCCAAATATAATGGTATTATAAGATAGGTCTTCAACTTGCTAACCTCAAACTCAATAGCCCAACCATGGGTTTTAGTCTTGTTCGCCTTCAGTTTTTGGCAAAACATATGTAACGAGTCTGGCGTCACCCGAAGATGTCGTCTAGTAGTTATTAAATCCCGGTTCATTATTGCAGCCACAATAGGGTCTACAAAATCCATAAACAGTAATTAACTCTGTTTTGAATCTATAAATAAAGAATATAAAAAGTTTAATGTCAGATGAGAGAACTCCAGGCCTAGGCCTAGGCCTGTCTCATAACTCATGTAACAAAATGTTGGTACCCACACTTAAAATCAGTTCAGTCTTCTGTAACTGGGTGAGGCTGCTAGGCCTAATAGACAATACCAAAATATGTAGGCCTATATTAAAGAACCAGGCCTTCAATAGGCTTATTACATTGGCAATCTGGCGCCGTCGAGAAATGACCAAGGCAATCCTCCTTTGTCTCCTTGACTGTATCAGTTCCTCTGCTCCAGATATAGCTCCCTCACTTTCCTCAACCAGTTTAAGCAAGAATATAGCCTTACAAAGGCTTTTCTTAACAAAGTCACTCATTCTAATGCTTTTTTAAAAAACAATTATATTATTGGAAACAAACAACAAGGTTTCTATACTCTTCAGCAAGTAACACAACCCTTAAACTTCTGGACACTGTCCACCATTGTGTCTTCGTCTTGCTCTTGGTGCATTTCGAACAAGCCCGGTAGTCAGTTTGTATGCCGAGTCAGGTGTGTCCTCCTTGGCAGAACGGCGAAACCTCTTGATGGGTACGTACGTAATAAAAATTAAATCTATGCCCAACCATCCATCAAACCATGATGTTTTCAATGTGAAATATGTCAGACACTTTGATAACAAACCGATGGCAACCCTTCCAACGGGGTTAAGATGTAAACTTTTGTTTAATCTTATAGAATTTAATCTGCCAACAGTTTTTAATTTTGTTTTTAGCAATAACCCGCCCTGGTCTACACCAGAGCCGATTATTCTATTCGACCTTTGTCGTTTTGATAAAAACTCTACTTGCGATAGTGTATTCAAAATTAACTTTAGAAAGATTTGCCATGAACATCAAAGGTTTACTTTGGTACTCACAGATGGCTCCAAAATTGACAACAAGGTTGGAAGTGCCTTTTATTGCTCCACCTTAACTGAACGTTTCAGGCTAAGCGACGTGTGTTCAGTTTTCACTGCAGAGTTATTTGCCATCCGTGAAGCTCTTAAATACATTCTACGCTGTCGTTGTGGAGAATACCTTTTGTGTTCAGATAGCTTAAGTTCACTTCAAGCTATAAAACTCATGTATTCTAGTCATCATTTGGTACAAGACATCCAATTCTATTTAGAAAAACTAACCTCTAAGGGATATATAAAAGATTTTTGCTGGATACCTGGACACGTGGGCATAGAGGGAAATGAACACGCTGATCGGGCTGCTAAGGAAGCTTCCCAGCGTCGCGACGTTGATTTCAATCTAGTTCCCGTTCCAGATGTCAAGAGTGGATACAAGCAAAGATTGTTGGATTTGCGACAAGCATCGTGGGATGTGTTGCAAAATAACAAATTGCGTAGTGTGATGCCCACATTGACTAACAAAATTCGTCCACCTACGTCTCGACTCTCACGTAGAGAAGAGGTGGTATTGTCTAGAATTCGTATAGGCCACACACGCCTAACTCACGGATATCTCTTAACCAGAGAAAAGGTTATTCCCATATGTGACACATGTGATGTACCTTTAACCGTGCATCATATGCTAGCAGAATGTGCCAAATATGATGCCTTGCGCACGCAATTTGATCTCTCCCAATCATATGAAGAACTTCTATCATATGATAACGGCGACAAACTTTCTAAATTTCTCATCCATAGTAATCTATTTAACAAAATTTAATTCACATCTTACACATTTCTTTCTTTTCTTTCTTTTCATTTACATACATAACTTTTATTTTGCTATTACTTTCTTCATCATCAATTTATTTTGTTATTTATACACTTAGAAAACTATCTAATCATCAAACATACCTGCATTAACTCTTCTCATTTCCTTTCATTCACAGGCGGCGCAATATGACCTAACCGGTTGAAGCGCCCTAGTTTCTCACGTCGTCGTCTATTGACATGATGGGAAAATTGTGTCAAGCTCGCGATGTTTGTAACTACGAGCTTGTTTATGAAAATAATCGATCATCATGCGATAGGTCGATCTATCAACAGTCGAATTTAATCACACGATTCAATAATCGATCTCTCGACAGTCGAAATTACATCCGACGATTAGATAATCGATAACTCGACAGTCGAAATGCATGAAGCAAACTAGTTACAAGACCAGGGAATCAGACCAAGACTAAGAACAAGACCAGGTAATGAGACCAAGAACGGCGAAGAACACTATTCGGTTAGGTCCTATATAAACAGTTTTCCACAATGAGATACTACTTCTAAATCAAAAGTCTGTTAATCGAAAAAGGCGATTCAAGAGAAAAAGCCCGTCACGCAAACATCAGCTAGTGAGTTTATTTTACTCCCCGTAACAGGAGGCGAGCTCTGGCAATCGTCGTTGGGGACACCTCCCCTATCCCTTGACGACGTTTGACGGCAACGAGCATGACAACACGAACGACGACAAAGGCGATGACGACCGCGATGAGAGAACCCCCACTTTTCTCCTTCTACCCGTGGCTGGTTCTGACCAGTTAGCCCCTCTCCCCCCGCATATCCCCTAGGCTAGGGTGGTGCAATATGACCTCACGGTTGACGCGCCATTAATCCAATGAACCATCAGAAAGTGTGCGCTCCTAAACGTAAGTAAACTGTTATTCTTCTCCACACACGTTCATTTATACTAACACACAACAAACATTAATATTTACTCCTTTATAATAAAGTAGCAAATTAAATACATAAATTTGTAATAAGAGTCGCCCCATTCAGTCCCATTTAACGGATTTGAAGTAGGGGACATTTATTTTACCATGCCAACCCTGGAGCCGACACCATCGACGAGCGAACAAAGACTAGTCTCATAAACTTGTGACCATTTACTAAAAGTGAACAAGAATGTGGCAATCATAAATCATCCATGTGCCAATAGATAGGCGTTACCTGAAATTATTTGGGAGAAAACATTAACTATTAATATCGGTCCACCATAAAATAAATTTGTAATAATTCAAATATTTTCTATTGAAATTTACCTAAGCATAAGCTTACCGTAGATACCATGCGAGTTAAGTTTTAAAAATACGATTTAGGGAATAATTAGAACTACCCATCACAACTGAGATTTCAGAGGGTTGTTTGTGGGTTAATAAGTTATTTGTTATTGCAATGATGCCAACTGTTGTGTTGTGTTGTGTGTTCTCCACCGTCTGGGCCCAGGGTAGAATTGGACCAGAGCATAGCTCTGCAAATCGTAAAAGGCGATTCAAGAGAAAAAGTCCACCTCGCGAACATTAGTAAGTAAGAGAGGAGATATATTACTGCCCGATAAAATAAGAGGCGAGCTCTGGCAATCGTCGTCGGTTACACATCTCCTTTCCCTTTGAAGTCCTCCCCAACTACGATGACAATGACACAACGTGGCTGGTTCTGAGTTCTGACCAGCGTGGCCCCCTCCTCCCCATATCCCCTAGACTAGAGTGGTGCATTATAACCTAACGGTTGACATGCCCTTAATCAAAATAAACCAAAAAATTAAATTATTTATTTATTTTAAATATGAATAAAACGTTTTTTATGTAAACTGATTTACACCATTTACTACTAGTCTCCAAAAAAAAGGCATAGCAACTCAAATTAAAAGCACAGGAAAAGAGAGCTGTGTATACTTATCAACACACTCATCCACCAACGCGATTGTAAATACCGTTCACGACACACGCCTAGTAAAAGAGTCAATAACGAAGTTTCCCCGTTGAAACTTCTTTGTCGACTCTGTTATTACCAAACACCGTAGAACAATAATAATGTTAGGCACGGAGGTTCTTTCATCTGAGCTCTTTGCTCCGACGCCAAGACCAGGGCCACATGGAGCCGGATTGTGGGGAAAATACACAGTAATGGGAGAAAAAACACTTTCAATAAACACCCAGAAATTTTAGAATTCGTTGTCCAATTCCAAATATGATAATAATTTAAAAAGTTGTTCACAATTATAATTAATAAAAATAAAACTATTGCGCACTATTTTCTTAGGCGGGGCACCACAAATGCGTTAGTCGCCGCAGCCGCGTAGGAAAATAATGATTTATATTAAGAGGGCTGTGGATAAGGCATTGTTGAGAACAGACGCCAGTTTTTGTCTGTCTTGATTGGATTTCACACCTACAAAGTCGTGTTTGATTTCTCTGGATTAAATTGCATTTCATTTTGTAATTCGGAAATTAGCTTAATCACACTTTGTGTTGATAACGAACGAAGAAGTTCTCTCGGGTTTGGGGGCTGTTTGTAGAGCGAGCTGTTCTTTCAGATAAGTAGGAATCTTGGATGTGGTCATCGGTTTATTGTCTGGGCTGGTTGGTTGGTTTTTCATCTGCCGACAATATTCAGCAATCCAGACTTGGATACTTTGAAAGTGTTTTACTTTTCTGTTGCAACTCATGGATGTCAACGCTCCAATACCTATATTAGTTCTATTCGTTGGACGTTTGATCTTTTCAAGCTCACTCTCCCTGCGATCGAATGCTGGTTCTGTCCATCACATGCATGTCCCACCAATCCCCGGGGAAGAATTTGGCCCAGAGCATGGCTCTGTTAATCATAAATGCCCGGGAAAGAGATCAAGTCCATCTCGCAAACAAACAACTAGCAATTAGGGGGGTATTACCTGTAACTAGAGGCGAGCTCTGGCAGTAGTCGTCGGGGACCCCACCCCAAACCCATGATGACCTCCCAAATACGATGACGACCGCAATGAGAAAACCCCCCTTTCATCCCCCTAACCTGTGGCTGGGTCTGACAGCTTGGACTTTTCCTTCCAACATCCCCTAGGCTAGGGGCATATTATGACCTAACGGCTAAAGCAGTCACTACAGTTCTTGCAAGTTGTTTGAGTGTAATTCAGGAAGCCTTCTCGGCAAGATGCAGGCGAACTCTTAGCCCAGGGCATGGCTCTGCTAATCTTAATTGACGAGGAAAGAGATGGAGTCCAGCTCTTGCTAGCGACGTCAGAGATATCCTCTTGACCCCACCCGGCCCGTGACTGGTTCTGTCCAGCACGATGATGGTTCCTTCCACATCGCCTTGGTTGGAGTGGCACATTATGACCTCACGGTTGACGCGCCCTTGAATCCAAATAAGCTGAGCGGGCAGCTTGCGACCAGCAACATCAAGGCAAGAGGTTCCTTATAAGAGCAATATATATTTCGTTGTAGGCAGCCGTGACTTGAATGCACGAGTTTCATGGCTTGAAGAGAACTCGCGTATCAGGAGCCATTATAACGACTAATTGAGAAACTAGGGCGCTTCAACCGGTTAGATGATATTGCGCCGCCTGTGATATTGTAAGGTAATGGAATTAGTTCATGGCGTGTTTGATGGTTATATTGTTTTCTAAGTTTATAAAAGAAAAGAAAATGATCAGATGATCGTTATACAAAAAGAAACATTATTTATTTAAATACATAAAAAAATGTTTTTGATGTGAATTAAATTTTGTAAAATAAATTTATTTTGAATGAGAATACAAGAAATTATACGTTCTTTATCGTTTTTCGATTTTCTGTAGGTTTTTCAAATTAAGATATGGGCTTTAAGATTTATTGTGTATAGTAATATAACAGATGTGGTGAGTGTTAGTGAGTCTTCTTGGTGGCGTGACTGTCAGGGAAGCAAAGTCTCACGTCAAGCCTGTTCTAACCCTGGACACGATTCCAACCGCGGGCGACTCCAGGATAAACAATTATTAGCATTTTTTATGTGTTGTATTTGATTTTATTTTTTTATGTTGTTATATTCTCTAGTAATCAGTTGAGATATAATTTTTAGTAATAAGCTTAAATATAATATTTTTTTGAGTTTAGTTTATTCATAAATAACAAACATTTGCCCCAATTATATGTGATTAAAAGACAGCACAAAATGTATAATATAAACTTTACAAATTGACACAGCACACCAATGTTCAATCTCATAGTGTTGTCGTTCCTACTAGAAATTATAGGCATTGAATTGTGTCACAAGGAAGTTTTCAATAAGTATTTTGTCAGAAATTACAGTACAGGTGTTAAACAGCGAAACAGCTGGTGATTAATTTTTATTACCTAACGACTTTATAAATGCATTATTGATAA
The DNA here is from genome assembly GCA_024449915.1 of Sweltsa coloradensis. NCBI lineage: Eukaryota > Metazoa > Arthropoda > Insecta > Plecoptera > Chloroperlidae > Sweltsa > Sweltsa coloradensis. Next base: position 269,196 of record JAMZAV010004844.1, read on the forward strand.
TCGAGACGATGAGTGGTGATAGATGAGGGTGCAGGACAATTACTAAAACCCAGGCCTTGTGCGGGACACGAACCCGCGTCTTCGTAGTGTCACCACTTCGAAGTGATACCAAGGGCATTACCCCGCGTGAGAAACTAGGGCGCTTCAACAGAGTGGGTCATATTGCGCTGCATGTGACTTTGTAAGTGAATACATTGAACGAGTTTGTTGTTTGTTGATGATAAGATAATATTGTTTTCTAAGATTCTAGCAGAAAGTGATTGAATCATAGGATTATTTTCATAAACAGCGCATCAACAATTTAGTCATAACGCGTCACTTTGAAAAAGAACAATGATACTGACGACGATGTGAGATATTGCGCCGCCTGTGTTCATGTAAGTTTTTGAGTTTTCGTTGTGTTTGATGATTATTTAGTTTTCTAAGCTAATATAAGAATGGTTAAAATGTAAAATATTTTTTATTGTTTTTAAATTAAAAGTGATTGTTGAACACACTAACAACAGGTTTTAACCCACAAGTGTAAGGTAGCTGAAACAAACAATAAAGAATACAATTGAAAACCATACAAATACATAATACAAAACATTAGAAACATGATCAAGTATAAAATTAAAATCTTATAATAAAGACATCAAGAAAAACATGAATAACAAAACTATAACTATATAAAACGGCTGAAACCCCAAGATAAGATGAACGGGGAAATCAACTGAGGTTATCTGGTGAAAAGGTGACAAAAGTGATAAATGAGTGATGTTTCTAAACTGGCATAAACAACTGCATTAATATTGAAGTTTCAAGTGGTTTATGTAAATTTCTGTATAAATGGCTAATAAATTATTGTAGGAGTCTTGCATTCTGTTGATTGGGGAAATACAATACACAATTTTTTGTATGTTCTTTTTTTTCTCGAGGTAACTTTGCTACGTTTGCCAGTCCATCCTCTCATTCGTTATGCACGGACGATCAATCACAAATCTGCGCTTAACCTTACAGCAGTTGTTGTAAATGTTTGAAGATAAGGAGTACGGTACAACCTCGACCTTGGCACACGTATTAAAATATCCATTTAATGTTACGAGTTACGACCCATCGTTTGCTAGAGTCGTAACACACGATGCATGCACGATAGAGCGTGGCCAGTGCTAATGTGGGGGTTTATACAACAGCAATAACAGCTGGGCAATATCTGATCAACAGCATTTTCTTTTCTAATTTATACACTTAGAAAACAATATAATCATCAAACACACCATCAACTCATTTCATCAACTTTCAATTTCACAGGCGGCGCAATATGACCTTACTGAGTGAAGCGCCCTAGTTTCTCACGTCGTCGTTTAGGTCAAGTTTTTGCTAGTCTGGGCCCGGGGTAGGGTTGGCCCCGAGCATGGCTCTGCTAGTCGTACAAGGCGATTCAAGAGAATAAGTCCACCTAGCAAACATCAGCTAGTAAAAGGGGAGTATATTACTCCCCGAAACTTGAGGCGAGCTCTGGCGGTCGTCGTTGGGGACACTTTCCCTTCCCTTGATGACCTCCCCGACGACGATGACAATGACACAACGAACGCTGAGAAAGACGATGACGACCGTGACGTGAGATACCCCCCTTCCTCCCCGTCACCCCTTATGTTCCTCCCCATTGGAAAATATATCGTTATAAACTAACTAATAAACTACATTATCACAGGAGGCGCAATATGATCTAACGTTTGACGCGCCCTTAAACCTAATAAACATCAAACATCCTCCCCCTACCCGTGGCTGGTTCTGTACAGCATGGGCCCCTCCCCCCCCCCCCCTAGGCTAAAATACTTTTTTATGTTCTGCTCTCTAATCTCTACCATTATAAAACTAAGTTAACAATATAAAAATCCAAAACGTTACAAACTCAGTTTAATAACTTACAAAGGCGGCGTAATATTATAACCATCCCGGTTGAAGCGCCCCGGTTTCTTACGTCGTCGTCTGCATGATTTTTTTTCTTCTTGCACTACCCGTGGCCTACTGATCAGTGCACATACATACATTCACAATCACACATACGTACATATTTTGTATAATGTACAAAATAATATTATTACTCTCAATTATTTATTGTGTATTATTAATTAAAAATTTTATACATTTAACAAGCTTATTAAGTTAATCAACGAAATTAGGAAGATTGCTTTATTTCAGTAGGAGGTGTTACTCTCGTTCTCATTGTCGCACGATACATTTCGTGCGTTGCTTTCACGTCGCCGATGGTTTTAACGTTAAATCGAGACAGACACGACTCGTCGCCATTTAACACGGATATACTAATAATATACCTCCTCGCATATTGAAGTAGGCCTAAGGAATTGAAATAGTCAGAAGGGATTGGATTTACGTGTTAAATCGCTATTATTTATTTATGTGTACCAGATTCAGTTCTCTCCCAATCATATGAAGAACTTCTATCATATGATAACGGCGCCAAACTTTCAAAATTTCTCATCCATAGTAATCCATTTTACAAAATTTAACTAACATCATACACATTTCTTTCTTTTCTTTTTTTTCATACACATACATAACTATTATTTTGCTATTACTTTCATCATCATCAATCTTTTTTGTTATTTATACACTAAGAAAACAATCTCATTTACTTTCATTCACAGGCGGCGCAATATGACCTCACCGCCTAAGTTTCTCACATCGCTGTTTTAAATACTGATTAACAATGGTACAAAAACTGACAAACAAAACAAAATCCTTTCATCCGACCAATCGGAAGTCGTCCAATAGATTATTGCAATAACCAACAAGGGCTTGGGATTCCTTTTTGCAATAACGATTCCAGGGGCTGCGGGAACTGCGCCTAAACAACACACTTGAGTATGACACTCGCATAATCAATCAGTTTCTTCTTATGCACCATCTTCTAAGTTTTGTATCTTGGGAGGAAGATCCAATGGTCAGAGAACATGGAATGGAATTTGTTACATAAAATGACCAACAAGATCTGAGTGTGTGTGGCTCGTTGGTCTTGTTGTTAGCGTATCTGCTTCCAATGCAGAAGGTCCATGGTTCGATTCCCGCCAAAATCAAAAAATTTTATCTTCTGATTTGGACTTCAGTCCATCAGTTCTTGTCTTAGGAGTTTGTAAACGGTGACTTTGGAGCCGTCCTAGCAACGAAGCACATAATAAATTTCTTTAGTTGTTTGAATGGGCCTTTTTGATTCTGGCGTAGACCCGGGGTTTTGCATGTCCATACTTTTGATTCTATTTTTCTTTTAAAAAAAAATATCGATTTTTGGTTTGGTTATCGCTCACCGTCGATTGTGTCGGGGCCAAACGGGGTTTTGGTTTTGGTCGCTTTCATTACTGTCCCCCACTGAAAATCAGTATTAACTGAGGGGGAGACTCAAAATTTAAAAATTTATTATTTTTTTTTAAACCAATGTCGAGGAAATGCAGATAAATTGAAATTGAAAAACGATTTAAATGCCCAAAAAAAGTAAAAAACCAAAGGGGAGGATCAATACACGGCGGCGACACTGAGGAACGGTTGATTCAGGCATGCACCTTTTAAACAAGACGAGACGACGGGCCCACCACCCAATGATGAACAACAAGAAGAAGAGACCCAGGATGGAGAAAGGGACCACGAGGACTTTTAAATTGTAGGGTCCAGGTGCTGCCCCTTTCTGGCCCATTTTATCTTTGCCCATTTTTACAGTTATTTGACTTTGAATTGTCTCACCTTTGGTTTCCCCGTCTGGGCCCGGGGGGGATTGGCCCAGAGCAGGCCCCCGTAATCGTAAAGGCGATTAAAAAGAAAAATTTTCACCTTGCAAACATCAGCAGAAAAGAGCGGAATATTTTTACCCCCTGAAATAGAGGCGAGCTTTGGAAAATCGTCTTCGGGGCCCTTTCCCCCCTTCCCTTTTGGGGCCCCCCCGGTTTTACGGGGGGACAAGACACAACGAACGATGAAAAAGACGAGGGAGGGAACCGCGACGTGAAAAAACCCAACTTCCCCCCTTACCGTGGGCTGGTTTGACCAGCTTTTGGGCCCCCCCCCCCCCCCCCCCTAGGCTAGAGGGGTTTGCTTTATGCCCCTAAGGGTTTTGACGGGGCCTTAATCCAAATAAACCAAAAAATCTCCCATTTTTTTGGTTTTTGGGTTTGGGGTTTCGGGGTTTCTTCTTAATCCGGGCCTTTGTAATTTTCATTCATTTTCCCAATATGTTGCCCAAACATTTTGGGCGTCTTCATTTCATTTTCCCCTTAAAATTAACCCTTTACCGGATGGGTTTTACAAGGCCACCGTGTTTTTTACTTTGGCCGGGGACAAGTGCTCTTTTTAGTGTCAAAAAATATTCTTGGTGGAAAATCTCTTCGAGGGGCCTCGCGACAAAAAAACTTTTGTCTTTCTGCGAACTTTAAACGATATCATCAATAATTTTTTTGTATATACACTTGAATCATTTAACAAAAACACACCATCTTCAACTTTCAGTATCAAAGGCGGCCCCCAATATGAATGACCAAACCGGTTTAGGGGCCCCCTTAATTTCTCTCGTCTTTTTTTGTAGGCCTACTCTATTTTCCGATCCCCTTTGGGGGGCCCCGGGGGAAAAAAAGGGCCTAGAGCATGGCTCTGCAATCGTAAAGGGGGATTAAAGGGGGAAAAAGGTTCACTCCCAAAACATCAGTAGTAAAAAAAGGGGTTAGTATTTTATTCGAAAATAGAGGCGAGTTTTTGGCAAGGTGGGCAGGGGGACTTTGCCCCTTTCCCCCTTTAAAGCCCCCTGGGACGCGATGACAAAAAATGACACAAAACGATGACAAAGAGAATACGAACGGGGAAATAAAAAACCCCTTTTTTTTTCCCTTTAACCATAAAAAGGGGCCATATGTTTTAAACACAAAAAAGTTTTATCATGGCATTGATAGGAGAAAAAGGGAGAAAAATTTCCATTATTTTTTTTAATTTTTGGGAAAAAAAAATTTTTGTACTACAAGTTGTTTGGGGGATGAGATTGTTTTTATGGTCTGCGATGGTCCATTCGTTTTTTAAAAAAACCACTTAATAGTAAGTAGGTTATTTTTGAGATGTTTTTTAAAAAAAAATTTTTAATTTCAATGTTTTTTTTTTATAAATGTTTGTTTTCTGTGTCGAAAGGAAAAAACTCTGGCTGCAGAGCCCAAAAAAGGTTTCTTTATTATATTTTTAAGTAAAGATCCCAGAGAAGATCCTCCCCTCCCCGGGGTCGGGTTTCAGACCAGCATAACTCCCCTACCCATACCCGCGGGCAAGGGTGAAGCATTAGGGCCCTAAGGGGGTTCCCGCCCTTTTTTCCAAAATACTTAAACTTGCAACCGATTCCCTCGAAAGTTTTAGGCCTAGTCCAAGTCCCGTTCGTAGATTTGAAATAAGAAGTTTAACTTAAATTTAGGGTACATTTTTTTTCGAAAAACTAGACCAGACCCAAACCCAGAAAAAACGATCGGATTAGAAGATTCCCCTTTCCCCTCCCTTTCACCAGGCTAAAAAATGCCCAGCAGGCCCCTCCTTTCCATATCTCCAAAGGCTGGGAAGTACGCATTAAAACCTTTTACGAAAAACGGGGCCCCGGGGATAGCCCTTGGCCCCAGGCATGCCTCTAATCGAAAAGGCGTTTCAAGAAAAAAAAGCCCCACTCGCAAACATCAGTGGGAAGAAGGGAGTATATTACTCAAAAAAATAGAGGCGAGCTCGGGAAAATTTGGAAACCGTCGTGGGCCCCCTTTCCCTTTTTCTTTTGACGACCCCCCCCGACGACGATGAAAAATGACAAAACCCAAACGAGACAAAACAAAGACACCGGGGACGTGTGAAAAACCCCTCTTCCCCCCTTTACCCGGGTTTTGACCAGCATAGGCTCTTAAAACCCATACCCCTAGGCTAGAGTGGAGATTAGCCCAAGGGTTTGGGAGTGTCTTTAACCCAAAAAAACCAAAAAAATAAAACGATTTTACCCCGCCCCCGACCCAAAAAAAAGGGTAATATAAAAAATTTTATCCCCCAAATATCAGATGTGGCACAATATGCCCTAGGCTGCTCAGTTTATCCCATGGGCTTAAAATCAAAAAAATAATCACACCCCCCGTCTGGGCCCGGGGGTTAAAATTTGGGCCCCGGTGGCTCTGCAATCTTTAAAAGGCGATTTAAAAAAAAAAGTCCACCTTCCCAAACATCAGCTAGTATGGAGGGTAGTATTTTACTCCCCGAATATAGAGGCGAGCTCAAAGCAATCGCCCTTCGGGGCCCTTGCCCCCTTCCCTTTGACGCCCCCCGCGACGATGACGAGAAGGGCATCACAAACGATGACAAAGGGACAATAAAGCCCGGGGACTGAGAACCCCCTTTTCCCCCCCCAAACCCCGGGGGTTCTGCCCAGCAGACCCCTTTATTCCTAGGCAGAGGGGCCTTTTATGAATAGGGGTTTTGACTTTTGCCCTTATATTTTTTTTTATTTTAAAAATATATTTCCTTTTGTATTGAGCATTATCATCTCTATCATTTTTTTTTTAACAGAAAACAATAAAAAATTAAACACACAAAAAAATTTTTTTAATACCTAAAATGGGTTTGGCCCCAATTTGACTCCCCCAGTTTAACCCCCTATTTAAATTTTGGGGCTTTAAATGTGATGCTTTTTGTGATTTATGTATAATCGACTTGTGGAGTTTTTGTATGCTTGGTTATATGCATTAAAATTTTAAAAAATTTTTGGAAAATCCCAAAGGGTTTCATCATATTAACAACGAGAATAAATAAATAATAATAAATTTTTTTTGGGAGCCCCCCACCCCGTTATGTAACAGTTTTTCAGGGGGGGACTTTAAATAAAAAGCGCCCGACCCAACCCCTGCGGGCCCCGACCCCAATCACAAAAGTGAGCGAAAAACCAAACCCAAAGACCCCAAATTTTTTTTTAAAGAACATACGGGCAATCGTGGAGGGGACATTGCAAACACCGCGAATCAACGCCAGAATCAAAAAGGGCCCGTTTTAAGAACAACTCTGAAATTTTAAATTATGTCCCTTTTTCGTTGCTAGGACGGCCCCAAAGTCCCCGTTTACAAAACTCCTAAGAGAAAAAACTGATGGATTTAAGTCCAAATCAAAATTTAAAAAGAAACTTTAAATTTAGGGGGAACAAACCCCTTTACATTCTGCATTGGAAGCAGATACGCAAACCACAAGACCAAGGGAAGCCACATACTCCTTTAAGTCTTGGAAGACCAGAGCAAAAAACAAATAAAAAAAAAATTTTGAATTGAGGGGCCTCCCGACTAAGATAATAACTGATTTCCGTGGGGAAAACGGTAAAAACCAAAGCGACCAAGCCAACCATGTAGGGGTTTAAAACGAAAAAGGGGTTTGCAGAAAAAAAATCCACCTCGCAAACATCAGCAAAGAAAAAAGGGGGGGTAGTATTTTTTCCCCCAGATCTAGAGGAAAGCTTTTTTTTTTTTTTTGGGTTTTTTTTTCGTCTGGGACCCCCTTTCCTTTCCATTAACGCCCTTTCCCGACGCCCGAAACAATAAAAACAACGAAACGATGGAAAAGGGACGATAGGCAACTGCGACGTGAAAAACCTTTTTCCCCCCCCTACCCGTGGGTGGTTTTATCATGTCCCCTCATCAAAACCCCCTAGGCTCGAGTGACGTTTATGCCCGACTGTGACGCCCCCTTATTTCAAATAAACTTTGAAAAATACAAAAAAATTTTAGAAAAATCATTAAAAAATCAAACATTACAAATCATTTTTACTTTCTATACCCACTTGCGGGGGAAATTTGGGACCGCCCGGGTTTCTGCGCCCTTGTTTTTTCACTTTCGTTATTTTGAAGCGATGTTTTTTGTCGGGGCGATGGGGTTTAAAAAATTTCGTCCAGAGCAGGGCTATGTAATCGAAAAAGTCGAGAGGGGGAAAATTCTATCTCGAAAAAAAAATTTAAAAAAACCCAACAACATTTTTTGTCATGGGGTTTGACGCGCACTTAATACAAATAAAAAAAAAAAAACGGGCGGAATTTCCCCCAGAACCTGGGGTTCTAAATAAGGGGCCCGTGAGAGAAAAAAGGTTACCCTCGAAAACCCATGAGTTTTTAATTCTCCCTAAAAAAAAAAAACAGGCAAGTTTGGCGTCTTTCGCCGGGCAAACTTTTCTTTCCTTCACTTTTTTTCCCGAGGGCCCCAATAAAAAACGACACGGGCAAAAACCGATAAACAATGACGATGAAAAAAACCCCCCTTTTCCAAAAATAAATTTTTAAAAACATTTTCTCATTATGCCCCCAACGGTTGACCCCGTCCTTAATCCTAAAAAAAAATTTAAAACCATCAGGTCCCGTTAGGGCGCCGCAGCTAAGCCCCCGGTGCGTAAAAACCCCAAAGCCCCCTTATACATCAAGCGAGTGGGGGGGGATTTCGGGGGTTTTACCCACCCGTTTTAAAAAACGTGATGTGCAACTTAAAAAACTATCAAAATCGAGGGGGATTTGGGTTACTTGACAACACAGGGCCAAATTTGGTTGAATTTTTTTTTTTTTTTTTTTGGATTAATGAGCTTTAAAACCGTTAGGTTTTAAGCACCCCCTCTACCTAAGGGGGGTGGAGGGGGAGGAGCCAGGCGGGTAGAACCGGGCCAAAGGGTTGGGGGGGAAAGGGGGGTTTCTCACGTCGCGGTGGGTAATGTTTTTGTCACCGTTCGTTTTTGTCTTTGGAAATCGTCCCCAGGGGGGGTTGTCAAGGGAAGGGGGCAAGGCCCCGACGACGTTTTGCCAGAGTTTCCCCTCTATTTTGGGGGGGAAAGATATCCGCTTTTTTAGCTGATGTTTGCGAGGGGGGACTTTTTTTTCTTGAATCCCCTTTGGTACGATTAGCAGAGTTTTTCTCGGGCCTATTCTCCCCCGGGGCCCCAGAGGGGGAAAATTTGGGGTTGGATACGGGGCATTCCTTTTTGGTAAAAAAATGGCTTAAAAAACAGGGCCACAGTGACTTTAAGGGATGTTAGCTACACTGCTGATTTTTTTTGATTGATATTGTTTAAAAGGTCTCATATGCTTTTTGGGGCTAATCGAGACGATGAGTGGTGATAGAGGGATGAAGTATGCCCAGAAGGGGAGGAGGGGAAACCCGGAAACCGGCACGAAAGCCTCCCCTTTTCAAAAAGTACCAAGAGGACCAAGGCTTAACGTCCATCTGACAGGACGGTGAACTTTGCATTTCATATGGGTTTCCTCCATTTTAAACCCGGAATCCCGAGCAGCCCGTCGGGAGTACGAAGCCGTTTAACTAGTTTTCGAAACCTCCATCCTTAAAAAGGCGGTATACGTGAGTTTCGGGCAGAGCGGTCCCCCACTTCCCCATGCCCACGCCCGATTATGTTTAAACTTCGGTGTTCGAGGGGGGGAACGGGTTTAAAAAACGAGTCTGTCTGGGGAATTTCTGTAAAAATTTCTTTCATTTTTAATCAGCCCCGTTTGACCTTTTGGGTGGGGCAAACAACGTTCATATTTTACAGGACATTAAAGTAATAGTGAAAAGGGTTCTTTTGAAAAAAAAATTAAAAAAAAATTACGGAAAGCTCCCAAAAAAAAGGTTTTCAAATAATCCTTTTAAAAAGGGATATAATAAAAAAAGAAAACTTTGTCCCTTGACAAAAATAAACCTACATTGTTTAAAAAAAAAAACAAGTCTTTTCCCACTAGATTTTTTTAAATTTATATTGGTTTTGGTTTAATCCCCATATCCTTAAACGCCCTTTGATAAAATTATTGTTTTTAACCCAAAAAAATTTTGGGTAATGAAACTTAAAAAAGAAATGATTTTTACATATAAAAAAAATTTTGTAAAGAAAAACACCCCCAAACCCTTACAAAAATAAAAAGAAAAGGAGATCTAAAAAGAAATGAAATTTTATGTCCCCCTCCTACATTTTCCAATTTTAAATAAAAAAATTTCACTTTCCCCTGTGACGATCCTGCAAGTTGGCAAAAAAAAATTTTGTACAAACTTTTCCCTTATGAAGAATAGTTGAAAAATAAAAATTTTGCCACACTTTGAAAGGTTTCAGTAAAAAGGGGCAATGTGAATTTATGAAATTAAAGATAGCAAAAAAGTAGGGGGGTTCATAAGCTTGGCACTTCTTTTAGATCTCAGTTTTTGTTTATGAAAGGGTTTGGGTTTTTTTTTTAACAAGTTTTTTGTTATAGTGGAATTTTATATTTTTTACCCTACAATACAGGCGTTCAATAGCAGTTTCCCCCATTTCCCCCTTTGCAGAGTTTTCCCGCCCCCGGGGAACCCTTTTTAAAACATAACGTTGTCGTTGTGGAAAATCCCTTTTTGTTTTTCAGTGGGTTTAACACAAAATCTTAGTTATCAATGAAATATCAAAACACTGCTAAAAAAAACCAAACCCGGTTTAAAGCCCCCCTATTTTTCTCACGTCGTCTTGATTCAATACGATGGGCCAAATCCTCTTCCAAAAAAAAAATTTGTCTTCATGCGTCAACTGTTTTGGGACATTTTAAAAAAAATTTCCCTCCCCCGCTGGGCCCCGGGGTAGAATTCCCCTAGAGCATAGCTCATCAAAAGGGGGCGATTTACAAAGTCCATCTCCAACAAAGCTAGTAAGGGGGGGTTTAAATTTAGCCCCGGAAAAATAGAGGCGAGCTCGGGGAAATGCCGTCGACAACCCCCCCCGGGCGACGACGACCAAAAAAACACAAAAAAGAAAAGGGCCCCGATGACGATGCGGACGTGAAAAAAACCCCCCCTTTCCCCCCCTTCCCCGGGGCTGATTCCCACCAGCATGGCCCCTACTCCCCCTATCCCTAGTCTAGAGTGGAGCTTTTATGCCCAAAGGGGTTTGACGGGGAACCCTTGGACAAAAAAAAACGTGAAAAAAGTCACAAATTTCCCCCCCTCCTTTGGCGTTGGGGAGAAACTTTTTGGGGTTCAAATTTTTAAAGCCCCCTTAAAAACTATAAACCTTTGCTTTTCAAGTCATAAATTTTAGACAATACTAAAATTTTCTTTTTGGAAAAAATTTAAAATCAAAAGGGGTTTATGTAATGGATTTTTGGCGGATCCCCTGGACAGGGTGGGACATAGAGGGAGTGAACCGCTGATCGGGTGCTAAGGAAGTTCCAAGCGTCGGACTTTTGTTCAATCTATTTTCCCGGCCCCAGAGGGAAAGAAGGATAAAGCATGGGACGTTGGATTTGCAAAAGGCATTTTGGGTTTGGGGGCCCCCCAAATTACAAATTAAATAGTGTGTTGCAGACAATGACTGATGAATTCGTCCTCCTGCGTCTCGACCTCACGTAGAGAAGGGGTGGAATTGTCAGAATTGGGAAAAGGGCCAACACCCTTCTAACTAAACCAGAGAAAAGGTTGCCCCAATGTGACCCTTTGTGATGTATTTTTAAAACCGAAACATCATATGCCAAAAGAGTGTCCCAAAATCCCTTGGCACGTAATTTGAACTTTTTCTCTAACATCTAAGCATATGTTTAGGGTTTAAAAAAATTTTTTTCAAATTTTCTCACCCAAAGTAATTTTTTTAACAAAATTTAAATTTCACATATACAAAAATTTCTTTAAAAAATTTTTAATTTTCATTCAATACAAAACTTTATTTTGTTTTATTCATCATCACATTTTATTTGTAATTTAAAACATTGAAAAACTTTTATAATTTCTACACACAAATTTCTCCTCTCAAACTTCCTTTATCACAGAGGGGGCAATATAACCTAACCCGGTTTAAGCGCCCCGGTTTTTTCAAGTCGTTTTGGGAAAAGATAGCATTCCCTTTTACGAAACCAATGTGAAAGTTACGACGGCTGAGGGAAAAAGGCAAAAACCCCGGCCCCAACCCCAAAATCACTGTGCCAAAAGATTTGTATAAAAAACTCCTACCCTCCCCTTCCCTCAAAATTTTTGGGTTTCAAAAAAATCTTCAATATGGGCGCTTCAATCCCATTTTTGCCCCGGGGTAGAAAATGTTCCAGTGGGATAGCTCGGGTATCGTTTAAGGGGGGGGGAGGAAAAAGATAAAGTCAATCTGCCAAATATCAAATGGTTTTTAAAGGGGGTATTTAACTACCCGAAACTAAGGCGAGCTTGAAAATGTCTTTTTTGGGCCCCCTCCTTCCCCAAAGAAATCCCCGACGACGAAAGAAAAATGACCCAAAGAAAGATGACATTGACCCCCCGGGGACACCCCGAAATTTAGAAAAACCCCCTTTCCCCTCATATCCCCCAAGGGTAGAGTGGTTTCATTATGTGTAAAGGTTGACGGGTCCTTAAGAAAATGCTAGCTTAAACAAAGCGTCCCAAATGAAAAAATTTTTAAAAATTTTGGGCCCTTCGCTGTCCCCAGGGCTATTTTTTCCAATATTATTTTTTTATTGGGCCCAAAGGGGGTTTTTGGTTTAAAAAAGTGTGTAAACCCCTTTTCTTTTTGGGGGTAAAAACCATCGCCATCTAAAAGGACCCTTGGGCTCCTTGGGAAAAATATTTAAAAATCTTGGGCAAATAAACACTACTTCATCCCCAAAGTATTTTGATTACTTCCCAGGTTGCCCGGCAAATTTGAAAAATTTTGCGCGTCTTTCGTTGCAAAGGCAAAGTTTCTTTTGTTAAATGTAAAATTTTATTTAAAAATACTTATCGAAACGAAAAAAAAAAAATTTAAAATTTTTCGTGACCGGGCGGACATTCTAAATGATTTGGCCCCCTCAGATTTTTTCGCCGGGTTTTAAAAAAAAACTTTTTGATTAAATTTTTAAGGGAAAATTTTTTAACGATTTTTACCCCAAAACAAGGGGATTCAATCGAGAACGATGCTGCGGAGGTCAAAATTTCAAAACCCATCCGGGGCCTCCGTTTGACCGCTATCATGAGCCAAAAATGCCTTCCCCCCCCCGACTTTTCCCTTTCCAGGTAACGGTTTTTGTTTGTTAAATGTAATTTTCCCTCACCCCTACTTATCGGAAACAAAAAAAAAAATTTTCTATTTTGACCCGGAAAGGACATTCAAAGGGTTGGCCACCCCAGATTTTGTCGCCGTGGGAAATTTGAAAAAAAAACTTTTTGATTAACCCTTTAAGTAACTTTTTTTCTTTTTTAAAAGATTTTGGCCCCAAAAAAATAAAGGCATTCAATCGGAAAGAAGCTTGCGGATGGCAAAATTTCAAAATTGATCCGAGGCCCCCGGTTTGAACTTATGGGGAGACATCCCAAAAACAAAAAAAAAATCAGTGACTAATTTTCCGGCAGAGTAAAATGGAAACGCTGGCTTCGCCCCGCCTTTAAAAAAAAAAAATGGTTTATGAAGTGGGGTGAGCAAGCCAGCATTTGAGAGGAAACGAAGTTTCCATTTCAAATAAAATTTGGGGAAAAAAATGTGGGAATTAAAAAAAAAAATTTTTGGGATTTTTTTTGGTGAATGTTAAAAAACGATTTCCGGTTTAACCCATAATCCAATTGCGATTTTAAAATTTTTTTAAAGGGGCTTCGAAAACTTGAATTAGAAAAGCCCCCGTTTTGAGGGGCAAAACGGAAATTTATTTCTCATGAAAAAACGCAATTTAACGATATTTACGATTTTTTAAAAAATTTTTTCGACTTTTGAACACCTAACCCTGCTTTTTTCGAATTTATGATTTTTTTACAGAACCTTAAAATTTTTGAATTTTAAAATATTCTTTTAAAATTGGGAGCGCCCAAACAAAAAATATTTTCAGAAAATGAATTTTACGGTTTTCTTTTTTAAAAAAATTTCCCTTTTCTTATAACACCAAAATGCTTTATCTTTTTATAATGATTTTCACAGAATCTGAATTTTTTAAATTTATATATATTCGTGTTAAAAATTTTAAACGGGAAAAGAATATTTTTTTCTTATTTAAAAACGCAATTTTCAATTTTTTTTTTTTTTTTTAAATATATCAAATTAAAAAAACCCAAAGTTTAATTTTTTTATTTTAAAGAAATTAAATTTTAAAAAAAAAATTTTTCCCACTTAGTTTTTGGGTTTTTTTACAGAACAAAAAAGAAAAAAACGCAAAAACATGAAGCTCAAACAAACCCAAATTTCGCTCGTTTCCCAAAAAACGCGCCTGAAAAAGGGGGTTTTTCAAAGCTTCCTAGTAAAAAAAATTTAAAAAACAAATTTAAAATTTTCGTTAAAAAATTGCCTTGTGGTTTAAAAACCCCCTGTCTGGGAAAAAAAAAATTTTTGGTTTTTTTGGAAAGGACGCGTCAAACCCCTTTTGGTCATAATGGCCCCCTAGCCTAGGGACAAGGGGAAAAGAGGTCATGCTGGTCAGAAAATAAACCCCTGGGGAGGGGGGGAATTTGGGGGGTTCTTAAGTCGTCCCCGACGACGAACGCCAGAGCCGCCTCTAGTTTTTAGGGGTATTTTTACTCTTTTCTTACTTTGGGGTTTTTTGAGATGAAAAGCAATTCTCTTTCCTTTGCCTTTACCCCCCCCATTTAAAAGAAAACCCGCTCTGGTTTCCCAAATTTTACCCCGGGCCCCGGGCCCGGGCACTATCCCCAGGCGGCGCAATTGACCTAACCGGTTTTGACCTTATGTTTTCATTATGGATGCAATAATAAGTAGTATATTTCCGGTTTTCGGTTTCAAGATGGGCATGGGTTTTTAAGATGTTTTTCGACCTTTGGGTAGGAGGGGCTGAGTCTTATGTTTTTTTTTGGTCCCAAAAATTGGGTTTATACTTATTAAGTTTAAAAATGGTTCGTCTGGTTTTTGGCAGAGAAAGCCCGGGCTGTGGGTCGGCCCAGGGCTGGCTCGGTAGTTTGTTAAAAAAGCCCAGGATATGAAAAAAGTCAGTCACGCAAATATTTTGGTAAGTAGGGGGGTTTCTTTCTCCGAAAAAAGAGGCGAGCAATTTGGGTGCGTTGTCGGGAAAAAACCCCTCTCTTTTGTCCTGCCAGTGGCTGGTCTGACGAGGCCCTTTGGCCCCCCTTTCCCCCCTATTTCCTTTGGGTAGAGTAGAAAATAAACAACAAAAGTTTCCTTTAATTTTTAAAAATAAATACTTTTTTTTAAAATTTTCTCCATTGGGCCCCGGGGTTAAAAAGAGACTAAAGAGGGCCAAAAAAACTGTTAAAAAAAAAAGGAAAATTGATCTCTTCCCCCAAACATACGAAGAACTTCTACATATTTAACAAATTAATTTTTTAATTTAATCAAAAAAATTTGGGGTTTTATGTATTTAAACCCAAACAAAAATATTCATTTTGTTTTGCTATAACAATCATCACAATCATTTTTTTTTTTTTTATAAAATTGGAAAGCAATATTATTTTTCAAAAACCCCTATTAAAATTATTTTTTATCTTAGGGAAATTACAGCAACGCAATAGATCAAACCCATGAAGCGCCTAGTTTTCTACGTTTTGTCGTATTAAATTTATACGAAAATTGAGGGAATTTGCAAAGAGCATAAATTGCTAATCGTTTAAAAGGGCGATTCAAGAGAAAGAATCCACCTCGCCAAAAAATCAGTAGTAAAAGGGGGAGTATATTTTTCACCAAAAAGTAGGGCAAACGTTGTCGGGGGTCCCTCCCCCCTTCCCCCTTTCCAAAACCCCTTTGACGGGCTAGAAAAAAATTTTAAAGGAATGCGAAAATTTAAAAACGTGCCAAACGCGGGAAGTGAAAAAACCACCCTTTTCTCCCCCTTTACACATTTCTGGTTCCCCACCTGCATAAAACCCCTCATTTCCCCCCCCTCCCTAGGGTTTGGGGTCCCTTGCGTTAACCTAACGGTTGACGCTTTCCCTTTAAAAGAAATAAACCGAAAAAATAAAAAAAACTAATTCGGGGGGCCCCCCCACCCGTCTTTGGCCCCGGGGGACAAATTAGCCCCCGACATGGCCCGCGCAATCGTAAAAAGGGCCCCTAGAGAGAGAAAAAAGGGCCTTTTTTCAAAAATCAGTAGTAGGGGCCCATAGCACGTGCTCGTTATCAACGCGTCCCAAATTTACGTTTTCCCATTATATCAAAAGCTGGGGCAATATGACCAAAAACCCGGGTTTAAGCGCCCTAGTTTTTCCCAAAGGCCTTTTAGGATCCTGTATGGGCCCGGGGTAGAATTGTCCCCGGGGCATGGCCCCTGCTAAAACGTAAAAGGCGATTCAAGAGAAAAAAATCCCCCTCGCAAACATCGTAGAAAGAAAGGAAATCTTACTCCCCGAAACTTTGAGGCGGGGCTCTGGCAATCGTCGTCGGGGGGCCTGACCCTTTCCCCTGGCGACCCTTCCCCCCACGACCCCATTTACAAAGACACAACGGAAAGATGACAAAGACGAAGACGATCGCGCCGTGAGAAGCCCCCCTTCCCCCCCCTACCCAATTTCTGGTTTTTTACCACCAAGGGCCCGTCTTCCCCAATCCCCCTAGGCCCAAAAGTGGTTTGGGATTAGACCCAAAGGGTTTTCGCGCCCTTAATCAAAATTTAAACCAAACTTCCCCCCTATAGGTAAGGTGGGGCATATTTTACCTAATGGGTTGAAGCACCCCTTTCTTAAATGTACAATAAAAATACGATAGGGCACAGACGAAAAGGAACCCCGACGAGGGGAACCATTAAAAACCCCCCCCCTCCCCAAAACCCCCCCTTGGGACTCTTCCTTTTCCTTTTTCGTCAAAGACCCTTGGTTCCCCGACCCCCATCCCCACCCCAAACTCCCCCCCCGGGGGCCCCTTGCCCCCGGGCCCCCAAACCCCCCTTTACCACCCTTTCTTGGGCTATTTGACTAGCCCCAAGCCTGCCCCCCCCGCGTTCCCCCCGTCACCCCCTTTCTTTTTACCCCTTTTGGGCAAACTTCTAAATTTTCACTGGAGGAGCAATATGGCCCACGGTTTTACCCGCTCTTAAGCAAATAATAAACAACAAACAAAACGAAAAATAAAAAAATCTATAAAGGGGAATTTAAAGATAAATAAAAAAAATATTCAAATTACAATTTTTTATGTTATTTGGGCCACAAACCCCATAGGGCTACGACCCACTCGCTCCTTGTCCGTGACGTCACCGTCCTAAAAATTGTCACCCTTTGGGTTTCAGGAAAAACGGCGGCTCCCCCGGGTCCCGGAAAAAGAGGATGACGCCGAAGGGGCAGAGAACACCGGGAAAGGGGTCGTATGCGCGCGCAACGCAAAAGGGCCCCAAAACCCGCGGGTCGGGGGTCCGGGCGGCCGAACTAACCAAGAGGCGGGAAAACCCCGTACTACAACAAGCCGCGTACCCAAAATTTAAAGCGCGTTCCTAACCCTCACGGGCACCCCCCAGCCCCTCGTCAAAACCCAGAAGCAGTCTTTTAAAGAGGGTGATTCTAGAACCCGTTTGCAACCCGCTTCCATAATTAAATGGAAAGAACAACGAAAAACACGGCGACAAATTTTTTGAAATTCTTCAAAGTACTTTACTTAAAAAAATTTAAATTAAAAACATTCACATTTCATAAGGGAAATTTTTATCCATTATATAAAAAACCCTTTTTTTGTTTTTTTGCATTTTTTCCCCATAAAATTTTTTTTCTTACAAATACACTAAAAAACAATATAATCACCCAAATACACCTTAAAATCATCTCAGAAATTTTAGTATTTACAGGGGTTGCCCAAAATGATTTTAAAAAGGGTTTAAGCGCCCCCGGTTTTTCCAAAGTCAAATTTTGACAAATTGTTTAAAGGGTTTTTTGGGGATTTTGGGTTAAAAAAAAAATTTAAAATTATTTACTTACCGGCAAAATTTGTCTGTAAAACGCCATACTTTGTTTTCGTAATTGGTCAAGGGGTTTAGCCATTTAAAAAGCTAAACATAAAGAGGGGGTGATTTTAGAAAGCCCTTTTTTCAAATTGTTTATATTTTTGACCAGTTGGGAAATTTAAAAACCCTTTTAAAAACAGTATTTTAAATTTTTGAGATAGTTAATAAAAATTTCAAAGTCTGGGCCGGGGGTAGGTTTGGGCCCGAGGGTTTGGGTTGCTCATAAAAAAAGGGAGGGAAAAATGAGATAAAGTCCATCTCACAAACATCAGAAATTGGCCTTTGTGTATAGGGGGTCCCTACACGGGGGCGAGCCCTTTTGGGCATTAGTTTGTTTTTCCCCACGTCGTTTTTGGTCATTTTTTAATAGGAGTTGCTTTTTTCTCACCGGGATGGTTTAAATTTCCCGAGGCTTTGAGTGGCGTATGATGACTTAAACGGTTGACGCGCCTAAAACTAAATAAAAATAAAAGTCTCATGTCCTCGTTGCGGGCCCGGGGAAGAGTTTGGGCCCAGAGCATGGTCTTCCCGATCGTTAAAAAAACGAGGGAAAAAAAAAAAATTTGTGGTTTGTTTGGGAAATATATTATCACCACGAAAATAGAGGTGAGCTCTGGCAGTTTACGTCAGGGAAACCTACCTCCCCTTTCCCCGAGACCCCCGACGACGATGACCCCCCCACCCCAAGGACACCACGAACCCATGACAAAGACAATTTACCACCGCGACAGAGAAAACCCCCTTTCCCCCTGACCGTGGTGGTTTTTTACCCGCATGGGCCCTCCTCCCCCTTTTCCCCAGGTTAAAAGGGGGGGGCTTTTGGGCAAACGGTTGACGCGTCCCTTTAAACCAAATAAACCCAAAAAACAAAATAAATCAAGCAAAATAATAAGAAAACCCAAAATAAAAACAAACACACTGCAAAATTTAATTTATTACTTAAAAAGAAACCCCAGGCGACGCAATTGAAAAAAACGGTTTTACGCGCCCAGTTTCTTATCTTGTTTTTTTTGTTTTTTACTATTTCTTTAATTTTGGCCAAAAAATTGAGTTTATCTATACTATAAAAAATTTCCCCCCCTGGGCCCCCGGTAAGTATATTCAGCCCCCGGGGCCGGCCCTTTTTATAATCCCCTTAGGGCGAGGAAAGAGAAAGGCCCGTCCGTTCGTAGGGGATTTTTACACCCCAAAAAAATTTTAGGGGAGCTTGGCGGGCGTCGTTGGGAGCTTTCCCAATTTCCCTGGGCGGGCTCACCGGTTTCCCGTGGCTGGTTCTTTTAGGGATGGGCCCCCCCTTTCCCTTAAACCCCCAGGTAAGAGTGGCACATTTTGGAAACCCAACATTGGGCGCGCCTTATTTTAAATAAAATTAGAGCCCCCCCGGGTTTGGGGCCCCCTTAGAATCAGCCAGAGCAGGGCTTGGGCAAACGTACAAGGGGAGGAAAAACTGTTTTACGTACAGGGCCCATAAACGCCCAACACTAGTGGATATGTCAGGGAAAATTTTTTCATCCTCGAAAAAATGAAAGGGGGGCTCTGACAATCGTGCCAGGGAAATATCCTTCTTTCATGGAATACCTTCCCAAAGACGATGACGACCATGAAAACAGGAACGAACAATGACCCCCCAAAACGAAGAAAGAACCACCCCCCCCTTTTTTTCCCAAAACCCCTTCGGGATTTGGGCCCAAAATGGGATAAAACCCCTTTCCCTATCCCCTACGCTATAGAGTGGCGAAAAAGGAGTTATGACCTAACGGTTGAGGGGCCCCAAAAACCAAACAAAACCAAAAATATTTCAATTCCCACTTTGACCCGGGATGGAAATTTTTTGGCAAATCCCCCGGCTCCCGTGGGGTGTTAAGACCAGGCGGTTGACGCGCCCTTTAAATTTTTTTTGGGACTTATTTTCAATTTAAAATTTTTTCTTTTGAGCATAACATCTCTATCAAAGTTATTAATTTTAGAAAAAAAATTTAAATTAAAACACAAAAAACTAAATTTATTTCTTAAATAGGGGCCCAAATGACCTAAAACCCGGGGGTTTTTAAAGCCCTAGTTTCTCTTTTATCAGGTACATGTAACGGGGGATTGGGCCCCTTAGCTAGAGAGGGGAAAAATTTTAAAATTTTAAAAAAAAAAAAGGGTCAAACTTTTAGGGAAAATTTTTAAATATTCGTCTAGGGAAACAGGCACTGTGATTTTTTTTAAAAAAAAATCATTGATTTAAACCCCTTCACATTAATCATACACATTTCTTTAATTTTTTTTGGTTTAGCATTAATATTTATTTAAGAAAAAAAAATCTGATGATCAAAAAACCCCCCAAATTTAAAAACCCACCCAAATTCAAATCACAGGGGGCGCAAAATGACCTGACCCGGGGGAAGCGCCCTAGTTTTCACGGGGGCCCATAATTTCTGTGTTTGTGTCCCCAAAGTAAGATGGCCCTTTACTGTGTAGCTGTTTCGAGGGTCAGAATCAGTTTGGGGCCCATAGAGGGGCCCCCAAACGGGGGACTTTGGGAAAAGGTTTATTCCCTACTTTGGATAAAAAGCATCAGATGATAGTGGTTCCCGGGAGGTGGAGGGTTTCCCGGGAAAAGGGGGGGGGGGGGGGGGGGGGGGGGGGGGGGGGGGGGGGGGGGTCCCCCCCCCCGGGGGGGCCTTTTTTTTTTGTTCTTGGGGGGTTTGGGGGGTTTTTCAAACGGTTCCAAACTTGGTTTGGTTGGGGGGGGGGAGGGGGGGTTAAATTTCTTCTACCAAAACCCGGAACCCAAAATTTTGTTGTTTAATCAAAAATTTTCCACATTATTTTTGTTTAATTAAAAAGTTCCAAAATTATGTAAATTTTCTGCTTTGGTTCCGGAACCCAATTGGGGGTTTATTCGTCAACCGGGGTTCCGGGTGTCCTTATTTAAAAATTTAAATTTACCCACACCACGGCATAAAAATTTTGTTTCCCCAAAAAACTTAAAAAATTTTTTTTTTAAAAAGTTGAAATGGTGAAGGGGTTTTGGAAAGAAATTTAAATTGCTTTTAAAGCTGGCTCTGGGGATTAAGGCGGGGGCCTTGTTACCCCGCACCGGGGGGATTGTTATTAAAATTTTTGAATCGTGACGGCCCTTTAAAGGGGAAATTTCCCCCTAAATAAACTTGCCCTTTAAAACCCCCAAAAAACAACCCTTTTTAAATTAAAACCCATTTGACCCCGGGAAAAAGTGTAAAGATACAAAATTTTTAATTGCACCAGTCCCCTTGGGCCCTTGGGCCCCCGGCCATGGTTTAAAGGGAAAAGGGACAAGGGTTCCCCCGCAAACACCCGCAAAAAAAGCATCTTTATCCCCGCTTGAGGCCTTGGAAAGGGGGGGCCCTTTCCCCCCCTTAACATGAAAAAAAAAAACAAAATGGCAACCCCCCACAAAACCCCCCAAGGGCCCCTTTTTAAAACTTTTCAACAGGGTTCCCCCCCCCCTTTGGCTAGAAAAAGGGGAATGACCTAAGGGGGTTTTTAAAAAAAAATCGGACCCGGCCCCTCCCCTAAGGGAATTTTCCCAAACCTTTGGTCTTGTCTAAAGGCCCAACCCCAAGGGGAAAAAAATTTGAAAAATTTTACTAAAAAGGCGGACTTACAAACCTAAGGGGCCCTGGAACCCTCGTTTTGGGGGCCCGCCCTCCCTTTCCGGGGGGGGGCCCCGGGGGGATCCCCCCCCCCCAAAAGAAATTTAAACACAAAGACAAAAAACAAGATGGATTTCAAGGCGTGAAACCCCCCAACCCCCTACCCGGGGCTGGGTTCCCGACCGTTTGGGGTTTTTAACCCCCCTCAGGCTGAGTTGGGGCCCAAATTTTTTGCTAATTGAAGGGGGTTTAAAACCAAATTTTAAAAAAAAATAATGGTTTGGGAAAAACCCCCCAAATTTTTCCCCAAAAAAAATTTTTAAAATCGGGTTTTTTTAACCCCCGGAAGCTAACCTTTAAAAAAATTTGAAAACCTTAGGTTAAAACTCTTTTTGGGGAAAAAAGGGGTTTATCCCGGGGTTAACCAATTCCTAATTTTTTTTTTTTTTTTTTTTGCCCCCCCCTTTTCTTGAAATTCACCCCCTTGGGGTTCAATTTTTTTTGAAAACCGGGGGAAAAAATTTCCCAAAAAATTTTATTTTCCCCGGGGTTCCTACCCGGGCCCGTTTTTTTTTTTCCTTTGGGGTTTTTAACCCCTTTCGCCCCCTGTTACCCTTTCGAAAAATTAGAATTGGCCCGGGAGGCATGGTCGCTAATGTAAAAAGGCGTTTTAAAGAGAAAAAGTCCACCTCGCAAATATCAGCTAGTATAATCGGAGTATATTACTCCCCCGAAACTAGGGGCGAGCTCTGGCAATCGTCGTGGGGGCCCTTCCCCCCTTCCTTGACGACCCCCGACGACGATACGACAATGGTACCACGAACGATGACAAGGGCAATGACGAACGCGACTGAGAACCCCGTTCCCCCCTTTTCCAGCCCTGGCAATTGTCGTCGGGGTGACCTCCCTTTCCATTGACGACCTCCCGACGATGATAAAAAGACGATAACGAAGACACGTTAGAACCTCCCCTACCCGTGGCTGTATGGACCACATGGTCAACTCCTCCCAAACCCCCCAGCAGGGGAAATTTTTGGGCCCAAAAACCAAATTCAATGACCAGCCATTTTTTTTTGTTTTTCGAGTTTAAAAAATTTATGTTTAACGAAAAAAAATCGTTGGCTTGGCGCTCGTAACGGGCGAAATGATCTTATTTTTTTCAAAGCAAAATTTAGGGAGAAAGAAAAAAAGCTGGCAAAAGTCTATATTCCAGCATTCACACCCGAGATTTTTGAAGGAGAGCTTGGCTGCCGTTTTTTTTTTTTTTTAAAAATTTTTTTTTGGTTGGATATTACTTCCCGAAATAGGGGTGAGCTCGGCAGTCGTCGTCGGGGACCTTGCCCCCTTTCTTTTGACAACCTACCTGACGACGACAATGACACCGAACTATGACAAGTTGATGACGACCCCGACGTGAGAATTCCCTCTTTCCCCCCGGGCCCCCCCCGTGGCAGCATGGGACTCTCTCCCCATTTCCCCCCTTAACCCCCGGGGCACCTTAAAAGGGAAACCAACCCGGATCTCACTTTACTGGGGGGGGGGTTTTCTGGCCGGTTTCACTTAAAGAGAGCAGCACAGGGCAGAGATACGTGAAGCTCGGGGCAACTGTGGTTTGGGCGGGCAGCGGGGGGGGGAGCAATCCCAGCACGGCCTGCACCGCGCACCCTGGGTGACCACCCTTTTACCCCCCCTTGACCTGAACAGCAGGTGCACGTTGCCATGTTGTAGGGCGGTTTCTCTTAAACCATTTTCACACACTCTTTGGGGTTTTGGGTCCGAGCAAATATGGAGCACTGGGGATATATTTCAAACTGCCCGCCCCAAAAGTGACCCTCCAAGTTTCCCCCGCGACCAGGTTGAATCCAGCTATGATCCCGGGGGGCTCCCCCCCCGGGAATAATTGTTACATGCACTTTATATCCTCCATTTTTTAAATGCACTTTTTCCCTTTTTGAAAAGGACGAAAAAATTGCTTTGAAGGTTGTTAAAGGTTTTTGTTTGTTACTTTAAACAAAAAGGAGACACTACGAAAAAAGTGTGGGCAACTCATGAGGCCAAGAAATAGATTTGTAAATGTATGGGCATTTGAAAGGGCCCCACTTTGTTTAGATTCCAATTTTGTTTTTTGTATGTTGGCTCGCAATCGCGCCCTTTAGAGCTGATATGCCCTTGAGGGGGATACAAACAAGTACGTTTGGGGAAAATTTTTTGTACTTTCGATCGAAAAAAATACTAAAGGATAACAAATGCTAGACATCCTGTAAATGGGGGGTTCAACGCAGTTTCCGTGTGTATTAGGCTAAACACTGATATTTCTTTCCTATTAGTGAATTTCACAAAATCGTGCTTTGTTTTGGTAAAAAAACAACAGTTTTTTACCCTTTTTTGGAAAATATTGTTTTTTTGTTTCGTTGCTAAAATGACCGTTTAGTAAATTAGGGGTTTAAAGGTTAAATTAAAACAAAACACATTTTTTTGGTTTTTCGTTCCCCCAAAACTTTTTTTCAAAAAACGCACTTAAAAACCTGTTTTTCAAAATTTTCGCCTCGGGCCCGCTATTGTTGGGGGGCAAAGCCCCCAAAAACACCCCGTACTGGTCCCTATGTTATACCCCCGGGATCTTAAATACCCCCCCCGGGGATGAAAACTGAATTCAACCGCCACTACTGGGTTTTTGGTCCCTTTTAAAAGTTGCAAACAGGTTTGGCACGTGGCGAACGGTTGACCGCCCTTACCCCAAAAAAAAATCAAATTAAAATTAAAAAATGTTATACATTTTTAAAATTATTTTTTTAAATAAATATTAATTGTTTTTATACCATATCTTCTCAATCATTTCATGTGTTTTTTTAACTTAAAAAAACAATGTAAAAAAATCACACAAAAAAACTGTTTATTTTTTAACTAAAAAAAATTCACAGGCGGCTCAATAGATTTAAAATCGTTGAAGCGCCCTTTTTTCACGCGTCTGAACTGCCGTGTTATTTTTTTTATAAAGTATTGGCTACAGTGGCGCATGTTACCTACGGTTGACGCCCCAAATCCAATTTCATTAAAAAAACTATGAAAACTGAATGCAATTTTATTTTATTTAACAAAATATTTTTTTTTCTGCTATCATTTCCTTTATTTTTTTAACTTTAAAAACAACGTTAAAATCTAAAACACAAAAAAACTTATTTACTTTATATTTTCACAGGGGGCGAATATGACCTACCCCTTAATGCGCTCAAATTTTTCACGTGTCATTCGTTTAAGTTTGGAATCCTTAACGGTTCTGCCTCTCATCACCCGTCTGGGCCCGGGGAGAATTGACACGAGCTGGCCCTGCTAACCCTAAAAGTCGATTTAAAAGAAAAAGTCCACCCGCAAACATCAGCTAGTAAGAGCGGAGTATTTTACTCCCCGAAACTAGAGGCGAGCTCTAAAAATCGTCGTCGGGACCTTGCCCCTTCCCTTGACGACCTCCCCGACGACGATGACGATGACACAACTTACGATGACGATGACAAAGACAATCGCGACGCGACGTGAGAACCCACCTTTCCTTCCCATAACCGTTGCTGGTTCTGACCAGCATGAGCATCTCCTCCTTTATTTCTATGCTAAATTTGCGCATTATGACCATAACGGTTGACGCGCCCTTAACCCAAACAAAATAAAGAAAGAAAGAAAAATAAATCACTTCTAGATATTCCACCAAACCGTTGCTTTTACGATAAAACCAAATTAACGTGCTCGTTCACATTGATTTAAACTGTTGATAACTAGTATGGAAATTGAGTTAAATATCTGTACACTGGAATATATTCCTAAATTTCACCAAGTCTTGGTAAATTATGGAGGTTCCACTTTAAAAAATTAAAAACTGATGAAATAAACTCTTAAGAGGAATCCGGCGAAGGCCTCCGTTATCTGAGTAACGTGTGGCTTGCCTTGTTTTCGTCTCGTATCCATGGCAACGGTGGTGGGCTTGGAGTGAGGCAGGACGCAGCCGGCCCGCGAACTTGGGACGACACATTATGTCGAGACAATATTGAAAACGATTCGGCTAGCGAGCTGGAGAGTGGAGAACGGACTAGTACTGATTCCCTGACGTATTATTTGTATATTGGGTTTTTAGCAGCTATAATAATGATCAAGAGTCAAGTCACAATTATATAGGAATTTAGCAAAATCTTCTTTATATAAATCTTTGATCGTCGTCGGGGACCTTGCCCCCTTCCCTTGACGACCCCTCGACGACGATGACGACAATGCCACAACGAACGATGAGAAAGACAATGACGACCGCGACGTTAGAACCCCCTTTCCTACCCTTACCCGTGGCTGGTTTCTGACCAGCATGGGCCCCTCTCCCCCCCCCCCTAGCTTAGAGTGGTGCATTATGACCTAACGGTTGACGCGTCCTTAATCCAAATAACCCCCCCCCCCCAAAAAAAAACACACTCAAACACAACTTTTTGTACATACAACTTTTTGTTCATACACATTTCAGCATGTACAAAAGCGCTTGTGTGAAGAAAATTTTCCGTCCTACCGTTGATTGATTGATTGTTCCCCAGAATGTGAGTGTGAATGGTACTATTTAATATTCCAGACATACCAGTTAAAGAAAATATTAATTTCCATTTCAATAACTAGTAGGCTTATATCTAGTAAGGTAACGACGATTCCTTCGGAAATCCTTCCTTTCTATAACTAGTAACTTATTCTATAACACTAGTAGGTGAAAGGTATGGGACGTTTCCGACCAACCCTTGGATGTACTTCTGCCTCTGTAAAAAAAAAAAAAAATTGCCGATATAAATGCATATTATTTTGCAGCTTTAGAGAAAGTTTTGCTATTTGATTTCTGTGCTCGTTTCGGCTTGGGAAATAGCGTTCCATATACAACCTAGAAATGCAAATTTCCGTTGCTTTCATGGGCGTCGTAAGGGGGGTACAGCAAGGGGGGTAGCCCTCTCCCCAGGTGTAAGGGAAAATTATAAATTTGGCACCAGAATAAATGTTTCATTTAAATTTAATCATAAAAACCCAAAACCTCCCGTCTGGGCCGGGGTAGAATTGGCCCAGAGCATGGCTCTGCTAATCGTACAAGGCGATTCAAGAGTCCACCACGCAAAAATCAGCTGGAAGAGCGGAGTATATAATTACTCACCGAAGCTAAAGGCGAGCTCTGGCAATCGTCGTCGGGGACCTTGCCCCCTTTCCTTGACCACCCCTCGACGACGATGACGACAATGACACTGCGATCGATGACGAAGACAATGACGACAGCGACGTGAGAACCCCCTTTCCCCCCCTTTAACCATGACTGCTTCTGACCAGCATGGACCCTCCTCCCCCCCCCCCCAGGTTAGAGTGATGCATTATGACCTAACGGTTGACGCGTCCTTAATCCAAATAAACCAAAACCTACAACCCCAAAAACAGATAAAAAGTGGTGAAAAAAGCGCACTGCGGGGGTATTTGAGGCGTTCTATTCTTTCACGGACCCTCCTCTCACCAGGATAAAAAAATTGAATTTAGATTTTTTATAACCTATTTAGCAAAAACAAATTTGTTTATAGAGTATTGAAAAAAACCTGCGGGTCTATTGGGGTATTCTGTTCGCTCACGGGCACTCCTCACACCACGATAAATGTGTTTGAATTATAGTTTTTTTGACAACAAAATTCAGTTATAAAGTATTCAAAATATTTTTTCAAACGCCCCACGAGCCTCATTGGGGGTCTCTCGCCCCCGAGTCCCCATTGCTCTAGAATAAGAAGTGTTGAATCACGTTGCCACACCCATTAGAAAAGATCCTGGCGGCGCCCATCATGATAGGTTTGCTTCATATTCTCTCCAAAACATTAACACGGAGATTTGAAAATAATATTTTTACCGTCGGCACTTAGCTCAGATACAAAATTAAGAGTACTTACGTATTGAACGCATATGGTTGAGAAATTAAACTATCGGTTTGTTCAACGTCAGAATTCCAGACGAAGTTTGAAGCGATTCGTTCAACCGATTTTCTTATACTCTGTCCAGTTTCCTGCCGCATAAATAATTATTATCGGGAATAGGAAAGTGTCGTACAAAAGGGGGTGGGGGCGTTAGTTTCAATGGTTTTATTGGTTTCTCGGCAATAGATAAGTAAATAAACTACATAAAATCAGTGTTAGTCATCAATATACTAATGAATTCATTTAAATACAACAGTTTGACATAAAACAAACCAGACAGACTTCCAACGTTATTATTCCGATCTAAACACCTCGAATAGAGAGAGAAGGTACCCAGTTACTTTTATTGTATATTTCTCGATTTGGATAGTCGGGAAACACTCTTGTAGGTGGAATTGTTAATATTTAATACAATTTAGAATTTAAAAAATCCATCCAGATCGGGGCTCGAACCCGAGTCTCCCACATTCCGGGCAGGCGCTATTCATTAAACAAACATCCCCCGTCTGGGCCCGGGCTAGAATAGGCCCAGAGCATGGCTCTGCTAATCGTACAAGGCGATTCAAGAGAAAAAATCCACCTCGCAAACATCAGCTATAAGTAAAAGGGTACTCTATTACTCCACGAAACTAGAGGCGAGCTCTGGCAGTCGTCGGAAACCTCTTCCCCTTCCCTTGACGACCTCCCCGACGGCGACGATGTCCATGACAACAAGAACGATGACAAAGACAATGACGAATGCGAAACTTCGTTTCCTCCCGATCTACCTTTGTTTGGTCCTGACCAGCATGGGACTTTCCTCCCCGTATCCCCTACATTAGAGAGGCGCTTCATCACCTAAAAATTGACTCTCCCTTTATTTTAAAATCTAAAAACAATATTATAATACATATTTCTTTATTCATTTAAATATATTTTGTGTCTGCTACCACTATCATCTCTATCAATTTCCTTTGTTTTATAAACTTACAAAACATATAAATATCACCAACAACAAACTGACTTGATTAACTAACAATACCACAGGCGGCGTAATATTACATATACCCGGTTGTAGCGCCCTAGTTTCTCACGTCGTCGTTCATCCATACTATGCTCCAACTGGAGTCAGTCCTCCTATATCATTGCTTAATATAGAGTGGCGAAACATTGATTGACCCACAGATTCATAAAGGTATCTGTAAAGTTTTGAAATATAAAACAATGCAACAATGGCGTATTATAAGAGCGCTCAAGAGTTCCTCCGACTGCAGCAAAATTTTATTTTATTATATATGCACTTAGAAAACAATAAAACACATCATTAACTCATCTCATCAACTTTCAATATATTATCACAGGCGGCCCAATATGACCTAACTGGTTAAAGCGCCCTAGCTTCTCACGTTAAAATAATTTAAAAACTGGCTGTTGATGTGAACTATTGTTTAATCTTATAGAATTTAATATGGGGAAAAGTTTTAAATTTTTATGACGAGTACAAAGACGATGACGACCGTGACGTGAGATACCCCCTTTCTTCCCCTACCCGTGGCTGGTTCTGTCCAGCATTAGCTCCTCCTCCCCATATCCCCTAGGCTAGAGTGGTGCAGCATGACCTAACGGTTGACGCGTCCTTAATCCAAATATACCAACTAAATCAGGTATCTAGGGTATATTGCGGATAGGACAATTGAAGGGATGTCCAGGGTTATTTAAGAGGACTCAATCTCTTGAATTCGAATTAAAGACTGAAGAAAACCTCGGAAAAACCTTCACTCAGGATTGCCGGTCTCGACGGGAATTTGAACCCGCGACATCCCGAATCAGAGTCGCGCGCTAAACGCTCAAACCAACAATGTCGGTTAACTTTCAATATCACAGGCGGCGCGATATGGGCCTAACCGGTTGAAGCGATCTAGTTCTCATACCCCCGTCGCGGCCCGGGGTAGAGTTGGCCCAGTCCAGAGCATGGCTCTGCTAATCGTAAAAGGCGATTCAAAAGAAAAAGTCCACCTCGCAAACATCAACTAGTATTACGGGTAGTATTTGACTCCACGAAAATAGAGGCGAGCTCTGGCAATCGTCGTCGGGGACCTTGCACCCTTCCCTTGACGACCACTCGACGAAGATGACAAGACACAACCAACTATGACAAATGACGGTGGCGACCGCGAAGTGAGAAAACCCCCCTTCCTCCCCTTACCGTGGCAGGTTCTGACCAGCATGGGCCCTCACCACCACTCCTCCCCCCCCCCCCCCTAGGTAAGAGTGGTACATTATGACCTAACGGTTGACGCGTTCCTAATCCAAATAAACAAAAAAAAATTTCTCATATCATATGATAACGGCGACAAACTTTCAAACTTTCTCATCCATAGTATTCTATTTAACAAAATGTAATTCACTTCATAAACATTTATTTAATTTATTTATTTTCATTTACATAAATTACTTCTATTACTATCATCATCTTCATTTTATTTTGTTATACACACACTTAGAAAACAATCTTATCATCAAACACACCATTAACTCATCTCATCAAAACGTTCATTATCACAGGTGGCGCAAAGTGACCTAACCGGTTGAAGCGCCCTATAGTTTCTCACGTCGTCGTTTTTCTCAGTCAGAACAGTGTTGTTGTCGAGTCTTATAAAGTAGCTTGAACAGATCATATCCGCCTATATCCAGTTATTCTTAGAGAATTGACAAGTTTCCCCTACGCGTGTTTCTTACGTTCATTTTTAAACGTTACATGTAAGCTTGCTACCCTCCTTCTCAGGGAAGGATAAAGTGCACGGGCCACAGAGCTCGCGGCTAGCTTGCAATCGGTGTGGGAGGGGTTCAGAAACGGATGAGAGGGAAAGATAAATTAGATTGAACCAAGTATATTAGGCGCCACTTAGTTTGTTTATTTTAGTGTCAAAAAAACAGTACATATATTTTTACACACGGCAGGTAAACTAAGAAACCCTGTTGTTACATGGCTGTCTACGTGTGAAAAGCGAATGAGAACCAGGTTATTAAGTACACTGTTAAGCACGTGATTTGCTGAACAAGGCCATCTAACTTATACACAACTAAACAACTATGACAATATAACAAAAAATTAATATAAGTTACTACATAAATGCGTGGACAACACCACGTTGGAATGACCAATGCTCAATTACGAGACAATAAGTACTACTATTATTGCTCCGGGTCAAAACAAAAATCAATTCTTTTTGAAAATTGCAATACTTCGATTGCAAAGAGAAGACACCAAAAATATGTACGCCGAAATGATTCACACTGAATTTAGTACGTAGACCACACACGTCGGAGATGAATATCACATAATAAGTGATAACAGGTGTTATTTCAACCGGTTCAAGGTGAATAGTAACAGCTTCTTTACTTAAATTACAATACTACAATTACAATGAAAATCCCCTTAATCAAATACGCGGGAAGGATTTACACTGAAATCAATACGAGGATCCCACAATGTTGGAATGTTTATCATATAATAAGTAATAACACTACTAGTCGGTCCAAGGCAAATTAGTGGTAGCGGTACGCAAAATAATACTGCACTTTTGAACACGGTTTGCCACTTTGCACAGTTGTAGGTGGGACCAAAAGTAATTTTTAAGGATGTGGAGGCACTCGAAATTTCCCTTAGAATTCAAAATGGCGGCCATTTTTCAAAACGATGTTTTCAGATACAAAAATTCTTTTGATGTGTCTAATAAATCATGTTTGGTATCGTTTTCGTATATTTCCGACTCGAATAGCACAAAAATAATGTTAAAATAAAAATCCAGGTGAAATTCTAGAAGTTTAACATATATTTAGTAGTATTTTCAAGAAAATCTTCATAGATTGGGTCCGACATAGAAACTCTTTACCCTACCCTTGTAAATGCTTCTAACATAAAATTATTATGATTTAAATGTTTAATTTAAAACCAAAATTCATTTTTTTACTTCTTGGCCAGTCATTGCTGCGGCAACCAGAGGTGCTCAACAGGTGGTTAATGATTATTGTGCTGATTAATATGCTCCCCTTTTTTAACGCGGTTTGGCACTTGGCTCAGTTGAAGCTGGTACCCAAAAGATTTTTTTAAGATGTGGAGGCATTTAAAATTCCCTTCGAATCCAAGATGGCGGCAATTTTTGGAAATGACCTTTGAACTCAAAATTTTGCTACTAACGACTAATAATATCATGATTGGTGTCAAGTCCATATGAATTTGAGCCAGAGAACACGAATTTGACCTCAAAATATTAATGATACGTACGTTACAAATTCACTACGGCTTTATCCAAAAAAAAAAAACATCCCAGAGCATGGCTCTGCTATTCGTAAAGGCGATTTCAAGAAGAAAAAGTCCACCTCGCAAATATCAGCTAGTATAATCGAGTATATTACTCTCCGAACTAGAGGCGAGCTCTGGCAATCGTCGTCCGGGGACCTTCCCCCTTTCTCGTTGAACGACCGCCTCGACCCGATGACGCAATGACACAACGAACGATGACAAGGGCAATACGAACGCGACGTGAGACCCCCGTTTCCCTCCCCTTACCAGCCCTGCAATTGTCGTCGGGGTGACCTCCATTCCATTGACGACCTCCTCGACGATGAATACAAAGACGATAACGAAGACGCGTTAGAAACCTCCCCTACCCGTGGCTTGTATGTGACCAGCATGGTCAACTCCATCCCAATATCCCCCATGCTAGAATATTCTTGCCATGAACCAAATTTCAATGGGGACCAAGCCATTTTTTTTTATGATTTCGAGTTTAAAAACATTTTACTGTTTAACGACAAAAAAATCGTTGGCTTGGCGCTCGTCAACAGGCGAATGATCTTACTTATTTTCAAGCGAAATTAGGGAGAAAGAATAAAAAGCTTGGCTCAACGTCCTATATTCACAGCATTCACAGCCGAAAGACTTTTGAAGGAGAGCTTTGGCGCCGTTTTTTTTTTTTTTACAATTTTTGATTTTGGTGGATATTATCTTACCGAAACTAGAGTGAGCTTCGGCAATCGTCGTCGGGGACCTTGCCTCCTTCATCATTGACAACCTACCTGACGGACGACAATGGACACCAGAACTATGACAAAGTTGATGACGACCGCGACGTGAGATTTCCCTCTTTCCTCCCGCCCCCTCCCCCGTGGCCAGCATAGGCCTCTCCTCCCACTTCCCTATAACCTCCCGTCACCTTAGAAGGAACCAACCCGATCTCACTGTACTGTGTGGGTGGGGTTTATCTGGCGCCGGTTCACTTGAAGAGAGCACACATGGCAAAGATACGTGAAGCTCTTGGTCACTGTGGGCCTTTTGGCGGGCAGCGAGGGGGGAGGCAATCCCAGCACGCCTGCACCCGCGCACCCCTCGGGTGACCACCCTCTTCCCACCCCCTCTGACCTGAACAGCAGGTGCACGTTGCCATGTTGGGGTACGGGGCGGTCTTCTCTTCAACACATCTTCACACACAATCAATCTGGTATTGGTCCGAGCAATATATGGCAGCACTGGGGATATATTTCAAACTGCCCGCGCTCAAATGTGACCCCCTCCAAGCTTCATCCGCGACCATGTGAATCCACTATGATCCCGGGGGGCTTCGCCCCCCCGGGATAAATTGTCTACATGCCTTTATCTTCCTCCATTTTTTATATGTCACTTTGCGGGGGGCCCCCGGGGGGGCCGTTTTTGAAAAGGCACGAACAAATTGCTTTTGAAGGTTTGTTAAGGTTTAATGTTTGTTACTGTAATCAAATAGGCAGACCCTAACTACGAAGAAACGTGTGGGCAACTCATGAGAGGCAAGAACTAGATTTGTAAATGTATGGTCATTCGAAGGGGCTCACGACTTCTGTTTAGGTATTTCAATTATGTCTTCTTTTGTATGTTGGCTCGCAATCGCGCCTTGAGAGCTGATATGCCGCTTGCAGGACTGATACACAAGTACGTTGGGGAAAATGTTTAGTGTACTTTTCCATGCGAAAACACTACTATCAGTAATAACAAATGCTAGACATCCTGTAAATGGGAGGGTTCAACCCCCCCCCAAACGCAGTTTTTCCGTGTGTATTAGGCTAAATACTGATACTTGCTTCCTATTAGTCCGAAATTTCATCACAAAAATCGTGTCTGTGATTGGTAAAAAAACAACATTTTTTTACCCTGTTTTGGAACATATGTATTTGTTTTCGGTGTCTAAAAATGACCGTGTAGTGAATCTACTGCGGTTTGAAGGTTTAAATCTAACACAAAAACTACATATTTGTTGGTATTTTCGTTCAGGGGACCAACAGATGGACTTTTTTCATAAAAAAAAAAACGCACTCTAAAACTGATTTCAAAATTTTCGCCTGCGGTCGCTATTGTTTGGGGGGTCGAAGAGGAACACAGAGAAGAAGCACCACAAACTACCCCGTACTTGGTCCCTATGTGTATACCCCCGGGAATCTTAAATAGCCCCCCCGGGATGTAAAGTCTGAATTCAACCACTGTCCACTACCGTCCCGGTTTTGGGTGCCTTTAAAAGTTGCAAACAGGTAATTGGCTACAGTGGCGAACGGTTGACCTGCGACCTTACTAACTCCAAATAAATCAAATTAATTAACAATGTATCTACATTTTTAAAATTATTTATTTAAATAAATATTAATTGTTTTTATTACCACTATCTTTCTCTAATCATTTCACTGTGTTTTATTAACATGAAAACAATGTAAAAATCACACAAAACAAACAGTGACTTTTATTTATTAACTAAACAATTCACAGGCGGCTCAAATATGACTTACATCGTTGAACGCTCTAGTTTTTTTCACGTCGTCGTGAACTGCCGTGATTATTATTTTTATCAAGTATTGGCTACAGTGGCGCAGTGTTACCTGACGGTTGCGCGCCCTAATCCAATTTCATGTAAATAACTATGAAAACTGAATCAATTTTATATTCATTTAACAAATATATTTGTTTCTGCTATCATTTTCCTTTTATTTTTATTAACTTTGAACACAACGTTAAAATCATACAACACAAACTAACTATATTTACTTTATCATTATCACAGGCGGCGCGACTATGACCTACCCGGTTAATGCGGCTCAAGTTTCTCACGTCCGTCATTCGTTAAGGTTTGGAATCCTTAACGTTCTGCTCCTCTCATCAACCCGTCTGGGCCCGGGTAGAATTGACACAGAGCATGGCCTGCTAATCGTAAAAAGTCGATTTAAGAGAAAAAGTCCACCTCGCAAACATCAGTAGTAAGAGCGGAGTATTTTTACCTTCCCCCGACTAGAGGCGAGCTCTAAAAATCGTCGTCGGGGACCTTGCCCCCTTCCCTTGAACGACCTCCCGACGACGATGACGATGACACAACTTACGATGCCGATGACAAGACAATCGCGAACCCGACGTGAGAACCCACCTTTCCTTCCCAAACCGTTGCTGTTCTGACACTGAGCATCTCCTCCCTTTATTTTTCTATGCTAATTTTGTGCGCATTATGACCTAACGGTTGACGCGCCCCTTAACCCAAACAAAATAAAGAAAGAAGAGAAAAATAAATCCTTCTGATATTCCCACCAAACCGTTTTGCTTTTACGATAAAACCCATTAACGTGCTCGTTTCAACATGGGATTTAAACTGTTGTAACTAGTATGGAAATTTGAGTTTAAATATCTGTACACTTGGAGATATATTCCTAAATTTCACCAAGTCTTGGTAAATTTGGAGGTTCCACTTTAAAAAATTAAAACTGGATGAATAACTCTTAAGAGGAATCCAGGCGAAGGCCTACCTTATCTGAGACGTGTGGCTTGCCTTGTTTTCTCTCTCGTATCCATGGCAACGGGTGGTGGCTTGGAGTGCGGCAGTGACGCACAGCCGGCCCGCGAACTTGGGACGACACATTAATGTCGAGAACAATATTGACAAACGATTCGCTAGCGAGCTGGAGAGTGAGAACGGACTAGTACTGATTCCCTGACGTATTATTTGTATATTGGGGTTTTTAGCAGTATAATAATGATCAAGAGCCAGTCACAATTATCTAGGAATTTAGCAAAATCTTCCTTTATAATAAATCTTTTGATCGTCGGTCGGGGACGCTTTGCCCCCTTCCCTTGACGACCCTCGACGCACCGAACGACAATGCCCACAACGAACGATGAGAAAGACAATGACGACCGCGACGTTAGAACCGCCCTTTCCTCCCTTACCCGTGGCTGGGGTTCTGACCAGCATGGGCCCCTCCCCCCCCCACCCTACTAGAGTGGTGCATTCTGACCTAACGGTTGACGCGTCCCTTATCCAAATAACCCCCCCCCCCCAAAAAAAACACACTCACAACACAACTTTTTGTAAACAACTTTTTGTTCATACACATTTCAGCATGTACAAAAGCGCTTGTGGTGAAGAAAATTCCGTCCTACCGTTGATTGATTGATTTTTACCCATAATGTGAGTGTGAATGGTATATTTAATATTCCAGAACATACCAGTTAAGAAAATTATTAATTTCCATTTCAATAACTAGTAGGCCTTATATCTAGTAGGTCACGACGATATTTCCTTCGGAAATCCTTCCTTTCTATAACTAGTAACTTATTTCTATAACACTAGTAGGTGAAAGGTAGGGGACGTTTCCGACCAACCCTTGGATGTACTTTCTGCCTCTTGTAAAAAAAAAAAAAAATTGCCGATATAAATGCATATGTATTTTTGTCAGCTTTAGAGAAAGTTTTGCTATTTTGTTTCTGTGCTCGTTTTCGGCTTGGGAAAGTGGAGCGTTCCATATACAACCTTAGAAAATGGGCAAATTTCCGTTGCTTTCATGGGCGTGTACCGTAAGGGGGTACAGCAATGGGGGTAGCCCTCTCCCCAGGTGTAAGGGAAAATTATAAATTTTGGCACCAGAATAAATGTTCCATTTAAATTTAATCATGAAAACACCAAAACCTCCCGTCTGGGCCGGGGTAGAATTGGCCCAAGCATGCTTCTGCTAATCGTACAAGGCGATTCCAAGAGTCCACCAGCAAAAATCAGCTGGAAGAGCGGGTATTAATTACTCACCGAAGCTAAAGGTCGAGCTCTGGCAAATCTCCCCGTGGGGACCTTGCCCCCCTTCCTTGACCACCCCTCGACGAAACGATGCGACAATGTGACACTGCGATCGATGACGAAGACAATGATGACGACAGCGACGTGCGAACCCCCTTTCCTCCCTTTAACCATGGCTGCTTCTTGAACCATCATGGACCCCATCCTCCCCCTCCTAGGTTAGAGTGATGCTTATTACGCTAACGGTTGCTGAGTCTTATCCAAATACCCAAAACCTACAACCCCAAATCTATAAAAAGTGGTGAAAAAAGCGCACTGGGGGCTATTTGAAGGCGTTTCTGATTCTTTCCAGCACGACCCTCCTCTCTCACCAGGATAAAAAAAATTTTGAAATTTAGATTTTTCATAACCTATTTTACAAAACAAATTTGTTTATAGAGTATTTGAAAAAAACTGCGGGCTATTGGGGTATTCCTGTTTCGCTCACGGGCACTCCTCACACCACGATAAATGTGTTTTGAATTATAGTTTTTTTGACAACAAAAAATTCAGTTATAAAGTATTCAAAATATTTTTCAAACGCCCTACGAAGCCTCATTGGGGGTCTCTCGCGCCCCGAGTCCCCATTGCTCTAAATACAGAAGTGGTTGAATCACGTTTTTGCCACACCCATTAGACTAAAGATCCTGGCGGCGCCCATCATGATAGGTTTTGCTTCATATTCTCTCCAACACATTAACACGGAGATTTGAAAATAATATTTTACCGTCGGCACTTAGCTCAGTACAAAATTAAGAGTACTTACGTATTGAACGCATATGGTTGAGACATTAAACTATCGGTTTTTGTTCAACCGTCAGAATTCCAGACGAAGTTTGAAGCGATTCGTTTTCAAAACACAGATTTTCTGTATACTCGTGTCCAGTTTTCCTGCCGCATAAATAATTATTATCGGGAATCGGAAAGTGTCGTACAAAGAGGTGGGGGCGTTAGTTTTCAATGGTTTCTTATTGTTTACATCGGCAATAGATAAGTAAATAAACTACATAATCACAGTGTTTAGTCACCAATATACTAGTGAATTCATTTAAATACAACAGTTTGACATAAGCAAACCAGACAGACTTCCAACGTTAATTATTTCCGATCTAAACACCTCGATAGAGAGAGAAGGTACCCAGTTTTACTTTTATTGTATATTTCTCGATTTTGATTTTGGATAGTCGGGAAACCCTCCCCGTAGATGGAATTGTTCATATTTAATACAATTTCACAAATAAAAAAATCCATCCCGAACGGGGTTCGAACCCGAAGTCTCCCACATTCCGGCAGGCGCAATTCAAATTTAACAAATATCCACCTTCTGGCCGAGGTAGAATTTGGCACAAGAGTATGCTCTGCTAATCGTACAAGGCGTTTAGGAAGAGAAAAGTTTTCACCCCGCAAAAGCATCCAGCTTAAGTAGAAGGGTACTCTATTACTCCAACGAAACTAGAGGCGAGCTCTGGCAGTCGTCGGAAACCTCTCCCCCTTACTCTTGA
The DNA here is from genome assembly GCA_024449915.1 of Sweltsa coloradensis. Taxonomy (NCBI): domain Eukaryota; kingdom Metazoa; phylum Arthropoda; class Insecta; order Plecoptera; family Chloroperlidae; genus Sweltsa; species Sweltsa coloradensis. Next base: position 307,216 of record JAMZAV010004844.1, read on the forward strand.
CGACCTCCCCGACGGCGACGAAGTCTATACATTGAACGAACGGTGACAAAAACGACGACGATCGCGAACTTCATTTCCTCCCTTTTCTACCTATGTCTGGTCCTGCCCAGATGGGACTTTTCTCCCCGTTCCCCTACGCTAGAGAGGCGCTTCATCACCTAACGGTTACGTCTCCCTTAATCCAAATAAAACTTCAAATAATATTTATATTACATGTTTCAATATTCATTTTAAATAATATTCATTTTGTTACTGCTACCACAATCCTCCTATCATTTTCCTTTGTTTTATAACTTAAAAAACATATAAATTCACCAACAACGAACTGACTTTATTTACTACAATATCACAGCGGCGTAATATTCCCTATACGCGGTTGAAGCGCCCTAGTTTCTCACGTTGTCCGTTCATCCCATACTATTCTCCAACTGGAGTCAGTCCTCCTATAAATCTTGTTAATATAGAGTGGCGAACATTGATTGACCCCACAGATTCATAAAGGTATCTGTAAAGTTTTGAAATATACAACAATGCAACATGGCGTATCATGAGAGCGCTCTAGAGTGCCGACTGCCCAAGAATTTTATTTTATTATATATGCACTTAGAAAACAATCAAACACACCATTAAACTCATCTCATACCTTTCAAATATTCACAGGCGGGGGAGGCGGGGCCCAATATGACCTAACCGGTTGAAGCGCCTTAGTTTCATCACGTTAAAATAATTTAAAAACTGGGCTGTTGATGTGAACTATTGGTTTAATCTTTATAGAATTTTAATATGGCAAAAGGTTTTAAATTGTTTGATGACGAGTACAAAGACGATGACGACCGTGACGTGATATACCCCCTTTCTTTCCCCTTACCCGTGGTGGTTTCTGTCCAGCATTAGCTTCCTCCTCCCATATCCCCTAGGTTAGAGTGGTGCAGCCTGACCTAACGGTTGACGACGTCCCTTAATCCAAATATACCAACTCATCAGGTATCTAGGTAATTGCGGATAGGACAATTGTGAAGGGATGTCCGAGGGTTTTTCAAGGCCTCAATCTCTTGAATTCGAATTAAAGACTGAAGAAAACGCTCGTAAAAACCTTCACTCAGGATTGCCGGTCTCTTGACGGGAATTTGAACCCGCGCATCCCGAATCAGAGTCCGCGCGCTAAACGCTCTCAAACCACAATGTCGGTTAAACTTCAATATCACAGGCGCGCGATCTGACCTAACCGTTGAAGCGATCTAGTTTCTCATACCCCCGTCGCGGCCCCGGGGTAGAGTTGGTTGGCCCAGAGCATGGCTCTGCTATCGTAAAAAGGCGATTCAAGAAAAAAGTCCACCTCGTAAACATCAGCTAGTATGAAGTGAAGGTAGAGTATTTGACTCCACGAAAATAGAGGCGAGCTCTGGCAATCCGTCGTCGGGGACCTTGCACACTTCCTTGACGACCACGTCGACGACGATGACAATGACACAACCACTAAGGACAAATGACGTGGCGACGCGAAGTGGAAAACCACCCGCCCTCCTCTCCTCCCCTTACCCGTGGCATGTTCTGACCTAGCATGGGCCCCTCACCACCACTCTCCTCCCCCCCCGCCCCCTAGGTAAGAGTGGTACATTATGACTAACGGTTACGCGTTCTATCCAAATAAACAAAAAAAAGTTTTCTCATATCATATGATAACGGCGACAAACTTTCAAACTTTCTCATCCATAGTATTCTTATTTAACAAAATGTAATTCACCTTCATAAACATTTATTTAATTTATTTTATTTTCATTTACATAAATTAACTTCTATTACTATCATCATCTTCATTTTATTTTTTATACATACTCTTAGAAAACATCTTATCATCAAACACACCATTTAACTCATCTCATCAACTTTCATTATCACAGGAGGCGCAATGTGACCTAAACCGGTTGAAAGCGCCTATAGTTGTCTCACGTCGTCGTTTTTCTCAGTCAGAACCGTTGTTGTTGTCGAGTCTTATAGGAGCTTGAACAGATCATATCCGCCTATATCCGAGTTTCTTCTTAGAGAATTGACCAAGTTTCCCCTACGCGTGTTCTTACGTTCATTTTTTTAAACGTTACATGTAAGCTTGCTACCCTCCTTCTCAGGGAAGGATAAAGTGCACCGGGCCACAGAGCTCGCGGCTAAGCTTGCAATAGGTGTGGGAGGGGGTTCAGAAACGGATGGAGAGGGAAGATAAATTAGTTGAACCAAGTATATAGGCGCCACTTACTTTTGTTTATTTTAAGTGTCAAAAAAACAGTACATATATTTTTACACACGCAGGTAAACTAAGAAACCCTGTTGTTCTTTGGCTGTCTACGTGGGGGAAAAGCGGATGAGGGCCCAGTATTAAGTACACTGTTAAGCCCGTGATTTGCTGACAAGGGCCATCTAACTTATACACAACTAAACAACTATGACAATATAACAAAATTATATAAGTTACTACATAAATGCGTGGACAACACAAAAAAAAAACCACGTTGGAAGACCAATCTCAATTACGAGACAATAAGTAGCTACTATTATTGTCTCCGGGTCAAAACAAAAATCAATTCTTTTTGAAAATTGCAATACTTTCGATTGCACGGAAGACGTCACCAAAATATGTACGCCGAAATGATTCCACACTGATTTAGTACGTAGACCACACAAACGTCGGAGATGAATATCACATATAAGTGATAACAGGTTTTTAATTTCAACCGGTTCGGTGAACTAGTAACCATCTTTCTTTACTTAATTCCATACTCAATTACAATGAAAATCCCCTTAATCAAATTACGGCGGGAAGATTTAACACTGAAATCAATACGAGGATCCCACAATGTTGGAATTTTATCATATAATAAGTAATAACACTACTAGTCGTCAAGGCAAATTAGTGGTAGCGGTACGCAAAATAAATACTGCACTTTTTGACAACGGTTTTTGCCACTTTGCAACAGTTTAGGTGGGACCAAAAGTAATTTTTAAGGATGTGGATGCACTCAAAATTTTTCCCCTTAGAATTCAAAATGGCGGCCATTTTTCAAAACCGGATGTTTTTCAGATACACAAATTCTTTTGATGTGTCTAATAAATCATGTTTGGTATCGTTTTCGGTATATTTCCGACTCGAATACACAAAAATAATGTACAAATAAAAATCCAGGTGAAATTCTAGAAGTTTAACATATATTTAAGAAGTATTTTCAAGAAATCTTCATAGATTGGGTCCGGACATAGAAACTCTTTACCCTACCCTTTTAAATGCTCTAACCATAAAATTATTATGATTTTAAATGTTTAATTTAAAACAAAATTCATTTTTACTTCTTGGCAGTCATTGCTTGTGCGGCAACCAGAGGTGCTCAACAGGTGGTTAATGATTATTGTGCTGATTAATATGCTCCCCGTTTTAACGCGGTTTGGCACTTGGCCTCAGTGAAGCTGGTACCCCCAAAAGATTTTTTTTAAGATGTGGAACGAAGCATTTTAAAATTCCCTTCGAATCCAAGTGGCGCAATTTTTGGAATGACCTTTGAACTCCAAAATTTTGCTCAAAACGACTAATAATATCATGTTTTGGGTGTCAAGTCCCCATATGGGAAATTTTTTGAGCCAGAGAACAACGAATTTGAACCTCAAAATAGTTAATGATAACGTACCTCGTTTAAACAATTCACTACGGCTTTTATCACAAATCGACTAATTGATAGGTATTTAGTAACGAATATAGGTATTTAAGATTTTATGTTTAAGCAATTTATTACTTCTATGCCGCGTTCTTCACTAGTTAACCATTGCTCTCTTGGAAGACCGCTTTTGCCTTTGAAATTCAAAGCAGCACTGTTTACATCAGTGAATGTGTTGAAAATACTGAAGTCCTAATGGTCAGTTTTGCCTTTGTTAACCTTTGCGCAGCTCACACATTTTGCTAAATCGAAGGGGGGACAAGCCTGATTTTCCGTGCGAAAAAGTCAATCTATTCAATTTCCCTGTGCGACTTACAATGAATAGTTTTAGAGAAAGCTGCTCATCATTTCATCACACTTCTTATTCTGGTTGCCTGCGACGTAATTTTTATTTAGCCATGAAGATCTTTTTGTTCACTGTCTTTAAGGGTTGGAAAAGTAAGTTATTAAGTATCAACTACTATATAGTACCCATCCCTTTACAACCTTTATACAGATTGAATGCCATCATCTACAAGAGATTTTAATGTGTCAACACCTTCCTTGCTCACTAACCCCCGGTCTGCAATTATATACGATCTTCGCTTAATTCCAAAAACCGTATTACCCAATTTCTAGAAAACTGTCTTTGAGGTCGACAACTGCTATGATTCAATAATAATAATTTGTTAAAATGTAACCACTAAGAATCCACTTTATAAAATTTAAGTACCTAGCTTACATAATACCCACGTAGTGTATCATTGTATATATTTTTATACATTATATACTTATTATACACATACATTTATATACTTTGATTGATACTACAATAATTAGGTATACATACCAAGATTCAACGTCATCTGCATCTAAACCTGAATTGCATGCCACAAACTAATTATGCGGCCCACACCAAACCGCATCTCATGTGGGCATTCACCTTCATAATTATGTAAATCAATGTTTGTTTTCTAATGTTATATATTATCTGTATCAATGAAGTTGAATAAAAGCGTGCTAAATCTGAACCTGAAATTCTAAAATCTGAAATCTGAGCGCAAGTGTCTTTCCCTAAACATAGTCTGGTATGCCTGAGTAATTGCTCATGTTTGTCGAAGAATACTTGGGGTTTCATCTTGTGTCGGATAAATTCCACTGTGTAAACCTGCATACTTTAGGACTGCAAACTTACTGACCACCGTCAAAAGAGCCACTGGATCTTCTGTTAGGCCCTCTACACCAACGGTCTGTGTGTTCTCACCCTTAATAAGAGCATTATTTTGTTCGTGGCGTTATCTTAGGCAAGGTCAGAGAATGGTCTGGGAGTCTTGTAGATTATATAGTTTTCTACTACAGAACTCACGGTGAACGCTGAGAGGCTGTGTTGGGAGTTCTTCAAGTCTTTTAAATGAATTGTCAATCAGTGAGAGTAATGTGTGTGATAAAAACCAGAAACCAGGAACTATGCATTGAGAGATTCTTTGAACAGGTTACAGCTACCATTTTTTATTTGCCATTGGACTAAAACTTTGCTGAGCTTGGCATGGCCCAACCCAAAAGCGCTCACTCAGGTGTTCATAGGCGCCAGCTCCGTTGGTGCAGGAGGTAGCCCAAAGCCCCACGCGATAGATTTATGTCGAGCTGGCACCCAGACAAATCAATCAAATCATCATCAGTCACAAACGGCGAGTTCTTCTGCGCATCCACACCAACATACGGAATGATGGTATATATGAAGATTTTTTTTTCAATGTAGAAATAATTGGTAGTAGGGCCTGATCGAAACTACCGCAAAGCCCCCAGTGTTAACCACTACGGGGTGTACTATAATCTATCACCTCCAGTGCCTCACTTCTATTTGGTGGGTTCCAGTTTTGACTGCAACAAAAACTACATAATTTTTGGTATTGCATTCAGCCCACAAACTTTTTCAAAAAATAAAACGCACCAAACGCACTCTAAAAACCTGATTTTCACCATTTTCGACTATTGTTGGGGGGCTTTCGCCCCCCGAAGCCCGACCCCCCGTGTAGATCCCCCATATACTACCTCCGGGATATTAATTTCAACCTCACCGTCAACTACTCCCAGAATCGCCACTTCTCTACCCATATGTTTTGTCTATGTTTTGAGCACCCACAGTCGGTTTCTGAAAGTTGGCGCCCCTGCAGGTGGTTTGATGATTTATGCTGAACGGTTGGTAATACATTACCAATTTTGCATGCATTTAATGAAGTACTTTATGTAGATATCCACACTTGGTTGCAGTAATGAAGCCAAAAGGTCAATTGGCGAGACATAAGTCAAAACCGAAAAAATGGGAAACCAAAACATGGATTTCAATTCTAGAAATAATTATATAACCAAACCGTTTATATTACGATGAACCAAATTAACCTGCTAGTTCACATTTTGATTTAATCGTTGATACCAGTATTCAAATATGCGTTAAAATAATCTGTACACTTGTAATAAATTCCCATTCACCAAATTGAGTAAATTTAAGGATATTTAACGTTTTGTGAATTTCAAAATTAATGAATTAATTAGGAGTACGCGTATGGATCTTATAGATGGATTCTTTATAAAAGTTCGTGTGAAATATTATACCGACGTTAGTAACCGTTTTACCCGAAGAAAGAAAAACAGAAAACCTGAGTTCTGAGACTCGTCCTTTCCGAGCCACCTCAGCGACTCCTCTTAACACGTTCACAAAGTAAAGACACAGGCCCGTAAACTCATATTGAGTTAAATTCTACAAAATATTCAGTTTTCTCAATTTTTTTGTTTTATTTACTTTATATTGGTAGTAATATTTGTATTCTGAGAGTCACTTACATACGAAAATGATCCCAAAACACCGATGAATAATTTGAAAAACTGCAAGAATTTTTGTTACTAAGGTCAACATTCCAAAAACCGCCGCCATCTTGGAATTCGAAAGATTTTTTATTGCCTCCACATTTAAAAAAAAACTTTTTGGGTACCAGCTTCAACTGAGCAAGTGCCAAACCGAGCTAAAAAAGAGCGCTATTATCAGCACTAATAATCATTAACCACTTTTGAACACCATCTGGTTGCCGCAGCAATGACTGTGGGACATAAGTAAAAAAAATGATTTCGTTTTAAATTAAACATTATAATCATAATAATTTTAATGCTGGAAGGCAATTACAGGGTGTAGGGTAAAGGAGTTTTCTACGTCGTACCCCAATCTACGAAGATTTTCTGAAAATACTACGAACTCATGTTAAACTTCTAGAACTTTCCAACCAGATTTTTATTTTGCATTATTGTTCGAGTTATTCGAGTCGGAAATATACGAAAACGATACCAAACATAGATTTATTAGACACATCAAAAGAGTTTTTGTTCTGAGGACATCGTTTTGAAAAATGGCCGCCATTTTGAATTCTAAAGGGAATTTTTCGGTGCCTCCACATCCTTAAATATTAGTTTTGGTCCACCGTACAACTGTGCAAAGCGGCAAACCGTGTTCAAAAAGTGCAGTATTGTCGTTTTTCCCATGTCGTTGTACCGCTACCACTAATAGCATCTGCCTTCTTACAACAAGCACGTGATGTTTAGATCCCAATGAAAGGCTCTGACAATTTATATCCGCCTAAAGCGATTCACGACTAAATTAAATACGCTCCCGGATCGCGCAGAGGCGACGTGTGGTTTTAGCGAGTTGAGAACAGGGGAGGACTATGAGTTTTGTTTCCTTCCCTGGGCCCGGATCCACAGGAAGGGGAGAATGTAAAAATGGGGGTTTTGTTGGTGGTTTTGTGTGCTCATTCCCCGATCAAAGAACCACCAGATTCGTACCACAAAAGGAGGTAATTAATTTGGGGGTTTCCGAATCCCCTCAAAAGATTCTCCCTGCTCATTAGCAGGGAGATTTTGGTGGGGGTTTGAAAAAAAATGGCGTGCAAGATGTTTCCATTTCAGCATTTAATTTGGGGGGGGGGCGCTTTTAATTATTAAAATAACCAGTTTAACATAATAACTATCATTAAAATCTGAAAATTGATGTTAGTAGCTTCAGGTTTATATCTCGGTTGTAATAACTTTGAAGTTTTGTCTTTCCCGCGAAACATGATTAAACTCCGCCCACATCCACTTACCTCCGAGAGCAAGCAAGCCAGCAGCAAGACTTTGCAAGGACGATGTTTTGGTGCCGCGCTGCGGTTATGTTGCAAAAATGGACAAAAATGTAATTGTGGGTCCAGAACGTGTGTTTCGTGATAGACTGGATCCTCCTAATGTGTCCTGAACAACCACCTATTGAGATAGTATCGGTTTCCGAGTACAAACTATCCTCGAACGTTTGTGAACGCCTCGAGCCTGTCTTGGGAAGGGCAACCGGCAAGATCTCATGCCTTGCCTATTCATACACAAGGTTCTCTGATTTCACTACGATTTATGGCATCAGAACATTCCAAAATGTTATTGGGGATGTGGCTGGAGTAAGCCAGTCGAGTTGCCCTCCAGGGTTTTGAAGAAGTTCTGCGATGGAATCGTGAGTTCGCCGCCGAACAATGGTGTTTCCCTAAGAGATCTGGCCTTCTAGCAACAATAAAATCGCTAGACCCAAGACTTTGTGTACATAGGTATCCCTCCTAGACCCTGGGGCCCTAGGCCTAGCCCTACACTTTTCCCCATGACCTAAGGCCTAGCCTAGCTTCGACTGGCCTCTAGGGCCTAGTAGGCCTAGGCCTATGCCTAGCCTACAAGGTTAGCCCCAGGCTATTGCCCCCCCCCCCCCAAAGCCCCAACGAGCGAGGGCCGGCCCCAGCCTAGGTCTAGGGCTTTTGTGCACGGCTAAGTAAGCCCTAGCCCTAGCCTAAAGGCCCTAACAACTCGAAGACAAGGGCCTAGGCCTAGCCTAGGCTTGGCCTAGGCCGCATCCCTACGCACAGGCCAAAGCCTAGGCCCTAGGCCTTGCTAGACCGAGGCCTTAGCATCCCCTAGCCTAGCTAGCTAGGCCTAGGCCCCTAGGCCTAGCCTACTAGGCCTAGACCTAGGTCTACATGGTGAAAGGTAAACTCAAGCCTAGGCCCTAGCCTCCCCTAAGGTTTCAATGCCTAAGGGCACTTCTTTACGTGGCGGGTCCAACATTTTTTTTTTCAATGAAAACATACACACCCGAATCACTTTCCGTTACAAAACTACTTTCGTTAGGTTAGCCCGAACGTTCCGCTGGCTACATGCGCCGCGCTAGTTCTAGGATATAATCGATAAGAGCACACCCAAAATCCTTTCCGTTAGTGTATAAAAGTTGGGACCCGCCCAAGACGAAGTACCAGCATAAAGGCCGATCACATTGCCCGGGAACGATAACGGGAAGAAAGTTGAATCACACAATAACTTACGACACGATGCACAATAAAGCTTCCCGTTGCCGGTCCGTTCCCGTATCCCGGCAACGACAACGGGAACACACCAAGTTTTAACTTTCCGTAACGTTTCCGCGTTCTCGTATGTTACCTGGACCAATTTGAATCAAGATGTGCACAGGCCTTAAAACTATTTTTATCATGCTGATTGATGGTTTATAACTCGAGTATATGCGAAATAAATTAAATAAACATGCGCGGAATACAAAATTACAAAAATATATTAACACACTTATTATTTGATTTGTTACCTGTCGGCTTTGCTTCACGTGCTGTTGTGGCATCGAACCCTTATCGTAGCGTCTTCACCGTGTCTCGTAACCGGGGCATTGTGCATCGGCCTTAAGCCTAGGGTCAATGTACAATCTGCAATCAAAAAACTAAAAAAAATTAACATAAAATGGCCCGTTTAAGTAAATTTCCACCTAATTTTTTATGTAATGACAAAGCATAGACCCTACAGGCAAACATATTTGTTTTACCAAGGTGACTGGGGTCAAATTGTAACGCCTAGTAAGTGTTAAGTGCTATTTACTGGCAGAAATTCTTTGATTTCAAATTTAAATCTGTTAGTAATTAAGTATTTAACCTATAGGTCCTAGGGCCTAGACTTAACCCTAGGCTATGGCTGGCTAGTCCTAACCCCTAAGGGCCTTGTTTGTTATGTAGGGCCTATGTATTACTTTAGGCCTAGGTCATATCTATTCTATAAGTAATCAAATCAAATGTAAAACATATGTAAGGCCTAGACCCTACACTATTAAAGAGGTTTCAGTATTAGGCGTCACCTGAACGGTACCCATAGGCCTAACGGCAAATTAAAGTTGCCGAATATTCAGTGGGGATCCTTGATTGTGTACTACAAATAGTCTAGGCCTTGACTTTCAATAGTATGAATAAAACATAGCCTACAATACAAACCCTCTTGTAAGTTGCCTACCTATATTTGCCTAGATGCTCTGGGACCCTGGTCCAATTATTATTCACTACCATAACTGTGGTTCTTGGAAAGACTTTGTAGCTCTAGCAGAGACTTTTATTTGTGATATTTTTTGTCACAATCATTATTTTTTTTTAATACTGTACTGGTTATATTTTCTCAATTTCAGACTTCTATGCGTTTTCGCTAATTTTCCCAACGCATCGGTGTCATGACGGCACCACCAACATTTCATTAAAAGAAAGTCCAAGCGAAGACGAGCCCAACTATGTTAATCCGACATGGCAAAACAGAGTATTATGTAGTCAGGCGATTTGTGGATGCGAAAACTTCGCATCATGAATATATTGTTCGGTGGCCGGGTTCCAACCCACGACAGTTTTATCTGGCGCCACAGCGCAGGTGAAGCAGGAGCTTGATACTGTGTTGTTCTCAGTCAGGTTGGCTTCTTGGTATGTGAATAATACTTGATTACAATTTCTATTGCAACATGTTGCATGATCTTTTTAAGTGTTCAACTGGTCAATTAGGCCACAGTGTTCTTACCAAAAAAGGCTTTAGGCTACTATAAGTAAGCATGTCCTTGGGTAAAACCAGTTTCTGTTTTTAACAAATAGGTTCGACGTTAAATAAATAATTACAACCCCTATAGGCTAGACCTACATTTTGTTAACACAATATTGTATTGTATTGTATTTCTTTATTTCTGGCTCTTCTACCATTTCGTTACATCTTACCATCACATTTATAACATACAACTACTACACAACTCAAATTACAACAAACAACTTGACACACTTTAAAAATAAAATTACACTAATCATACTAGGTTTTACATAATATTATTTAGGGCCTCTAACTCAGCTACATACCAATCATACTTCATTTTCACCATATGTTCAACCTGCTTAGCACACTATTTTATTAATACTAGGCATTCTAAATCCTTTCTTTACCTTACATTATTCCTTAAATCTTGTATTTAATCCATTTTTTTACATTTACTTTTAAAACATGCCCAAACTATTTATTTATTTATTTTTGATTTGTGGGTACATATCAAATTCCGTTTACACCATTGTTAAAGACTGAGCCTAGCCATTTTTTTTACTATATTACAATTGAGACCTCCATGATTTTCCCTTCATTCTGCTCGCATCTCTCTCCCTAGTATTTAACATTATGTCCTTACTCACATAGTCATTTCTTGCTTGGGGGGTCCTCCATTAATTTTGGCTCATTCCATTTTTTGTAAGTTTATATATGAAAACTAAATACTAACAATAATATATATTTTCCTTCTCACTCAACCACAATTTCCAAAGTTAATTAGCATACTCTTTATTTATTAGGTGTTTTCCCTCCTTCCACATCTAATGACATCTCATAGCCCTTATTTTCTTCTCGACCATAGACATTTCAACTGCAGAGCAACTAAGGAGGCTATAGAGTAGTAACCCACTTTTTAATTATTTTTTGTTTTTTTTGTGGTTATTGGTCAAATGAGAACATTTTGAAGACAAACGTTTAACATTAATTTTTTTTTATTTTTTTTTTTTTTTTTTTTTTTGGCGTAGGGGCCTACTTGTAGGCCTAAATAATGTAGCCTAGGCTAGGCTACCTGAACAATTGTTATTTTGCTAGAATTATAAGTAATTTCACATTATTTCCTTATAAATTACCATTCTAGGTGAGACTCTGGATACCCCCTAGAAGTGCATTTGATGACAAAACCTGTGCGGAAATCCGGTAGGGGCCCAAGTCCAATAACAACAACAGCCATAGGTGAAATGACCCACCCGCAGTACCGTTTGAGAGGAAGGTGCTTCGGAGTAAATGAAAGAGGTCAGGTTCAGGTGCAATCGATGGGAGAGCGGTGGTACTCTAATGTACAACCCCCCCGTGGCCAAACAACGGCCCACCCCCAAAGGGCCATGGCAAAATCATTCCCTCAGCATGCGTCCTCCATATTGGTAAGTGACTTTATGCTGATAACTTCTTGTCTTTGCTTTGGTAAACTGAAAAGTGTACTGAACTTTATTTCAATGAGAAGTGATGAAAAAACGCAAGGCCGTACACTACCCGCGCAATTGCATGGATATCTGCCATAAGCCTATCTACAGTCACCGGGGTATCTGAATGGCTAGAGCCTAATTCACAACCCACTAGGCCTAACATAAATAATGTCTAATGATTTTAAGGAGGGCCTATCACTTCTTTGATTTCTTTTCTTCTCTATTCATTTCCAAAGAATTGGCATACTAATAGTAAATAGCAAGCAACTAGTCGTGATATTAACATTCCATAATATAAGGTAATGGTTCATATTTGGTGTATTTTTAAAAAATAAAATCATAAGGTGTGTTTCATCATAGGCCTACATGGGTCCCCCAGTCTCTTGCCCTATAAAGGGCTTAATATAACCCTGCGATAAATATTGTAGAATTCTTGTGTACAAGTATTTTAGCGAGATTCTTAAAAAAATGTTTTTTTTAACATAAGGTGTTTGGGAGGAACATTCCTCTTCTATAGCACACACTGCCCTCTCATTCATGCCAAAAACCTGACGACAACATCAACTGGCCACCCCAGACAGGATGCTGGCCCCTTGGAAGAGATCCGCAAAAAAAAACCAGCTGATTCCAACGTTTTTTGCGTAGCTTCCTTCTCCAAAGCAGCTCTCAACGGTTCACACTTTGATGGAAACAATACCCAGTATCAACTTATCCAATAATCCTATTCATAGTCCGGAGGGCCAAGTTTTATTTATAACCTACTTTTGCCAGGTCACCTCTAATAAGTTTTTTTTATTTTTTTGGAGAGTATCAGGCAAGTTTTTTTATGGAGAACAACTCATCCCCTCATTTCAAAATGGTATGTTTCTACATTTAAAGTAGGGTTTGTGCAGTAGAATACCCAAAAATTGAGTCGAGTATTTGAGACTCACCAAAATTCGCTTCCCCTCAATATGCGGTACGGGTATGTATTTTAAAAAAGTGTGATCGATCAAGCCGCCGTCGCCGGCACGTTTAGCCTATAGTTATAAAGTTCGCCAACAGTAACGCTGCAAGTCTTTTGAGCTCTAGCAAGCCTATATTAACCCCTAAACACAAGGAGTGGCCATACTGGCATAACGGCAGCCCATGTTTTTTTGCCAATGTCACTTTTTTTTAGGGGTTTCGTCAACTGTCCGTAAAAGTAACAAATTTTCTTGGAGAAACAGACGTTACCAGTTTAATCTGTTGCAGGGCCAACAATTGGGGGGGGGGTGTGGGGGGGGTGTGGGGTGGGTGGGGTGGGGGGGGGGGGGGGGGGGGGGGTGGGGGGGGTGTTGTGTGGTGGGGGGGGGGTGGGTTTGGGTGGGTGGGGGAGTGGGGGGTGGGGGTTGGGGTTGAGGTTGGAAGGTGGGGGGGGAGGGGGGGGGTGGTGGGGGGGTTGGGTGTGGTGTGGTGGTGGGGGGAGTGGGGGGGGGTGGGGTTGGGGTAGGGTTTAACAAGCCTAGTTTTCAAGCCAAATTTGTTTACTTTACGACAGTTGACGAAACTAAAAAAGTTGACATTGGCAAAACATGGCTGCCGTATGCCAGTATGGCCACTCTCTTGTGTTAGGTTAATATAGGCTCGCTATTTGGGCCCTTTAGCAGCTAGGCCTACTTCTGGAGATGAAACTTTTACAAAATGCATGTTTTTTTAAATTGCACACAGGAAATAGGTAGGACCTAGGCCTAATATGGTTAAGTTCTAAACTTTTTTTCTTACTTTGATCGTTGATCTCGATAATTTGCTCGATCTCGGCTCGAATTTTAAAATGTAATCCTACTTTAGAGGACTCGGAATCAACTGGACTCGGACAAAAAAAATTAAGGATTAACCAGCCCTAACTTTAAAGATTATTTTTTATTGCTCATCATCTCTATTATTGTACCAGGCTATTCGGACTTGCTGGTGTTAGATGACTATGAAAAACATTAGGCCTTCAGAAAAAACATTATGCATGTAATATAATTAATATATATTGAAGATACACTTATAGTGCAGAATCCTCGTAGAGCCACACGCTTTGGCTAACGTAGGCCTAACCATATGCCCTGCGAAAGTTTTTCTTACCTTTGAACAACAATTTGCCTGACCTTTCAATTTTATTATAATTTCAAGCAATGCAAGTACGAATACTAACTAACATATAGAGTGGGGAGTGGCCCTAGAGAACAATATTACCAATTACAGGCAATGATTAGCAATACAGTTACATTTTTAATATGGTTGATGTTATATCTCGGAGGTGCAAAAAACCAGAAGTTGGTTAAAAAAAGTAGACGCTACAAGTTGCTATATTTAAAATTAAAATGAAACTGCTACATATCCATTAGAAATGCTCTTTTTCGCTCATCTCCTAGTAAAGACCGTGTATTTTAAAAATAGACTCCACTAGTATAACAAAAATGTGGAGGGATGTATTGCGGTTCCAGGTTTTGTTGCCGGTTTCTGGGTAGTAAAGTACCCATTTTTTCGGTTCCGGTTCCGGATAGTTTTGTTTAAAAAAATAATAATAAAATAAATTTTTCCTAAAACAGGAACCTAGTCCCCTCCTACACAATATCATCTACCACCTCAGAAACGCGATCACTTTAAACAAAGTTTAAAATCATTCATTTTACGAAAAAATCACCATGGACGAAAATAAAATATAAATGCTGCGTTGCAGTCTCGTATGGAAGTCGATTAATTTGGTAAGTTTCACTAAACTAGTAGAGCATCGATTAAAAATACAACAGTTTACGACAGAAGTAGGGTTAATCAATCGTAACGATTTGTAGTTAAACGTCGTATTCGATTGTGCTGCACCTGCAAAACAATATTCGATGAAATTATAAGGCATACAAATTACCTCCGAATAATAACCAAAATGAAGAAAATCTAAAGGTCCTACCCAATAGGGAATATTCAAACTTCGCCAAATACTGTACAAATAGATTTTTTACAAGTATTTCGTCCCGATTGCAAATATGGTACTTTTGTTTTTCCGTGAAATAATAATCCGTGATTTATAGCCGTTTTAAAATCAGCAGTTTTTTAAAGCGGCAAAAACGACGGTGACGTCCAAAACTGTGTTGATCCAACGCCGTCGGGGATAAACATACATCCAGACCAAAGATGTTGAGAATAGTATTATAGTAGGATCGAGATATACATCAAGACGGCGGTGTTTTAAACAAAGCAGCGCCTAGCGTAGTCCCCCCCCCCCCCCACCCCTACAGTAATGTAAACAGATGGCGGACATTTTACATTTAACGCCCTAGCCAGAAACGAGAAAAGTTGACATTGCATCAAAAACAAAACGAAAAAGTCCTAAGTCTAGGCTAGACGTAGAAATTATTTATAATACAACAGTCTAGGCCAATCGTTCCTGTAGGATTAGGCATTTGTATGTGAATACTAAAATTACTCACTTGACAAGCCCTAGGCTAACTTGCCACCCCTCAGGCCTTGCAAGTTCCATGTTTCTTACAAACATCCGCACAAAAACTTACTTTGATGACTAATTAAAGCCTATTGTAGATAAAGAATACCATTTATTAGTCCTAGGCTTGCAAAAATTCGACAAAATGCTCGTTATTCTTTATCACAATGATCTCCGAAATCTCCTGTCACATAACTAAAAAAGAAAAACAAAAGACGGTGAAAATGTACATCCCTGTGGAGTTGTTTGTGTTGAACGATGGGCGAAGCAACCGCCGTCCCTGTATGTAAATATGTACAAATATACGTACCATTTAGTTTCCATTGGCCTTGACTCAACACAGTTATGACGTAAGTCCGTCCAAAGATGGCGCCGCATCGTTTTTAACCGCAACTGGGGTCCATTACTTCTTTTTTACATTACACAAAAACATTTTTTTTAAATAAAAAAACGTGGCGTGACTATTTAGACATGAATACGAATTAAAATAAAATATAAAATATTAAGTGGAATATCCCTATTATATTACAAAATACCAGGCCTAGTTAACTTAAGTTTGGACCCATGGGTTGCCACTTTCAAGGATTTCAATCGTTTTTCAAGGTTTGAAAGGTATCTCAAGGATGCCAGGATTTTTGGCAAATCTTTGATTTGCTTACCGTAGCCCTAGTTAAAATACATTAAATTAATACATTATTTATAATTCAGCCTAAAAGGAATCAACAGTTGGTAGGCCTAATAAAAACACTCAGAAGCAGCCAGTTTAATAGCAATATTAACCCGTGAGTGTAGACAAGACTCATTGTGACAAACTATAACGTTTTAATACATATGCTAAGAAAATTCAGATTCTTATGTTAAATATTATGTAATGCTAGTTAAATTCATCAAAATCAATCGGCATAGGTAATTATCTATGGAATCCTGAAAATTTTGATAATTCCTTCATGGAATAATGTGCAATATACTACCGTACATACTATTGTCAAGGATTTCTCATGATTATTGAAAGTATCTTTCAAGGATAACAAATAGTTGCTTGGTGGCAACCTTGGTGTGGACAAAAACATTGCGTCAGTCTCAAGCCTGGTGTTACGTGTTTTATATCGACAGTCAGACACTGGTCGCAAACTCGGGAGAAACGATCTACATAGCGGTGTCCGACACAAGCAAAGCCTCCTGGCAGATATGCGCAGTCTGTTAGTGTGCACGAAGTGTGGAACTAGCAGCGAGTGTTGTGGCGACAGCCGGATGGAATCTTGAGCCAGCGCACTTCTACTGGCGAGACGTAGTGAATTTACGCGCGTGATTCAAAATACACGGAACCGAACCGAAGGTGGTTCCAAATTGTTGCGCTTTTTTCGGTTCAAGTACTAAATCCAGAACCACAATTGAAATTTCGGGTACCCGCACACCACCCTAACGAATGGGATTTTTATTTTAATTCAAAGTTTTGGGCCCAACACTTTGCATGTCACCCGACAAGTGACCACAGCATAGGCGCTAAACTAAGGCTAAACCTATAGGCCTATTGCCAACTCTGCAAACATGGCGCGCTCCGGCAGCCGTCTGAAAACCCATTTCATTTTTATGATTAAGGGAGTTGGGATAAGCTTTGGTTTAGTGTCCCCCTTGAAATCAATTATGTGTAAGGGGTAGATTTTTTTAAAATATATTTATTTTTACTATTTTATTTTATTATTCAAACGTGCCTGAAATAAGCATACTATATACTATAACAGAGTCTATTATGCAAATAACGCAAGTAAGTATTTGGTAAAATTAGTTTTTATAAAAACTTCGTACACACATACACCCGGAGCGAATGCAGTTTTACTATTAGTGTTCGGCAATGTAGTATATAGCCTAATAGGCTATTTTAAACGAATTGTGTTCATTATAGAAATAGAAATGCTGTTAGTTTGCAGGCCTACCATATCGTTAATACTTTGCATTCCTATTAAGCAATTATCTAATATTTTTTATTGGATATCAAAAATTGTGTTTGTGCTTTGCTACCAGTGAGTTGTGACTGGCAAAACTATGTTAAAAAACTTGTCCCCAGGTCATTGTTGTTACTAATGTGAATGTTGATTTTATTAATTTATGATAGGCTATATTCACTCATCCTTATATCCATATAGTAAATATATCCATATATCTTCCCATTGCGAAGTCCAGGGTTTCGATTCCGCGAAAGTCAAAGTTTTTTTAACTCTTTATTTGGACTTTGGGGCCCTCAGTTTTCTTGTGTTAGGAGTTGTAAACGGTGACTTTTGGAGCCGTCCTAGCAACAAAGAACATAATAAATTCAGAGTTGTTCTTAATTGGCCTTGTTGATTCAGGCGTTGATCCGGGGGTGTTTGAACTGTCCATACCACTGATTGCTATATATTTCCTATTAAAAATATAAAATATCGATCTTTGGTTGGTTATCGATTACTCGTCGATTGCGTCGGGGTCTACAGGGCTGGCTTAGTCGCTTTGGCTTATTGTCCCCCACTTAAAATCAGTTATATAACCGAGTGGGTAGACTCTAAATACGATTTTTGTTTTTAATTTTAAATTTATTAGATTACCTGGTGCCATAAATCATAGTGTTTAGAACTTGAGTATCAAATATGAACGAATAATGGGAAAGTAATGAGTAATGAATGACTCATGAAGTTATGAGATTATCAAGTTCTTTGCCACAAGGCAGGCTTTAGTGTCGACACAAAGTTTGAGAATAGTTTGTCTCGGAAACCGATAATACCTCAACAGGTGGTTGTCAGACACATTCAACGGATCCAGTCTATCACGAAACACACGTTCTGGCCCTACAATTACATTTTCTTGTCCATTTTCTTGCATTCTCTGGTGTTGTATGTTGGCATGACTTCTCAAAGTTGATATATGTTGTGTACTTGTTAATTATTGTAAACAATGCTAATGTATGCAGTACCTTTGTATTATGTATAATATTTATACATTTTTTCGGTATCGGTACAAGGTGAAATTAATAGAGTTAGTACTTATAATATTAATAAGGTATTCACTGCAATAAAATAGAAATGATCATCTATATTGCAAGAGTCAACTGCTTTGTGCATTATTTAACAATAATGTTGAACAAAAATTAGGTATGCCACTTTTATCAGCAGACGGGCATGATGGGTTGAATGATAATAATGATTAATGAAGTTATGAGATTATAAATTTTGTCGCCACAATGCAGGTTCAAGTTGTTGGCACAGTTCATGGGCCGACAGTGGGTTTGGACTTGCTGAAGAGTTTAGACTGATGTACATGCCTATCTTATGTATAGTATAAATATTAAATTAATAATAACAAGCTGAAATGTTGTAGGTAACATATGTATTATTTATTTATTCTTAATCTTTTGCTATTATACATAAGCCTACATTAATAAGTGTGCATAAGTCATATACATAAAAAAAAACTAAAAAGGAATGTTCATAATTTAAATTCTTACTTTTTTCTTTATATTTCAATGTGGGTCCCCGGTGTACCATGTTTATTGCATAATGTATAGTAATAATATGGGTAACCTGAAGGTCTTCAATATGTAATGAAAAAAGGCTGAAAAAATGAAATACTAAATGCATAATTCTATGTACGTTATGGCACCTTAATAAAGAAAAATAGCCTGCTAGTACTACATAGTCGATTATTCGGGCTGTACGGGTACTATTTCCTTCTCCAACACATTTCTGACTAAACTCTCGAGTACTGCTGCAAGGCGATTTGTTGACTGTACTTGCTCTTTGTGAACGGCGATTAGCCTTTCGCCTTGTTCAAGTATAGCAGCCATGTGATCAGTTCTGAAACAAGAAAATAACTCTGGTATAATTTTTCTATTGGTATTGTATTGACTATTGAGCTTTTTATGGCAAAACATGGTAAATAGGAGAAGGATAGGCCTACATATTTAATATGTCAACACAGTATAATGTGTCGCAAGCACACCCTACCCAAAGTAGGATTAGCTTAAGATAATGTTCAACTACATGCCACACATAAGTTTGTGAGGCAAGGTGGGTCTAGACTTTATGAGAATCAGAAAAGTTTGTATGTACGTATGGTACCAATGAAGCTGTATTTGAAAGTAGAATCAATACAATTCTATAGCCTACCCTACATTTTGTTAATAAAAGAAAAGATTTGAAGGGTGAATAGAAAAATGTCTATTGTAGATACGTAACAATAAAAGTTACAATGTCACCAACAGTCATTGCTTGTAAATTTTAACATTATCTTGTCTAGCCTGACCACAATCACAACAAATGTAACAATAACTAAAAATGATAAATGAGAGGCAGATATTTTGCCCGACAGTAAAAATAAGAATCAGTTTTTGTTTTGCCAAAAAGTGATGAATTTGTGCAATTATTCCAATTTTAGTTTTTAAATGTAAAATCTAATGTCAATTCAATGTGTTATGAATACATGTCTTTCTTTGGTGACAATCACTAAAATGCCAGCAGTGT